>JAIOJX010000032.1:25979144-26454144 GCA_022376925.1 Tragulus kanchil
GAAGATTTGAACTCCTGCTGGAATACAAAATCCTTTGACCATCTGCAAACTAAAAACTGACTCGAGGTTTTTTTTCCTAGTCATTGGGAATGTAGAGCAATGTATCTTGCATAGACCTTTAATCATGCATGTCATCAGAAGAATAGAGTTTTGTTTTTGTTTTGAAAATGACTCAGAACATTTATTTCCATTGCAGTTTCTGTGGCTGAAAAGACTTAAGTAAACTTTACCGAGTATTATCCTTTTAAGATCATTTTAATTTTAGTCGAGTGCAAAGGGCTTTTATAACAAACGTGGAAAAATTTTGGAGGGCTGTGATTTTTCCCAGTATTAAACATGCATGCTTTAATCTTGCAGTTTATTTTCTCATTGTGTATGTATATATAGCTTTTCTCTGCAGCACGATTTCTCTTTTGATAATGCCCTTTAGGGCACAGCTAGTTATCAGTAACTGAATGTATCTTAATCATTATGGCTGCTTCTGTTTTTCATTAACAAGGGTTATTCATATGTTAGCATATAGTTTCTTTGCACCCACTATTTATGTCTGAATCATTTGTCACAGGAGAGTGTGTGTTGATGAGATTCTAAGTTTGTGTGGTTTTAATTTTTTTTTGAGCGAGGGAAGGAAAAGCTGTGTGCATTTCATTGCTGCCTGCTGGCTTCTCTCAGGTCACGTTCATTGGTCTGTGTGTGTAAACAACGTGAAGACTGATCTGAAGTAATTGTGCTGTGTTTATGTTTACCCACCAGTCTTTGACTAAATAAAAAGGAAAACTGCAATTTTCCTAGTGTTACTTTTTCTCTGTTACCAGTTCATTTTGACTCTTGGGCCTCTAGTTTTCTGCTCTACTGATTTTGTGAGATGAACCCTCACATCTCTCTGTGACTGATCTTACGATGATAAATTGGGGTCTTACATTCCTGTGAGTTGAACCTGTCGTATTTTCTAGCGCTTGTTTGTTTTCTGTGTTCTGAACTCTGTCACACTGAATTAGTATCTGGTAGAAGTTTCTTTTTCCAGTAGGATTAGAGGAACTGAAAGAGCATAGCTCAAGCCCAGAGAGCTGGGGGACTGTGGGTAGAGAGATCAGCCTGGAGAGCTGGAGGGTGGTAGGTAGAAAGATCTCCAAATGACCATTTGTCCTGTGGTTTTCACAGCTGGCAGCCAGCCTTTTTAAAACCTGAAGTAGTATGTGAAACAGGTTAAATAGTATTCTACAATAAGGATCTCTAAGTTGACATTTGTTTGCTTAATAGTTATATACCCCGTCTTACCGTGTGTGTTCTCGCTTCACATGCAGTGATGGTTAGCATTGGAATCCGTAAATATTAAATAAGAGAAAACCATTATGGCTCTCTTAGTAGATCCAGTTAAAGTATATAATAGGATTTAACTACTCATTCATGATACAAAAAAAAAAAAAACCCTCAATAAGTTAGAACTCGAAAGGAATTTCCGTAAGGTGGTAGTTTCTGTGTAAATCTAGAAAACAAAAAACAAGCATCTTCCCCAAAGAGGCAAATCCATTTCCCTTTAAATTCAGAAACAAAGGGCTGGTTTTCCATTATTACTGGTTATATTCAAAATTTTGCTGGAATTCCTAGTCAATAGAGTAAAAGGTTTTATAATAGAAAGGAGGAAGTAATGTATTTGCCATTTTTATTACTTGGTTATATTCAAAATTTGAGATTCTAAGTTTGTGTGGTTTTAATTTTTTTTTGAGCGAGGGAAGGAAAAGCTGTGTGCATTTCATTGCTGCCTGCTGGCTTCTCTCAGGTCACGTTCATTGGTCTGTGTGTGTAAACAACGTGAAGACTGATCTGAAGTAATTGTGCTGTGTTTATGTTTACCCACCAGTCTTTGACTAAATAAAAAGGAAAACTGCAATTTTCCTAGTGTTACTTTTTCTCTGTTACCAGTTCATTTTGACTCTTGGGCCTCTAGTTTTCTGCTCTACTGATTTTGTGAGATGAACCCTCACATCTCTCTGTGACTGATCTTACGATGATAAATTGGGGTCTTACATTCCTGTGAGTTGAACCTGTCGTATTTTCTAGCGCTTGTTTGTTTTCTGTGTTCTGAACTCTGTCACACTGAATTAGTATCTGGTAGAAGTTTCTTTTTCCAGTAGGATTAGAGGAACTGAAAGAGCATAGCTCAAGCCCAGAGAGCTGGGGGACTGTGGGTAGAGAGATCAGCCTGGAGAGCTGGAGGGTGGTAGGTAGAAAGATCTCCAAATGACCATTTGTCCTGTGGTTTTCACAGCTGGCAGCCAGCCTTTTTAAAACCTGAAGTAGTATGTGAAACAGGTTAAATAGTATTCTACAATAAGGATCTCTAAGTTGACATTTGTTTGCTTAATAGTTATATACCCCGTCTTACCGTGTGTGTTCTCGCTTCACATGCAGTGATGGTTAGCATTGGAATCCGTAAATATTAAATAAGAGAAAACCATTATGGCTCTCTTAGTAGATCCAGTTAAAGTATATAATAGGATTTAACTACTCATTCATGATACAAAAAAAAAAAAAACCCTCAATAAGTTAGAACTCGAAAGGAATTTCCATAAGGTGGTAGTTTCTGTGTAAATCTAGAAAACAAAAAACAAGCATCTTCCCCAAAGAGGCAAATCCATTTCCCTTTAAATTCAGAAACAAAGGGCTGGTTTTCCATTATTACTGGTTATATTCAAAATTTTGCTGGAATTCCTAGTCAATAGAGTAAAAGGTTTTATAATAGAAAGGAGGAAGTAATGTATTTGCACATGTTCTTTTTTTAAAAAAAACTCAGATCTAAAGAGAAATACCAGGATTTCGTTACGTTATGTAGGTGTAACATTTATTTTCAGAAGCCAGGTACATTTCTTTGTATCAGTAGCTAGAAAACTGGAGGTGCCTTTTGCGTTAGTATTGTTAGCACCACGTACCTAGGACATGATAGTAACTAAGACCTCAGAAAGTAGGGAGAGGCATTCAGTGTCACGAAGATGTCGTTTTGTTGCCCGCATAGATCTGTAGATTCAAAGCGATTCCACCAAGTTTTCTCCCGGAACTTGTTAAGGTGATTCTAAAGTAAAAGATAAAGGTGAGCAGAAGGCTAGGACACTTCAGTAGAGAAAGCAGGGAGGGATATGGGCATTTTTCCCGCTGATGTTAAGACTCCCCATGAAGCCATCGTCATTAAAATAGCATGGTGTTTGCCAAGGGTCGTACAGAATCCCAGTAGACTAGACCAAAATGCCCAAAAAATGCCACACATGAAGTGAACTTGGTAAACAGCATACCACACTGAGAGAAGGCAACCGTGATCATGATGGCTGGCACAAGTGGTGGTTGGCGTGGGAAGAGGTGGAAATTGCGCCCTGTCACCTACCACAGGGGAAAAATTCATGAATTAATGTAAAACACAAATTTTTCTAACAAGAGAAAAAGGGATTATTACTTCAACCTTGGGATATAGGACTGTTTAGGACACAGAGCATTGACTGCACGTGTTACTGATGAATTTGTCTACTAAAATGAGACATTTTAAACCCAAAACACCTTAAGATAGCGTCACAGAATATAAAAAGGTAACTTACAAACCAGGAAAAGTTAAAATGCAAATCAAGACCACAGTAAGATACTATTTTATACCCATTAAGTTGGCAAAAAGTTTAAAACCTGGCAGTATCTAGTGTTGGAAGAGTTAAACATTGCTCTGCAAAGGTCATTGTTGAGGGAACAGAAAGACAAGCCACAGACTGGCAGAAAATATTAGCAAAACACAAAAAAATAACTGTAAGAGGACAACCCAGTTTTAAAATGGTCGGGATATCTAGACACCTCATCAAAGAAAATAACCCAGATGGCAAATAAGAAAATGAAAAGATGGTCAACATAATACGTCATTGGAGAACTGCAGATTAAAATGAGACGGCACTAATACCTATGAGGACAGCTGGAATCCAGAGTACAGCACCACATGCCACAGAGGATGTGGACCAACAGGAATGCTCATTCACTGGTAAGGGAAATGCAGCGTGGGACAGAAGAAAGCCTGGCAGTTTCTTAAAGCTAATCCTGGTCTTAACAGCCTAGCAGTTGCACTCCTAGGTATTTGTCCACGAGTTAAAAACTATGTTCACACAAAAACCTGCACCCGAATGTTTTTAGCAGCTTTATCCATAATTGCCCCAAATTGCAAGCAACCAAGATGCCCTTCGCATGCTCCCAGAGCCGGTGCTCTGCGACGACAGAGACAACCGCAAAGGGAGGCCCACAAAGGCCAAAGAACAAAAATGGGTGAAAATAAATAAATGAAAGACCAATAGAAGTGGCCCGCCCGCTCCCCTCCCTTCCCATCCCGCCTCCCCCCCCACAAAAAAAACACCTCAGCTGGCATATGTTTAAAAAAGACAAAAAAATTGAAGTTGAGGCAGTATTTTACCAAAACATGGATAATAGTACCAGAAACAAAAAAAGACTAAAGACAGAAGAGAGCAGGAAGGAAGAAAATTTGTCCTGCAGAAAACCCAGCCCTAGTTGAACTAGTTCACTTAGCTCTGCTTTAGAACAGTCAAGAGGAGAAAGACCAAACACTTCAGTGTCTTCTCAAGGCTCAGGCTCAGAGATGCTTGTTGTACACATTTTAGAGGCATACTGTGTATTTGGTGGGCCTCCCAAGTGGCACTAGTCGTAAAGAATCCACCTGCCAATGCAGGAGACGTAAGAGACACAGATTTGATCCTCCGGGGGAGGGCATGGCACCCGACTCCAGTATTCTTGCCTGGAGAATCCCATGGGCAGAGAATCCCCATGGCTACAGTCCATGCGGTCACAAAGAGTGGACAGGACTGAGCACAGCACCCATTTTGGAGGTCACTGTGTGTATTTGTCATGGATACTGTACACCTGAGCATCAAGAGATACCATGCAAACACAAATGACATTCAGTTCTTTCCAAAGAGCTCAACATTTAGAGGACCTTGGAACTGAACTCAGGTCATTCAAGTGCAAGTGAGATTTGTAGGGTGGGGAGTAGGGGAATGGATGCCTGAGGGTTGCCCAGAAGGCTGCTCTGCTGCTCCCATTCAGGCAGTGCCCACATTTGGCTAATCTGCATGGCAGTGGCCAGCTCTTGCTAGACTTTCTCTCCCTGGATTCAGAAAGGGCTGTAAAGGCTCAAGCCAGCCCTTCATGGTGGAAGGGCCAAACTCACCTCCAGTCTTGAGAGCATCCAGACCCTGCGACCTGAGAATTTACCCTCCAACAACAGAGTAGGAAAAGGAAAACATTTCATGCATGCAGGTCTTCAAGGCTCCAGTACCACGACAGTCCCAAACAATGACGTTACTTCAGCCAATAAAAACGGTAATAACAAAGCTGATAAAAATGAACAAAGCCTATTTGGCCGCAAGGAAAAATGTTCAGGAGAAAAGTGTAAGGAAAGTCGGAGCCTTTCTGTAAAGATGGAAAAACCATGCACATACACATTGAATGAGCAAATAATGTGAAAATTTCAGGACTGGGGCTACAGGCAACATTTTTCCACCTAAAATCCCATTTATAATTGCTGTAATGTATACACTCAACACCCTCCCTCCCAGGAGAGGAGAAAGAAAAGAAAATACAAAATATTTGCACGTTATTTATTTCAAATTTTTTTTTCCAACTAGAGAACAGCTTTGGTACTTTCAGACACTATATATAATTAGTGGGTTGGCAAGTCTATTTTGAAACCATGAAATCTTACTCCCCCCACAACCATCTCCTGCCCACACCCCTTCTCACACACACAGCAGCCCCGCCTCCTTCTCCCCAAGAGCGTTTTGATTTTGCCTGCGTGGCTTTTTCAGAGAAGGTAATGGTAACCCAGTCCAGTATTTGTGCCTGGAGAATCCCATGGACAGAGGAGTCTGGTGGGCTACAGTCCATGGGGTTGCAGAGTCGGACACGATTGAAGCTCTTATCATCAAGGCTTTCATTAGCTTGTGTGTTTTGTGGAAGTCCATGGCCCATCGTTCACATAGCACATGCTCGGTACATAAAGAAGGGGCTGCACAGTCTCCCCAACATCCCTGGATTGATGGGGGACTGGGGTTGGGGGTACTCATTGGGTACTTATTTTGCCTGCAGTTAATGGTTTCTCTTATTTACTTGAGTATTTATGGAGCACCTGTTCTGCTGCCCCCATGCAGGCAGTGCCCCACTTTGGCCAATCTGCATGGCAGTGGCCAGCTCTTGCTAGACTTTCTCTCCCTGGATTCAGAAAGGGCTGTAAAGGCTCAAGCCAGCCCTTCATGGTGGAAGGGCCAAACTCACCTCCAGTCTTGAGAGCATCCAGACCCTGCGACCTGAGAATTTACCCTCCAACAACAGAGTAGGAAAAGGAAAACATTTCATGCATGCAGGTCTTCAAGGCTCCAGTACCACGACAGTCCCAAACAATGACGTTACTTCAGCCAATAAAAACGGTAATAACAAAGCTGATAAAAATGAACAAAGCCTATTTGGCCGCAAGGAAAAATGTTCAGGAGAAAAGTGTAAGGAAAGTCGGAGCCTTTCTGTAAAGATGGAAAAACCATGCACATACACATTGAATGAGCAAATAATGTGAAAATTTCAGGACTGGGGCTACAGGCAACATTTTTCCACCTAAAATCCCATTTATAATTGCTGTAATGTATACACTCAACACCCTCCCTCCCAGGAGAGGAGAAAGAAAAGAAAATACAAAATATTTGCACGTTATTTATTTCAAATTTTTTTTTCCAACTAGAGAACAGCTTTGGTACTTTCAGACACTATATATAATTAGTGGGTTGGCAAGTCTATTTTGAAACCATGAAATCTTACTCCCCCCACAACCATCTCCTGCCCACACCCCTTCTCACACACACAGCAGCCCCGCCTCCTTCTCCCCAAGAGCGTTTTGATTTTGCCTGCGTGGCTTTTTCAGAGAAGGTAATGGTAACCCAGTCCAGTATTTGTGCCTGGAGAATCCCATGGACAGAGGAGTCTGGTGGGCTACAGTCCATGGGGTTGCAGAGTCGGACACGATTGAAGCTCTTATCATCAAGGCTTTCATTAGCTTGTGTGTTTTGTGGAAGTCCATGGCCCATCGTTCACATAGCACATGCTCGGTACATAAAGAAGGGGCTGCACAGTCTCCCCAACATCCCTGGATTGATGGGGGACTGGGGTTGGGGGTACTCATTGGGTACTTATTTTGCCTGCAGTTAATGGTTTTCTCTTATTTACTTGAGTATTTATGGAGCACCTGTTCTGTGCCAGGTGTTTTTCTAGACGTTGACAATGCTACAGCAAGTGTAAGACAGTTCCTGTCTCTAAGGGGAGAGGCTGGGCCAGTATGGAACAAGCACATAGTTCACTGTACTCAGACATTCACTTGTGTCCGACTCTTTGCGACCTACGAACTGTAAAGCCTCCACACTCCTCTGTCCATGGGATTTCCCAGGCAAAAAACCTGGA
This sequence comes from Tragulus kanchil, assembly GCA_022376925.1. Taxonomy (NCBI): domain Eukaryota; kingdom Metazoa; phylum Chordata; class Mammalia; order Artiodactyla; family Tragulidae; genus Tragulus; species Tragulus kanchil. The sequence goes on from JAIOJX010000032.1 coordinate 25,986,621, forward strand.
GTGGATTGCCGTTTCCTCCTCCGGGGGATCTTTCCGACCCAGAGATCCAATCCCTATCTCCTGTATCTCTTGCATTGGCACGTGGAGTCTTACCACACAGCCACGTGGGAAGTCCAGACAGTTCATTGCCTTGCAGCTAATGAGTCACTAGAATTCAATAGGTACTAAGTGGTGCCTGGAAGGGTAACCCAAAATGAGGATCTGGCTGCTCACTACTCAAAAGCCAGTGAAGAGCCAGGTGGGTGGAAAGGAAAGTTCACTTTATTTTGGATGCCAGCAACTGGGGGCGGTGCTATGGGGTGGGCTGACGCCTGTCCAGAGGCCAACTCCCCTCACGGATGGTGGGTAAGAGCTCTTACAGACCAAGGGAGGGGGCCCTATGCAGAAACAGCACAGTCAGCTCCAACAGCAACCTTCCCGCTGAGGCCCGACCAGCGTCATTTTGGTTGTTCCAGGTACCATGAATCTTCAGTTGCAGGATCTGCTGGTTTCCATTTCTTTGCGGCCAGTTCTTGGAGCTGTGGCAGCTTATGCCATGGCTACAGTCTGGTCAGCATGTAGTTAACTTCTTCCACCTAGGAGGGTTTCAGTATCTATCAATACAAGCCAGCTCACAGGAGATGGCTCAGAATATTATATGCAGTTCTTGAGAAGGAACTAAAAGTCCTTGACTTCACCTACTGATTAAGCTATTCTTGTTTGGTCCTGTTTGATTACTTTTCTTTGCTTCTACCTTTTTTCACTTCTCTGATTAAACGTGCTCTTTGGTTAAAAGGCAAAAGACAGGCTGAGGACGTGGATGGGAAGAAGGACCTGCTCCGTTTCAGAAGGCCTCTTTAGTAAAGCCACAGAACACAGTCAGGATCCCCTCCTCTTTCTTTTCCCCTTTCTGGAACCTGGGGAGCTGTACACCAAGGCCACAGATGTGGAGCCATTCACCAAGGTCATCCCCAGAGCAGACCAAGCCCCAAAGCAATTGTTGCTATGAGCCCCTCCCCCCCACCTCCCACCCCCGGCTGAAACCAGCCAGCTCCCGGATCACTCCAAGTTAGGTAAAATACCAACCCTATAGGCCTCCCTGGTAGCTCAGGTAGAGAATCCACCTGCAGTGCAGAAGCTGCTAGAAACACAGATTCAGTCACTGGGTTGGGAAGATCCCCTGGAGAAGGGCATGGCAACTCCGGTATTCTTGCCTGGAGAATCCCATGGACAGAGAAGCCTGATGAGCTAGAGTCTATGGGGTTGCAAAGAATTGGACTCGACTGAGTGACTTAACACTTTTCACGTCACTTTTCCACTTACAGTTATTATTATATTGGCCCTATTCCCCATCTAATGCTGCAGTTTACCCCTGTCTGACTGATGGCTGTAACTATGCCAGGATCTGACAGCATCCTGCATGTTTAACAATGTGCCTGAACATCATTTTGTGTGGCTCAGGGCCATCTATATGTCTTCTTTGGAGGAATGTCTATTTAAGTCTTCCAACCGTTCTTGGATTTGATTGTGTGTTTGTTTTTTGATACTGAGTCTCATGATCAGTTTGTAAAACAGCTAGTGGGAAGCTGCTGTCCAGCACAGGGAGCTCAGCTGGGTGCTCTGTGTGGGGTGGGATGGAGGCAGGAAGGCAGTCCAAGAGGGAGGGATATATGTGTACATATGGCTGATTTACTTCTGTACAGCAGAAGCCAGGGCAACATTGTAAAGCAACTAAACACCGATTTTAAAGAAGTATGTGCCTGAAGCACCCACACAGATAATCCTCACAGTGTGCTCCCAGACGCCTGGGTAGAACACTGTTTCAGAGAAATTCTAGCTGACAGGACAAGAGTGGTGGCAAGCAACACCTTGAACCCACCCTAAAACATTGGTTAAAAGGCAAAAGACAGGCTGAGGACGTGGATGGGAAGAAGGACCTGCTCCGTTTCAGAAGGCCTCTTTAGTAAAGCCACAGAACACAGTCAGGATCCCCTCCTCTTTCTTTTCCCCTTTCTGGAACCTGGGGAGCTGTACACCAAGGCCACAGATGTGGAGCCATTCACCAAGGTCATCCCCAGAGCAGACCAAGCCCCAAAGCAATTGTTGCTATGAGCCCCTCCCCCCCACCTCCCACCCCCGGCTGAAACCAGCCAGCTCCCGGATCACTCCAAGTTAGGTAAAATACCAACCCTATAGGCCTCCCTGGTAGCTCAGGTAGAGAATCCACCTGCAGTGCAGAAGCTGCTAGAAACACAGATTCAGTCACTGGGTTGGGAAGATCCCCTGGAGAAGGGCATGGCAACTCCGGTATTCTTGCCTGGAGAATCCCATGGACAGAGAAGCCTGATGAGCTAGAGTCTATGGGGTTGCAAAGAATTGGACTCGACTGAGTGACTTAACACTTTTCACGTCACTTTTCCACTTACAGTTATTATTATATTGGCCCTATTCCCCATCTAATGCTGCAGTTTACCCCTGTCTGACTGATGGCTGTAACTATGCCAGGATCTGACAGCATCCTGCATGTTTAACAATGTGCCTGAACATCATTTTGTGGCTCAGGGCCATCTATATGTCTTCTTTGGAGGAATGTCTATTTAAGTCTTCCAACCGTTCTTGGATTTGATTGTGTGTTTGTTTTTTGATACTGAGTCTCATGATCAGTTTGTAAAACAGCTAGTGGGAAGCTGCTGTCCAGCACAGGGAGCTCAGCTGGGTGCTCTGTGTGGGGTGGGATGGAGGCAGGAAGGCAGTCCAAGAGGGAGGGATATATGTGTACATATGGCTGATTTACTTCTGTACAGCAGAAGCCAGGGCAACATTGTAAAGCAACTAAACACCGATTTTAAAGAAGTATGTGCCTGAAGCACCCACACAGATAATCCTCACAGTGTGCTCCCAGACGCCTGGGTAGAACACTGTTTCAGAGAAATTCTAGCTGACAGGACAAGAGTGGTGGCAAGCAACACCTTGAACCCACCCTAAAACATTCCTCATTCCTTCCCTTGCCGCTCCCCGCCCCTTTCTTCTCCTCCTCCTCATCCACCTCCCCACCCTTCCCTCTTCAATTTTAGTACTTGATTCTAACTGCATGATGTTCGGGACACACTGCTGATCTTATTGAAAAGGCAGTGTTGTTTCAGAGGTGAAGACAAAGGCAGGAAGACAGGAAGGAACCGTGGGAGGACTTGGGACTGGCTGTTGACAAATGCGTGCTTCGAGGGTGAGGATAGCTGAACCTGATTCAGGAAGCTGGACAGTGGGTGACAGGAGGCACAGCGAAAGGTGCTGCCGGCAAAGGAGGTGCACTTTCCTACTTACTTCTCAGTCTTTCTGTCATTCATTATGAAATGTTTTTGAAGGGAAAGGGTTCTATGTACAAAGCTTAGGATGATTTTTCGATCTTTAAAATGCTGTTTAAAAATAATTTCTGCCCCGGTTGGGGAACTAGATCTCATGTCCCAACTAAGAGTTCGAATTGCTGCAACTAAAAATCCCAGGTGCCACAACTGAGATCTGGCACAGCCAAATAAGTAAATATATTTTAAACATTTATCTATTTATTTACTTGCCTTTGCCTAGTCTTAGTTGCAACATGTGGGATCTAGCTTTCTGACAAGGGATTAAATCTGGGTCCCCTGCATGGGGAGCACAGAGTTTTAGCTACAGGACCACCAAGAAAATTTGTAAAAGAAATATTTTTAAAAAAATTTCTCGGATTTTGGCTTAAATTTGTTTTCAGATGTATTCACAGTCAGCTCTGCTTGCATATCATTAATTCATTAACTTTTCGAGTCTAGTGTTGTAAGAATTCCCAACCAAATTAATCAAAAGTCAGTGTTTCAAATACTGGTTTGTGTATTGGTAAGTTTTGTGCAGCCTATACTTTAATAATTTTAACTCACCTAAAAAATAATTTTTGGGCTTCCCTGGTGGTCCAGTGGGTAAGGACATTGCCTTGCAGTGCAGGGGGTGCCGGTTCGAGCCCTGGCCTAGGAAGATCCCATGTGCCATGGAGCAGCTAGGCCGATAATGTCCAACTACGGAGCCGGAGCTCTGGAGTGCATGTGCCCAGAGCCGGTGCTCTGCAGCGAGAGAGGCCACTGCAGTGGGAGGCCCACACAGGCCAAAGAACAAAGACGGATGAAAACAGATAAATGAAAGACCAATAGAAGTGGCCCCCCCCAAAAAAAGCCAAAAAAAAAAAATTTTGCTAGGTTTGTAAGAAATTTGCGTTTCTATTATAAACGTCAGTGCTGACCCTAACCTTAACAGCTGTAATCCCTCTTTTCTGATTGTCTTCTTAAAAACAAAAGGCAAAAAACCCAGACACAAAGGACTGGCTAACTTTCTGGCTGGATGACCCTGGGGGAAAGAAGTAGTTAATTGATAACTCACTCTGTGCCAGGCATTATTTGACCACCATAGAAATCCTCCAGTGGGCAGTATTAGTACCTCTCTTTTTGGAAAAGACTCTTGAGAGTCCCTTGGACTGCAAGGAGATCAAACCAGTCAACCTAAAGAAAATCAACACTGAATATTCATTGGAAGGATTGATGCTGAAGCTGAACCTGCAATACTTTGGCCACCTGATGCAAAGAGCTGACTCACTGGAAAAGACCCTGATGCTGGGAAAGATGCAGGGCAGGAGGGGAAAGGGACAACAGAGGATGAGATAGGTGGATGGTATCACCGACTTAATGGATGTGAGTTTGAGCCAGCTCTGGGAGACAATGAAGGACAGGGAAGCCTGGCGTGCTGCAGTCCATGGGGTGGCAAAGAGCTGGACACGACTGAGCAACTGAAAAGAAAGAAAATAAAATTTTTAAAAATTTCTCGATTTTGGCTTAAATTTGTTTTCAGATGTATTCACAGTCAGCTCTGCTTGCATATCATTAATTCATTAACTTTTCGAGTCTAGTGTTGTAAGAATTCCCAACCAAATTAATCAAAAGTCAGTGTTTCAAATACTGGTTTGTGTATTGGTAAGTTTTGTGCAGCCTATACTTTAATAATTTTAACTCACCTAAAAAATAATTTTTGGGCTTCCCTGGTGGTCCAGTGGGTAAGGACATTGCCTTGCAGTGCAGGGGGTGCCGGTTCGATCCCTGGCCTGGGAAGATCCCTCGTGCTGCGGAGCAGCTAGGCCGATAATGTCCAACTACGGAGCCGGAGCTCTGGAGTGCATGTGCCCAGAGCCGGTGCTCTGCAGCGAGAGAGGCCACTGCAGTGGGAGGCCCACACAGGCCAAAGAACAAAGACGGATGAAAACAGATAAATGAAAGACCAATAGAAGTGGCCCCCCCCAAAAAAAGCCAAAAAAAAAAAATTTTGCTAGGTTTGTAAGAAATTTGCGTTTCTATTATAAACGTCAGTGCTGACCCTAACCTTAACAGCTGTAATCCCTCTTTTCTGATTGTCTTCTTAAAAACAAAAGGCAAAAAACCCAGACACAAAGGACTGGCTAACTTTCTGGCTGGATGACCCTGGGGGAAAGAAGTAGTTAATTGATAACTCACTCTGTGCCAGGCATTATTTGACCACCATAGAAATCCTCCAGTGGGCAGTATTAGTACCTCTCTTTTTGGAAAAGACTCTTGAGAGTCCCTTGGACTGCAAGGAGATCAAACCAGTCAACCTAAAGAAAATCAACACTGAATATTCATTGGAAGGATTGATGCTGAAGCTGAACCTGCAATACTTTGGCCACCTGATGCAAAGAGCTGACTCACTGGAAAAGACCCTGATGCTGGGAAAGATGCAGGGCAGGAGGGGAAAGGGACAACAGAGGATGAGATAGGTGGATGGTATCACCGACTTAATGGATGTGAGTTTGAGCCAGCTCTGGGAGACAATGAAGGACAGGGAAGCCTGGCGTGCTGCAGTCCATGGGGTGGCAAAGAGCTGGACACGACTGAGCAACTGAACAACTCTTTTACCAATGAGGAAACTGATGATTGGAGAGTTTAATTTGCCCAGGGCTAAACACTTTGGGTACTGTCAAAGGTAACTTTCAAATCTTCATCTTTGTATCTTCGTCCTGTTCAGCACTGGAAAGACGACTATTGTGTACCTTTGTTCTTCCTCTCTCCCTCCCTCCCTCCCTTTGTTCCTCCCTCCATCGATTTCCCTCTCTTCCTTTTCTATTTATTCCCCCTCAGTCTCCCCTCTTAACCTTTATACACGATCGCCTAGAAGATCCACAAGCGCTCCACGATTCAATTCTCCCATCAACTCTGTGAAGTAGGATAGGAACCATCATCATCAACGTCATTCAGAGAACTGAGAAAGAAGTTCAGTAATTTGTCCAAGGTCCAACAGCTCGTCCAAGTCATTTAAACACTGGACTAGGAAACTGACGGGTGAGTTACATTTTCCAGAATCCTGTCTTTAACATAGACTTTCCAATCAGCCGCGCCTGTCCTTTCACCGACCAAATGGAGCCCCAGGGCTGACAGACATGCGTGGCTGATGAAGCAGAAAGAACGCGACCGGAAGCACAGCTCCAGCCCGGGAGGCGGCTGGCTTAAGAGTGTCCGCGGTGCCCAGGACGCCCGACGAGGCTCGTGTTCAGTCCAAGAGCCGGCCACGCAGCCGGGAGGGTGGGGAAACGAAGCTGAAGTCACCCGGGGCCGAGCGTTAAATGCCATTGGGGGCTGCTCCAGCCATCCCGGGAGCTGGACTGCCTGCAAGGGGGTTAAAGCTGTAGTGGGAGGGACGGGGCGGTGGATGCAGGGCTGGAGTCTGCGTAGGAGCCGCCCTCGTGGAGGCCCCGGGAGGCGGCGGGTGGGGCAGGGCGAAGCTTCGGGGGCGGGGAATCCTGAGGGGGCGTGGCCTGCATGGGGCGGGGCGGGGTCTGGCCTGCCCATCTCCGCGAGTCTGATCCCGCCCGGCCCGCGGTGCACACACTGCTGCCCAGCTCCGTCCTGCCAGCATGTCCTTCATTCCGGTGGCCGAGGATTCTGACTTCCCCATCCACAACCTGCCCTACGGCGTCTTCTCCACCCCAGGCAATGTGAGCTGCATCGCTTGCTTCCGAGCGTGGGGAGGGAGGGCGTCCCCTCCGTCCGGGACCCCCACATTCCTGCCCGGCCCCTTGCCTCGGCCCAGTCCTAACCCTGCTCTCGCCCGCACCTGACCTAGTAGGACGTCGAGCCCGTCGTTTCCCTGCTTGTCGCCCCTCTCGAAGACCCCCAGCGTCGTTGGGTCCCCACGAGTGGTGCCGCCCCTTCTTCTCGTTGGAGAGTGCGATGGGAGGGGTCTGGAGGCCACCGCTGGAGGTCTGGAGGGTGAATGTGGGATCAGATTCCTCCTGGTGACTCTCTAGATGGGAGTTTCTGCAGATTTGCACGAGGAGTAAATGCAAAGTGAAATGAAACATAATTTTCTCAGGCACGCAGAGCCAGTTCTATTAAATATTTATTATTACAGAGGAGTGGAAGCTCTGTCATACTGCTTACTCCAATGTCAGGTTATGGCCAGTTGTTCCTTTCCCAGGATAGCCCCTAACCCTACTTTTAGTAACTCAGAGGGATGAGCCCATTAGTGTTAGAGCCCTGGGGCCCAAAAGGTTAATTTCTTTACCCCAACTGGCTTTCTTTCAGCTCCCTGGGCATTCCTTCGCTGAGCAGAAGAAGCCCTTTGGGGGCAGAGGTGAGAAATTTCACTTAGCAAGTGTAGTCTGATTGGCAGGAGGAAATCTTAAAAACTGGGGTTTATCAACAAATATATAAGAAGTTCCCTGGGTGGGGAAAGCAGATTCCCTTGAATTTATTTATGGTATTTTTGGTTAGCTTTCTGCTCTCAACTTTAAAAGTTAAGTTCCTGATTCAGCTCTGAAAAGCCTCCAACCCCAGAATCTTCGTGCACCCAGCAGTGTTCCTGAACTGTTGACTAAACGGAGCTGGTGGCAGTTAGCCCTTTCCTGGAAAGTGGGTTCCCTGCTCCCTCACCGGCCTGATCCTTGTCCCCAAGTGCAACAACTCCGTGGGTCTAAAAGAGTCCACATGTGGTTTCACAACTTCCAGGCCTGACCAGATGTCGCAAGAACATAAGAGGTTAGCACTCAGTCTCCTGGAGGGCCTGAGGCATGTTAAACCTTAACCCGTGTGGGCCAAGCACACTGCTAGCCAGCCCTCCCTCTGCCCTCCTCTGACGCTGTCCTCAGCCAAGGGTCCTTGCCTTTCCTCCAGGTACAGATCTGGGGTACAGATCACTTAAGCAGAAACCTTTGCTCTGACTTGCTGTCCCAGAAAACTCTAGAATGAATGCCCCTGAGGGTGTGGCCACTGGCTTGCAGACACCATGCCCTGCTGTTTCCTATTAGCATGTGCAAGGAAAGCCCCTGTTGATCACTGCCCTCTGAAAAGGGTGCCAGGGTGGGGTTGTGAGTTGGCCTCCTTGGCATTCCAGAAGGCAGAGGCCTGCAGGCGGAACAGGCTGTGTGGGAAGGTCTGGCCGCAGGCGCTGGACTTGCCAAAGGTGGTGGCACCTCTTCAGGCTGGGCTAGTTGCCAAGGTTGAGCCCCCCGTCTTCCATGCCAGTGGCATCCTTTGGGTGGAACAGTAGTGAGTGAATTTGCCTTTCGTTTCACTTCTTTTTTTTTTTTTAAAGAATGGTGCTGACTCTCCGGGTAGCCTCCTCCTGGGTTGGCCTGGGGCCTCGGGGCTGGGTGAGGGTAGACTCTGGTCTGCCGCTATCCCAGGGGCTGACGTATGTGGAGGGGTGGCCATCTTCTCTCAACCCCCCCGAAATGAGCAGCCAGTGGAGATAAACCCTCTGTCAACTCCCTGGACCTTAGAGGTGGCACGGCTGGTGGTTCACAAAACCTGGAAATTCGAGTCAGGACAGAGCCCTGGCTGGTTGAGTCTGCAGACAGGCTCTCAGGTTCCTTGTTTTTGTTTGTTTTAAAGCTTCTATTTACTTATTTGGCTGTGCCGGATCTTAGTTGTGGCTCGTGGGATCTTCATTGCGTTGCACAGGTTCTTTGGCTGCGGCACACTGGCGTGTGGACTCAGTAGTTCCCTGCTCCCTCACCGGCCTGATCCTTGTCCCCAAGTGCAACAACTCCGTGGGTCTAAAAGAGTCCACATGTGGTTTCACAACTTCCAGGCCTGACCAGATGTCGCAAGAACATAAGAGGTTAGCACTCAGTCTCCTGGAGGGCCTGAGGCATGTTAAACCTTAACCCGTGTGGGCCAAGCACACTGCTAGCCAGCCCTCCCTCTGCCCTCCTCTGACGCTGTCCTCAGCCAAGGGTCCTTGCCTTTCCTCCAGGTACAGATCTGGGGTACAGATCACTTAAGCAGAAACCTTTGCTCTGACTTGCTGTCCCAGAAAACTCTAGAATGAATGCCCCTGAGGGTGTGGCCACTGGCTTGCAGACACCATGCCCTGCTGTTTCCTATTAGCATGTGCAAGGAAAGCCCCTGTTGATCACTGCCCTCTGAAAAGGGTGCCAGGGTGGGGTTGTGAGTTGGCCTCCTTGGCATTCCAGAAGGCAGAGGCCTGCAGGCGGAACAGGCTGTGTGGGAAGGTCTGGCCGCAGGCGCTGGACTTGCCAAAGGTGGTGGCACCTCTTCAGGCTGGGCTAGTTGCCAAGGTTGAGCCCCCCGTCTTCCATGCCAGTGGCATCCTTTGGGTGGAACAGTAGTGAGTGAATTTGCCTTTCGTTTCACTTCTTTTTTTTTTTTTAAAGAATGGTGCTGACTCTCCGGGTAGCCTCCTCCTGGGTTGGCCTGGGGCCTCGGGGCTGGGTGAGGGTAGACTCTGGTCTGCCGCTATCCCAGGGGCTGACGTATGTGGAGGGGTGGCCATCTTCTCTCAACCCCCCCGAAATGAGCAGCCAGTGGAGATAAACCCTCTGTCAACTCCCTGGACCTTAGAGGTGGCACGGCTGGTGGTTCACAAAACCTGGAAATTCGAGTCAGGACAGAGCCCTGGCTGGTTGAGTCTGCAGACAGGCTCTCAGGTTCCTTGTTTTTGTTTGTTTTAAAGCTTCTATTTACTTATTTGGCTGTGCCGGATCTTAGTTGTGGCTCGTGGGATCTTCATTGCGTTGCACAGGTTCTTTGGCTGCGGCACACTGGCGTGTGGACTCAGTAGTTGTAGCACACAGACTTCATTGCCCCATGACATGTGGGATCCTAGTTCTCTGTTCACAGATCAAACCCACATCCCCTGCATTGGCAGGCAGGTGCTTAACCACTGGATCACCAGGGAAGTTCCTTTCGAATTCTTCATTGATGAACCAAGCTCGGGACTGTAGGGACAAAGGCCAGGCTTTGCCAAATGCTGGAGGCACCTTCCCATGCAGGGCTGAAGCTGGCATCTGATGGTGCAGAAACTTCCCTTAAATGTTCTGAGCAGTCTGCCTGCATGTTGCCTTATGACCTGAGCTCTGGTTGTTGGAGAACAGAGCTCCGTAGTCCAAGCCCCTGGCCCTCAGCTTTGTGGCTGGGACGCTGTCTGCTCTGCTGTGTAAAGGAATCGCCCTGAGAGAAGGCGTAGGTTTAACCTGAGAAAAAATAAGCTGGTGAGCTCTTCCTCACCAGAGGCACTTAAGCGACACCTCAGGACTTTTGCTGGGCACTTGGCCTGGATGATGGACTTGGATTAAGCCTCCTGCAGCTTTCCATGCCAAGGGTGTTTGATTTATTTGCCATTCAGGTAGCACAAATTCTTCTTCCTTCATGTCCTCGAGGCAGCGGTGGCACCAGGTTCTGCCTGGAGAGAGGTGACAGGGTCAGTTTTAGCCCTTTGAGAGGCAGAGGCAGCTGGGGCACGGCGCTATGGATTCAGCTCCTCAGTCCCTGTCCACAGCATGCGTGCGTTTGCGCGTGTGCACGTGGAGTCACCTCAGTCGTGTCCAGCTCTGTACAGCCCCATGGGCTCTAGTCCCTCAGGCTCCTCTGTCCATGGGATCTCCAGGCAAAAATACTGGAGTGGGCTGCCATGCCCTCCTCCAATTGGATCTTCCCAACCCTGGGGTCCCCCAGCCCCTGGTACAGCCCCATCAACTCCTGGCTGGTGGCACGGCGGGGACAAACCTGGAAATTGAGTCAGGACAGAGCCCTGGCTGGTTGAGTCTGCAGACAGGCTCTCAGGTTCCTTGTTTTTGTTTGTTTTAAAGCTTCTATTTACTTATTTGGCTGTGCAGATCTTAGTTGTGGCTCGTGGGATCTTCATTGCGTTGCACAGGTTCTTTGGCTGCGGCACACTGGCGTGTGGACTCAGTAGTTGTAGCACACAGACTTCATTGCCCCATGACATGTGGGATCCTAGTTCTCTGTTCACAGATCAAACCCACATCCCCTGCATTGGCAGGCAGGTGCTTAACCACTGGATCACCAGGGAAGTTCCTTTCGAATTCTTCATTGATGAACCAAGCTCGGGACTGTAGGGACAAAGGCCAGGCTTTGCCAAATGCTGGAGGCACCTTCCCATGCAGGGCTGAAGCTGGCATCTGATGGTGCAGAAACTTCCCTTAAATGTTCTGAGCAGTCTGCCTGCATGTTGCCTTATGACCTGAGCTCTGGTTGTTGGAGAACAGAGCTCCGTAGTCCAAGCCCCTGGCCCTCAGCTTTGTGGCTGGGACGCTGTCTGCTCTGCTGTGTAAAGGAATCGCCCTGAGAGAAGGCGTAGGTTTAACCTGAGAAAAAATAAGCTGGTGAGCTCTTCCTCACCAGAGGCACTTAAGCGACACCTCAGGACTTTTGCTGGGCACTTGGCCTGGATGATGGACTTGGATTAAGCCTCCTGCAGCTTTCCATGCCAAGGGTGTTTGATTTATTTGCCATTCAGGTAGCACAAATTCTTCTTCCTTCATGTCCTCGAGGCAGCGGTGGCACCAGGTTCTGCCTGGAGAGAGGTGACAGGGTCAGTTTTAGCCCTTTGAGAGGCAGAGGCAGCTGGGGCACGGCGCTATGGATTCAGCTCCTCAGTCCCTGTCCACAGCATGCGTGCGTTTGCGCGTGTGCACGTGGAGTCACCTCAGTCGTGTCCAGCTCTGTACAGCCCCATGGGCTCTAGTCCCTCAGGCTCCTCTGTCCATGGGATCTCCAGGCGAGAATACTGGAGTGGGCTGCCATGCCCTCCTCCAATTGGATCTTCCCAACCCTGGGGATTGACCCCACATGTTCTGTATCTCCTGCATGGCAGACAGAATCTTTACCACTGAGCCACCTGGGAAGTCCCTGCTCTCCACAAAGAGCCAGCTAGGGGCGGGGCATGAACTCTTAAATAGACCGACTTCCTGGGTACACGAGCCAAGTCTTTTCAAGCCTTCTCCTGGTGCTGACCATGCTGCCCTCCTTCCAGCCGAGGCCGAGGATCGGCGTGGCCATTGGGGACCAGATCCTGGACCTCAGTGCCATCAAGCACCTGTTCACCGGGCCTGTTCTCTCCGGACACCAGCATGTCTTCAGTGAGGTAGGCCAGTGTGACAGGGCTTGTCGTGGATCTCAGTGGCCTTCGTTGCAAAAGCCACAAAGAAAGTGTTCTTTGCCTTCCATTTCTTTCTTTCTTTTTTTTTTTTTCAATCTATTTGTCTGTGCTGAGTGTTGTTAGCATTGTGGCAGGCGGGATCTTCCTGGCAGACAGGCACAATCTTAGCTGCAGCTTTTCCATGCCAAGGGGCATATTTGATTTTTCCCTTCCGGAAATACAGGTTCTTTCAGGGTCAGGAAGATCCCCCGGAGGAGGGCACGGCAACCCATTCCAGTCCAGCCTTCGCCCTGGGCAGAGTCTTAACCACTGGGCCACCAGGGAAGTCCCTGCCTTCCTTTTCTGATAGGGTTGGTGGCTTGAGATGTTCCTTGGGCACATTTGAGGTTACTACGAGACAGACAGGCTGGCAACGGGCAGCCTTGGGACCCCGCAGGGTGAGTTCAGGACTGTGAGTCTCCACAGTCCTGGGCCTTCCCCAGTCATCCCTGAGAGGAGGCTCTCCCATTACTGGTTCATTCCCTTGTTTTAAGCTGGGTGGGTCTCTGCTTGTTCCAGGCTGCTGCTGGGCCCTCGGAGGGAGGGAGCCACAAGCCCCGCCCTGCAGGGTTTTTCTTACAGCCTGGGAGGAACAGACAGCTGGGCCCAAGGGCCCTCTGGGTTGCCACCATTTAACAAGTCAGCCTGCAGAACACGTACTCAGGCAATGGACACGAATCCACATCCCTGTAGACAGTCAAGTGCTTTTTTTTTTTTTTTAATACTTATTTGCGCAGGTCTTAGTTGTGACACAGGGGATCTTGGTTGCAGCATGCAGGATCTTTAGTTGCAGCGTGCGTGCAGGATCTAGTTCCTTGACCAGGGCTTGAACTCGGGGCCCCCTGCATTGAGAGTGTCTTAGCCACGGGACCACCAGGGAAGTCCCCAGTCAAGTGCCTTGATGTCCACCCTTCTTTTCCATGAAAGGAAGGGATATTTACTGAGTGCCTCCCTATGGGATGGGCGTCCTACACTCATCTCTCATTCAGTCCTCACAGCAACCCTCTGGCATAGGAATGGCATCCTCGTTAGACGGATGAGGGTCTAATTTGAAATGAGGCACCATTCTCCCAGGCCACAGGGCTGAAAATCTATTCGGGCCTTCAAAAAAATTTCTTTCTTTCTTTTTTTTTTTTTCAATCTATTTGTCTGTGCTGAGTGTTGTTAGCATTGTGGCAGGCGGGATCTTCCTGGCAGACAGGCACAATCTTAGCTGCAGCTTTTCCATGCCAAGGGGCATATTTGATTTTTCCCTTCCGGAAATACAGGTTCTTTCAGGGTCAGGAAGATCCCCCGGAGGAGGGCACGGCAACCCATTCCAGTCCAGCCTTCGCCCTGGGCAGAGTCTTAACCACTGGGCCACCGGGGAAGTCCCTGCCTTCCTTTTCTGATAGGGTTGGTGGCTTGAGATGTTCCTTGGGCACATTTGAGGTTACTACGAGACAGACAGGCTGGCAACGGGCAGCCTTGGGACCCCGCAGGGTGAGTTCAGGACTGTGAGTCTCCACAGTCCTGGGCCTTCCCCAGTCATCCCTGAGAGGAGGCTCTCCCATTACTGGTTCATTCCCTTGTTTTAAGCTGGGTGGGTCTCTGCTTGTTCCAGGCTGCTGCTGGGCCCTCGGAGGGAGGGAGCCACAAGCCCCGCCCTGCAGGGTTTTTCTTACAGCCTGGGAGGAACAGACAGCTGGGCCCAAGGGCCCTCTGGGTTGCCACCATTTAACAAGTCAGCCTGCAGAACACGTACTCAGGCAATGGACACGAATCCACATCCCTGTAGACAGTCAAGTGCTTTTTTTTTTTTTTTAATACTTATTTGCGCAGGTCTTAGTTGTGACACAGGGGATCTTGGTTGCAGCATGCAGGATCTTTAGTTGCAGCGTGCGTGCAGGATCTAGTTCCTTGACCAGGGCTTGAACTCGGGGCCCCCTGCATTGAGAGTGTCTTAGCCACGGGACCACCAGGGAAGTCCCCAGTCAAGTGCCTTGATGTCCACCCTTCTTTTCCATGAAAGGAAGGGATATTTACTGAGTGCCTCCCTATGGGATGGGCGTCCTACACTCATCTCTCATTCAGTCCTCACAGCAACCCTCTGGCATAGGAATGGCATCCTCGTTAGACGGATGAGGGTCTAATTTGAAATGAGGCACCATTCTCCCAGGCCACAGGGCTGCAGGAACTGGTAGGAGCTCTGGCCTGGAGAATCAACAGGTGCTTTTTCGACCACTCCTCACTGGCTTAGGAATCTCTTCTTAGCGTACGTGAAGAGGGGTGGTGTAGACTGCAAGGCCCCTGTAGACTGGAGGCCTCTGCTGGAGGAACAAGCCGTCTCCACTGCAGCCCAAGCCAAGCTTAACTGGGCAGCCATCCCAGAAGGAAGCTCCCAGGCTTTGCCAAGTGCCTGCAAGTCCAGGAGGGAATGAAGCCCCGTCAGGAACAATGACACATCTCAGCTTGATGAGCCGACGACAGAGCTAAGGACCAAGGTCCCGCGAGTTTGGATCAGCTGGAGATAAGTGCCGGCCCGAGAGCTGGCCAGGCTCGCCCTGCAGAAGGCATAGCGCCAGGGGCTCTCCCATGTGTGGTCTCCTCTCTTCCTCCCTGTCTTGGTCCTAGCCAACTCTCAACAGCTTCATGGGCCTGGGCCAGGCTGCCTGGAAAGAGGCAAGAGCGTTTCTGCAGAACCTGCTGTCTGCTGGCCAAGCCAGGCTCAGAGACGACACAGAGCTTCGGCAGCGGTGAGCAGCCCGTGAACCCTGGTGGGCGGGGTTGAGGAGGCCTGGCTGAGCAGCCTAGGACAGCATGGTCGTCAGAGACATTCTGAGTCATGGCTTGCCTGCCTGGTCCCCAGCCTGGGGACCATTTTGGTGCACCTGGGGTTGCTTCTCTGACTGTCCAGGCCATGCCTGCCCTACTCTTGCTCACTCAGCCATTCCTCATTAGCATCATTCGTGTCCTTGTCTGGGCTCCAAATTAGGGGTCGTGCAACTGTCTCCTGGAGTGGAACATAGAAGCAGTAGGCAGGCACCTTGTCTTTAGTGGGTGGACACCGTCCTGCTGTGGCCCCAGGCCAGCCAGGAAGTGCTCACTGCAGGTCGTGAGCAGGGCTAAGAGGATGGCCCCGGCTGAGCCTGTGGACCACCAGAGCAGGGAGCCTGCTTCACTGAGTCCTTGACCTTGACGCCCCTTGTTCTGTGTTTCAGCGCCTTCGTGTCTCAGGCTTCCGCCACGATGCATCTTCCGGCCGCCATAGGTGAGTCTGGTCTCTTTAATAGGATGCGGATGGAGCAGCTGCTTGCCTGGGCCCTGTCCCTGCTTCCTGTCAGGGACAAGAGGAACAGCTTTGAGGACAGCAACCCCTCGCATCTGGGGCCCAGGCCCAGCAGTGGCTCAGGCATCTCTGAAGGCCAGAGCTCTGGCTGCGGGGGACTGCTCGCTGCTTAGACTTGTAGCTGGCTCCCCATGTGGGCAGAACATCACTCTCCTTTCCCAAAGGGCTGTGGTGGGCATGCTCAGAGCTCAGCCACGAGTCAGGAGCTTTGAGGAGAGAGGCCGAAGGGTCCTGGAGGGCCCCAGTTTGAGCCATGGGTCGGATGTCTGACTGGAGACTCGTTCTGAAAGTTGTCCAGCGACTTTCCTAGGGGTCCAGTGGCTAAGACTCCATGCTCCCAATATGTGGGGGCCAGGTTCCATCTCTGGTCAGAAAACTAGATCCCACATGCCATGTGGAATAACCAAAAAACCAAAAAAAAAGAGTAAGCGTTGTAGTCTAGGAGGTCTTTTAAAACGTTTAAAATGTTGTTGGGCTTCCTGGTGGTCCAGTGGGTAAGGACACCACCTTGCAGTGCAGGGGCGCCAGTTCAATCCCTGACCGGGGGGGAGGAGGCCTGGCTGAGCAGCCTAGGACAGCATGGTCGTCAGAGACATTCTGAGTCATGGCTTGCCTGCCTGGTCCCCAGCCTGGGGACCATTTTGGTGCACCTGGGGTTGCTTCTCTGACTGTCCAGGCCATGCCTGCCCTACTCTTGCTCACTCAGCCATTCCTCATTAGCATCATTCGTGTCCTTGTCTGGGCTCCAAATTAGGGGTCGTGCAACTGTCTCCTGGAGTGGAACATAGAAGCAGTAGGCAGGCACCTTGTCTTTAGTGGGTGGACACCGTCCTGCTGTGGCCCCAGGCCAGCCAGGAAGTGCTCACTGCAGGTCGTGAGCAGGGCTAAGAGGATGGCCCCGGCTGAGCCTGTGGACCACCAGAGCAGGGAGCCTGCTTCACTGAGTCCTTGACCTTGACGCCCCTTGTTCTGTGTTTCAGCGCCTTCGTGTCTCAGGCTTCCGCCACGATGCATCTTCCGGCCGCCATAGGTGAGTCTGGTCTCTTTAATAGGATGCGGATGGAGCAGCTGCTTGCCTGGGCCCTGTCCCTGCTTCCTGTCAGGGACAAGAGGAACAGCTTTGAGGACAGCAACCCCTCGCATCTGGGGCCCAGGCCCAGCAGTGGCTCAGGCATCTCTGAAGGCCAGAGCTCTGGCTGCGGGTGACTGCTCGCTGCTTAGACTTGTAGCTGGCTCCCCATGTGGGCAGAACATCACTCTCCTTTCCCAAAGGGCTGTGGTGGGCATGCTCAGAGCTCAGCCACGAGTCAGGAGCTTTGAGGAGAGAGGCCGAAGGGTCCTGGAGGGCCCCAGTTTGAGCCATGGGTCGGATGTCTGACTGGAGACTCGTTCTGAAAGTTGTCCAGCGACTTTCCTAGGGGTCCAGTGGCTAAGACTCCATGCTCCCAATATGTGGGGGCCAGGTTCCATCTCTGGTCAGAAAACTAGATCCCACATGCCATGTGGAATAACCAAAAAACCAAAAAAAAAGAGTAAGCGTTGTAGTCTAGGAGGTCTTTTAAAAACGTTTAAAATGTTGTTGGGCTTCCCTGGTGGTCCAGTGGGTAAGGACACCACCTTGCAGTGCAGGGGGCGCCAGTTCAATCCCTGGCCTGGGAAGATCCCACGTGCTGCGGAGCGGCTGGACCTATGTGTCCAGTTGCCGAACCGGAGCTCTGGAGCGCATGTGCCCAGAGCCGGTGCTCTGTGACAACAGAGGCCACCGCTATGGGAGGCCCACACAGGCCAAAGAACAAAGATGGATGAAACTAGACAAATGACCAGTGGACGTGGCCCACCCACCCCCTCCCTCCCCACCCCCGCCAAAATAAATAAATGAAAAAAAAGGCCAAAAAAATGTTGTAGTAAAATACGCATGACACAGCATTTACCATCTTCATGATTTTCAAGCGTATCATGGCATCCAGTATGTGACATTGTCCCCCGTATTTGGAACAAGAAGCCCTGTGCCCTAAGCTGGGCTGCAGGCACCTCTGGCAGGGCTGTGGGGTGGGTGCGGGGTGGCTGGGGTTCTTCCTCTGTCTCTGCCTCCTAGCCTGGCCTGGACACCATCTTTTCCGATCCCTTTTAAGTGATCATGTAATGGACTTGTGTGTAGATCCTGAGAACAAGCAAAGAAGTAGAAGCTGTTAATTTTTCTTTGAATTTGTCATGAAATATTACGAGTTGGAAAATATTCAGTGTTTGAGTGTGCCAGGATCGCCTTAATGGAGAAATTGAACTGGAATAGCCATGGCAACAGTGGCTCCCTGTAGGGGAAAAGAAGGGATTGGGGGGAGCCTCCCATGTGCCAGGCCGGGCTTCCCTGGTGGCTCAGTGGTGAAGGGTCCCCCTGCTCTGCAGGAGATGCAGGCTTGATCCCTGGTGGGGAAGATCCTCTGGAGGAGGAAATGGCAGCCCACTCCAGCATTCTTGCAGGGAGAATTATGTGGACAGAGGAGCCTGGCGGACTACAGTCCACGGGGTCACACAGAGTCAGACACGACTGAGCGACTAAGCACACATCCTTCTCCACTGCCTTTCCAGTCTAGGTTCTTGGTACTGGCCCAATCCAGCTTCTATTTATCTATTAATATATATGTGTGTGTGTATATATATATATGTATTTGGAGGAGAGGTTGTGGAGGATAAACAGGCAGTGTCCCAGCTTGTTTTTCCTGTCTATTTGGGCAGTTGCTTGTCTTACGGGAGCCTGTGTCTACAGCATGCAGCCCACCTAGTTTGTTCCAATCTTCATCACCAGGCCCCAGGGAGACCTTGTTCTTGTTACTGTGTGTGTGTGTGTGTGTGCGTGTTAGCCTGGTGAGAGAAGCACGTGGGTAGGAGGGGTATCAGCCATTCCTTTGCAAATTCCATGGTTGGTTTCAGAAAATCTGTTTTACTATTATTTTTATAAATTTAAGAACTTATTTATTATTATTAACATAGAACTATTTTTTGATACCAGTTTTCAATTTATTTATTACTATTGGGCCACAGAGTGCGGCATGCAGGATCTTAGTTCCCAGACCAGGGATCGAGCTGGTGCCACTGGAGTGGGAAGCTGGAAGTCTAAGCCATTGGACCTCCAAGGAAGTCCCCTTATTTCTTTCTCATTTCTCAGTTGGGAGCTCTCAGAATGAATTTTTGGTGGTGGAATAGCTTTGGGATATTCCATTGTCGTAGAGCTGCCCCTGGCTCCTGTGGTCCCCCGTGGTCTCCTGCCCTGGCCCCCACCCTTGGAACTAGCCCTTCTCCATGCTGTAGCGTCCAGGTTGCTGACTGCATCTCTGGCCTTTCCCCCACAGGCGACTACACAGACTTCTACTCCTCTCGGCATCACGCCACCAATGTCGGGATCATGTTCAGAGGCAAGGAGAACCCACTGATGCCCAACTGGTATGTCCTGGACCCAGGTGTGGCTGAGCGCCAAGTCTGTCTTTCCATGTCCAGCACACGTTGTCCCGGGCGCTGCCAGGTCCTCTCTGGCTGAGGAAGCCGGGGAGGGAAGCTCACAGGGGTTAGGATGTCACCACTCCTGGAACCCGTGGCCCCAGCGTCGAGTCCTCTCAGCTCAGCCCTGGACCTGCTGTGGAATCCTGGGGCGGTCCCTGAGCTCTCTCATCTAGAGAAGGCAGGTTGGAACTAGATGCCAAGTCACCACAGCCTTCCCGCTCCCTGGATCCCTGAGCTGTGAACAGTGACTCTGTTGGCCAGTCTTCCATCCAGCCTTCTCCAGGCTCAAACTCCTCTGATGGATGAGAGCCTGCACGTGTGCCCCAGGCTGTGTTTCCTCCGAGTGTGGTCCATGCAGAATGGGAGCTGCGTGTATTGGTCTGATCTCGTAGAAGTTCTGTGGGGTCTCCTGGGCCATGACCGATAGCCCCATTTCACAGGAAGGAAAACGGTCTCCGAGAAGGACAGACGGAGAAGGTCCTGGCTGACTCCTGACTCCCCGGTCAAGGCCATTGCCTGAGCCCAGAATGCAGAGCCGAGACCCTGGCCCTTTGCTCTGCTCTGTCCTCTGGTGTGACCATCACTCAGAACACAGGGGCAGGCGCATGCCCCCGGTCACTGGGCTGGACAGAGGCCTTCTCTCTTCTAGTGAGTGACCCAGGTAGGCTGTGCCAGGAAGGCCGGGTCTGTCAGAACCAGAACCCAGAGGAAGAAGTAGGGAGAGAACAGATTATGACCCAGACAAGCTAAGCAGCCAGGCCAAGGTCATAGAACAAGGTCAAGCGTATCCAAGACCGAAGGAAGCTGGCGACTCCAGACTGGTCCTGTGAAGGGTCCAAGCCAAGCGGGGCAGTCTCAGCCCGTTTCCTCCTGCAGGAGACGAGCAAACAGGCTTTCTCTCAGGCGGAAGGGGGCTGGACTGCCAAAAGTAGCGTCCAGGTTGCTGACTGCATCTCTGGCCTTTCCCCACATGCGACTACACATACTTCTACTACTCTCGGCCTCACGCCACCAATGTCGGGATCATGTTCAGAGGCAAGGAGAACCCACTGATGCCCAACTGGTATGTCCTGGACCCAGGTGTGGCTGAGCGCCAAGTCTGTCTTTCCATGTCCAGCACACGTTGCCCCGGGGCGCTGCCAGGTCCTCTCTGGCTGAGGAAGCCGGGGAGGGAAGCTCACAGGGGTTAGGATGTCACCACTCCTGGAACCCGTGGCCCCAGCGTCGAGTCCTCTCAGCTCAGCCCTGGACCTGCTGTGGAATCCTGGGGCGGTCCCTGAGCTCTCTCATCTAGAGAAGGCAGGTTGGAACTAGATGCCAAGTCACCACAGCCTTCCCGCTCCCTGGATCCCTGAGCTGTGAACAGTGACTCTGTTGGCCAGTCTTCCATCCAGCCTTCTCCAGGCTCAAACTCCTCTGATGGATGAGAGCCTGCACGTGTGCCCCAGGCTGTGTTTCCTCCGAGTGTGGTCCATGCAGAATGGGAGCTGCGTGTATTGGTCTGATCTCGTAGAAGTTCTGTGGGGTCTCCTGGGCCATGACCGATAGCCCCATTTCACAGGAAGGAAAACGGTCTCCGAGAAGGACAGACGGAGAAGGTCCTGGCTGACTCCTGACTCCCCGGTCAAGGCCATTGCCTGAGCCCAGAATG
The DNA here is from genome assembly GCA_022376925.1 of Tragulus kanchil. Lineage (NCBI taxonomy): Eukaryota > Metazoa > Chordata > Mammalia > Artiodactyla > Tragulidae > Tragulus > Tragulus kanchil. The sequence continues at coordinate 26,007,557 of JAIOJX010000032.1, forward strand.
CAGAGCCGAGACCCTGGCCCTTTGCTCTGCTCTGTCCTCTGGTGTGACCATCACTCAGAACACAGGGGCAGGCGCATGCCCCCGGTCACTGGGCTGGACAGAGGCCTTCTCTCTTCTAGTGAGTGACCCAGGTAGGCTGTGCCAGGAAGGCCGGGTCTGTCAGAACCAGAACCCAGAGGAAGAAGTAGGGAGAGAACAGATTATGACCCAGACAAGCTAAGCAGCCAGGCCAAGGTCATAGAACAAGGTCAAGCGTATCCAAGACCGAAGGAAGCTGGCGACTCCAGACTGGTCCTGTGAAGGGTCCAAGCCAAGCGGGGCAGTCTCAGCCCGTTTCCTCCTGCAGGAGACGAGCAAACAGGCTTTCTCTCGCGAGGTCTGGTGCAAGGTGGTTGGCGTCTGTGCCTTTTTCACATAAACACATGTCCTCTATTATAAAGTGATATGTGCTTTTTTCTTTTACTGGAATATAGTTGTTGTGCAGTCTTGTGTTGGTTTCTTCTGTACAACATGAATCAGCCATATGTGTACATATGTCCCCTTCCTCTTGAGCCTCCCTCCCACCCCATGCCACCCATCTAGCTCATCACAGGGCACCAAGCTGAACTCCCTGTGCTCCATAGCAGCCGCCCTCTAGCTGGCTGTTTTACACACGGTGGTGTATGTATGCCATCCCAGCCTCCCAGGTCGTCCACCCTCACCTGCCTGCATTGCAGGCAGTTTCTTAATGTCTGAGCCACCTGGGAAGTCCATGTATATGTTGACTCCCTTTCGTGTTTATTTGAGAACATTCTGAAATTTCGTTCGCACATGTAACAGTGTTGAGGCTCCTCTCTCCTTCCTTCCCCAGGCTGCACCTGCCGGTGGGCTACCATGGCCGCGCTTCCTCTGTCATGGTGTCCGGCACCCCGATCCGCAGGCCCCTGGGGCAGATGCGACCCGACGACTGTGAGTGCCCCAGCGCCCAGGCCGTGCTGGGCTTCACTCTGTGTCCCCACACCCCGAATCCACACCCAACATCCACTAACCCCTCTCCCTGCTGTTATTCCAGCTAAGCCTCCCATTTATGGCGCCTGCAAACTCCTGGACTTCGAGCTGGAGATGGTAAGCCGTGTGTCGGTGCTGTACTGGCATGGGGTCTGTGTACACACTGGCGCAGGAGAGCCTTCCCAATGGCCACTCTGGGCGACGGGCCGTACCCCCATCTCAGCCACATCCATGGCAGTTCTGGGCCCCCTCTGGCCGTCGGAAGTGCTGTCCAGCCTCGTTACTCATGGACGCTGCATATGTACGTTCACCTGCTCGCTGATGGTCCCTTGTAGCCTCCAGAGCAGCACTCGAAGAGGCTTTGGAGGTGACCTGAGGACACACATGGGGCGGCAGAAAACTTGAGTCTCCTGGCATGCGTGTTCCCAGCTGAGGTTGAACAGGGCCATAATTAGGAGGCTTAGCTGGAGTAACAGCAGAGAGAGGCCAGTGGGTGCCAGGCGTGGACTTGGGGTGTGGGCGCGCAGAGTGGAGCCTGGCATGGCCTGGGCACTGGGGCACGTACAGGCCTCGGGTCTGCCTGTGTGGCTCAGCTCGCAGACTGCACACACGCATCCCTCAACTGCCTAGTGAGAGCTGTGCTAGTTTGGAGTTTTGTGCTTTTCTCTGAAGTGCTGGCCAGCGTTGCCGTCCACAGGAAGATTGTGCCATGCACCCTGGAGGCGTGCGTGCCGGCTGTGCTTCACTGGGACCTGCTGGTGCCCGTGGCCTTGAGCTCATATTCGTGAATCAGCAGCATACAGGCAGACCTTTTGTGGCCACACTTGGCTGTTTCGTGCTTCAGAGATGTTGCTTTTTTTACAAATGGAAGGTCCATGGCAGCCCTGCGTGGCTGCGTAGAGCCTGTCAGTGCCATTTGCCCAACAGCGTTTGCTCACTTTGGGTCTTTGTACCACATTTTGGTAATTCTCGAAATATTTCATACTTTTTCATCATTATTGTGTTTGTTATGGTAACCTACGATCTGTGATCTTTGATGTTACTACTAGGACTGGCTGAGGGCTTAGATGAAGGCTAGCATTTTTTAGCGATAAAGTATTTTTTAATTAAGGTATGTACATGAATGGTTTAGATGCAATGCTAGTGCATACTTAACAGACTATGTGTGTGCGTACGTACAAAGTCACTTCAGTCATGTCTGATTCTTTGCAGCCCATGGACTGCAACCTGCCAGGCTCTCCTGTCCATGGGATTCTCCAGGCAAGAACACTGGAGTGGGTTGCTATGTCTTCCTCCCGGGCATCTTCCCGACCAAGGGATTGAACCCGAGTCTCTCACATTTCCTGCATTGGCAGGCGGGTTCTTTACCACTAGCACCACTTGGGAAGCCCGAGAGACTACAATATAATGTAAACATAACTTTTTTTTAAACTAGTTTAAGTTGATTTTATTTTTCTGAAGTTATTTCCTTTTTCAAAACTTTATATTGGTGCATAGTTAGTTAGCAATGCTGTGATAGTTTCAGGTGTACAGAAGAGTGATTCAGTCATATATGTATCCATTCTCCACCACACACTTCTGCCATCCAGGCAGCCACGTACCATGGAGCAGAGTCCCCTGTGCTGTCCAGCAGGTCCTTGTTGGTGATCCACTTTAAATATAGCAGTGTACACAGTGTCCATCCCAAACTTCCTACCTGTCCCTTTTGCACTGGTGACTGTAAATCTGTTCTCTAAATCTGTGAGTCTTTTTCTGTTTTGTAAATAAGTTCATTTGTATCATTTCTTTTTAGAGTCCACCTATACCGGATGTCATACGATACTTCTCTTTGTCTGACTTACTTCCATTTAGTATTAGAATCTCTAGGTCCATCCATGTTGCTGCAAATGGCATTATTTCATAATCATAGCTAACTTTTTTTTTTAATTTTAATTTTGACCTCTTTTATTGATCCTTTATTTATTTATTTTCATCCATCTTTGTTCTTTGGCCCATGTGAGCCTCCCATCACAGAGGCCTCTCTTGTTGCAGAGCACCAGCTCTGGGCGCATGCGCTCCAGAGCACTGGCTCATAATTGGACACACCGGTCTAGCTGCTCCGCGGCATGTGGGATCTTCCCGGGCCAGGGATCAAGCTGGCACCCCTTGCACTGCAAGGCGGACTCTTTACCCACTGGACCACCAGGGAAGCCCCATAGCTAACTTTTATAGACAGTGGGAAACCCCCCAAAAAATAAAAAACAAAAACGTGAGACTCACTTCACTGAGATCTTGGCTTCATTGCTGTGGCTTGGCACCAAACCTGGAATATCACCCCAGCAGGCCTGCATAGCAAACTGGGGGTCCTTAAACAGAAGCACACACACAGCCGGGCTCCATGCTGGTCTGCTGATGTGAATGTTGTGACCAGAAGCTGACAGGAGCTCAACCCTGTATTTCCCCTAGAAGCGATACATCTCTATTTGCTAATGTGGTATTTCTAATGACTTTATGGAATGTAATTATTCCTAGAACAGGAATCAACTATGTGAGTCCATTGCACTTGTGACCAACCCCACACAACTGCAGAACCGTGATTGTTTCAGGGGCTGTACTTTTTTTCATTTAATTTTTATTTTTCATAATTCTGTTTATTTTTACGTTGCTTTCTTTAATTTTTATTGGAGCTTAATTGCTTTACAAGATCGCGTTAGTTTCTGCTGTGCAGCAAAGTAGGTCAGCCATATGCATATGTATATCCCCTCTTTTTTGGATTTCCTTCCATTTTTCCTGGGAAATCCCATGGACAGAGGAACCTGGTGGGCTACAGTCCACAGTGTTGCAAAGAGTTGGACATGACTGAGCGACTTAGCACGTGCACACACACACACACGCATTTAGGTAGAGCTGCACTTTTTTTTTTAATTGAATGTGTTTTGAAATCATTGTAGTCTCACATACAGCTGTTAAGAAACAACTCCCAAGAGATCGAGAACCTTCATATGCTCTCCCACACACTCCCGTGTGACAGCCCGCACAACAAGACCAGCATCTCACGGCCAGATGTCCACACCAGTCCAGGTTGCTTCCTCACCCCAAGGACCCCTCAGGCTGCGGGGCTGTGTGTTCTGAGAATGACACTGAGCTCCAAGAAGTCCCCAAGCTCAGGGGACCAGGAAAGAGACAGGAAGGAGGAACTGAGCAGGAGGGGAGGATCCAGGCATACCGGCAGTTGTCTTAAGTCTGTGCTGGGTCATCAGAGGCTGGACAGTAGAGCCAGGGAGGTGCAGGCAGGCAAGGAGGGGGCTTCTCGTCGTCCGCACTCAGGGGTTTAGCTGGTCCTTGGCGTGTCTCCTGGTTCAGATGGAGGGAAGGAGCCAGGGGCCCCTTCTTTGGGCTGTGAGTGTAGGCACTTAAGTTGATTGAAGGCAGGCTGGACCTCCCTGTATTTCCAGTCCTGCCTCGAGATGTCTTTGGGTTCTGTCCAGAGGAGACAGACAGCCACTAGTCCCAGCAGGGTGTTCCCGACCAGCCCTCTGCCTCCTGCTGCCTTTGTGAGGCTGCCACATGGCCCCTAAGAGGAGGTCTCCCCAACCCAGACCCCCAGAGCAGGGTCCAGAGCCCTAGTTAGAACAGGGCAGGGTCTTCTCTCTGGGAGGATGAGGACTTTGCAGGCCGATGCTTCACCTGTATCGGTTCTTGTCGGAGGGGCAGACAGGGTGGGCAGAGGAAAAATGGAAAGAGGTGGAGAAACGGAGCGCGGGTGGGAAGGAGCAGAGGCTATTGTGACGATGATGGTGAGATTCTCTCTAAGGCGGCAGCTTTCCTTTTAGACTCTTGGTGAGAAACGTGCGATGTGTTAACACTGTCACAGAAGGAATGTAACCGCAGCCCTGATCTTGTCACCGTCGTCGCTGATTCTGTGCGCTTCCCTAGTTCTTCGCCCAGTGACATCCAGATACTCTGTCTCCTGGACGTTGTGTTGACAATGCCTTCCTTGCGTGGCCCCTCTCTGCTGGCTTTCTGCACGGTGCTGCCTTCTCAGTTTGCAAGGCTGTTTCGTAGTGAATAGAAATTAACCCTTCATGGTAACACATTGCAAATGTATTCTCCCAAATTTGTGGCATCTTTTAAGTTTTCTTTCCCGTCTTTCTTTTTTTTTTTAAGAATTATTTATTTATTTATTTTCATCCATCTTTTTCCTTCGGCCTGTGTGGGCCTCCCATTGCAGTGGCCTCTCTCGTCTCAGAGCACCAGCTCTGAGCACACGCGCTCCAGAGCGCTGACTCGTAACTGGGCACACCAGTCCAGCCGCTCTGCAGCACACAGGATCTTCCCAGGCCAGGGCTCGAACTGGTGCCCCTTGCTTTGCAAGGTGGACTCTTTACCCACTGGACCACCAGGGAAGCCCTATTTCCTGTCTTTCTTGATGCAGAAATTTGACATTTTTATGTCAAGCTTGTCAATCATTTCCTTCATGGCACTGACTTTTATGTCACCTTAGGCTCCCTCCACCCCAAGAATTTGAAGAGCTGGGGGCTGATTAGAGCTTTACTCTGCAGAAATTGTGATCTGTCATTCACCTGGACTTACGTGATGGGTAGGGCGCCCAAATATGCCCCCACAGGCTCTCTCTGCCACATCATGGAGTCAGCCTGCTGATTTTTCATGACATGAATACAAACCCTAGTATTTTCACTTTTCGCAAGCCTTGTGCAGCTATCTAATCTGAAAATGGAGAGTGTGGCTGGAAAAGGGGAAAGGGCAGAGTCGCGGACTAGGGGAGGAGAAGGGGGTTGCCATGGTGATCAGGGACCAGGAGTGGAGGTTTCTGGGTGGACACGGACCCAAGGCTGCTCAACATGCCCCGGCTAGCCATCCATCTAGTCCGGTGCTGCTCACGGCATAGAAGTATGGTGGATAAACAGCAGTCCAGGTTCCTAGTCAGGGTTTGGAAATGTGTGACCTTTGCCCTCCAGGCAAGTGTCCCAGGGTAGCAGGTCAAAGCCAGATTCTCATCAACTTTCCCCATGTCAGGCTTTCTTTGTAGGCCCTGGGAACAAACTCGGAGAGCCAATCCCCATCTCCAAGGCCCACGAGCACATTTTCGGAATGGTCCTCATGAACGACTGGAGCGGTAATTGGGGCGTCGGGCATCCTGGTGATACGTGTCCTGTGTGCTCTCCGCTCTGGGGGACGGGCTGGTGTTCTCCTGGGCCTGGCACCAGTCAGAGGCAGCAGGTGGTCAGTGACTGAGAGTGCAGGCTCGGGTATCCAACAGATTCTCGGCTCTGAGCTCTTGGTCAGTTACTTGACCTGTCTGAGCGCCAGTGTTCTTGTTGGTTGGACAGGGACACGGCTGATGTCATAGCTACTGTGTCTGAGCAGTTCTGTGCCAGGCCTCAGGACGGAACACCTCACGTGGACTCTCCTGCCAGATCCCCACAAGGCTCTGGTCACGTCCTTGCTGTCTGGTTAGTCATGTCCGACTCTTACCTCGCCCCCCTCCCCCCGTGCAGCGTAGCCGCCAGGCTCCTCTGTCCGTGGGATTCTCCAGGCAAGAAGGCTGCAGGGGTTGCCATGTCCTCCTCCAGGGCATCTTCTTCACCCAAGGATCGAGCCTGTGTCTCTGGCTTGGCAGGTGGATTCTTTACCGCCGAACCACCTGGGAAGCCCACTGGTATTAATTACTGTTCCCATTTTCCGGGTGTGAGGAGTGAGGCACAGAGCAATTTGAACTACCTGGGTGCTGAACTAAGATGTCAAGCCAGGCAGCCCCATTTCTGAGTCCATCTCAGCCCCTCTGCCATATGTAGGAAGAAGCTGGTGCTGAGTGTCCCAGGAAGTATGTGGCTGATTCCAGCCACACTGTGGGGAAATATCCTGCCTGGTCCCCCCTTTTACTTAATCAAGAGAAGAACAAATACAATTTGAAGATACGGAGTGCACAGAAGAGAATCAAGGATGTGACCAAAACAGGCAGGTTTTATACCTTTTTTTGATGTATATGAAAGATCATCTAGTAGATTATTTTATTTTTTTTAGAAAGCCTTAAAAGTGTAAGCAGAGTATATATCTCTTTTATTTCAATTACCCAACCCTACTGAAGCATCACACTCCTTTTAATGAAGTGGATTCCTTACAAATGTTTGCCAGATTCTAGCAGAACAAATTCAGATTAAAAACCTACAGTTTGCCACTGCAATGGCAGGCCCACATGGGCCAAAGAATGAAGATGGATGAAAGTAAATAAATAAAAAACAATCAAAAAAAGAGGTCAAAAACCCCAAAACCTACAGTTTTATACGTTTTTAAAAATCAACAGAACAGAGAATTTGGAGAATGGGTTAAAAAATAATTTGGAGTGCTAGAGTGCAGGCTCGGGTATCCAACAGATTCTCGGCTCTGAGCTCTTGGTCAGTTACTTGACCTGTCTGAGCGCCAGTGTTCTTGTTGGTTGGACAGGGACACGGCTGATGTCATAGCTACTGTGTCTGAGCAGTTCTGTGCCAGGCCTCAGGACGGAACACCTCACGTGGACTCTCCTGCCAGATCCCCACAAGGCTCTGGTCACGTCCTTGCTGTCTGGTTAGTCATGTCCGACTCTTACTCGCCCCTCCCCTGCAGCGAGCCGCCAGGCTCCTCTGTCCGTGGGATTCTCCAGGCAAGAAGGCTGCAGGGGTTGCCGTGTCCTCCTCCAGGGCATCTTCTTCACCCAAGGATCGAGCCTGTGTCTCTGGCTTGGCAGGTGGATTCTTTACCGCCGAACCACCTGGGAAGCCCACTGGTATTAATTACTGTTCCCATTTTCCGGGTGTGAGGAGTGAGGCACAGAGCAATTTGAACTACCTGGGTGCTGAACTAAGATGTCAAGCCAGGCAGCCCCATTTCTGAGTCCATCTCAGCCCCTCTGCCATATGTAGGAAGAAGCTGGTGCTGAGTGTCCCAGGAAGTATGTGGCTGATTCCAGCCACACTGTGGGGAAATATCCTGCCTGGTCCCCCCTTTTACTTAATCAAGAGAAGAACAAATACAATTTGAAGATACGGGAGTGCACAGAAGAGAATCAAGGATGTGACCAAAACAGGCAGGTTTTATACCTTTTTTTGATGTATATGAAAGATCATCTAGTAGATTATTTTATTTTTTTTAGAAAGCCTTAAAAGTGTAAGCAGAGTATATATCTCTTTTATTTCAATTACCCAACCCTACTGAAGCATCACACTCCTTTTAATGAAGTGGATTCCTTACAAATGTTTGCCAGATTCTAGCAGAACAAATTCAGATTAAAAACCTACAGTTTGCCACTGCAATGGCAGGCCCACATGGGCCAAAGAATGAAGATGGATGAAAGTAAATAAATAAAAAACAATCAAAAAAAGAGGTCAAAAAACCCCGCAAAACCTACAGTTTTATACGTTTTTACAAACAAATAATACATTGATAAAGAATCAACAGAACAGAGAATTTGGAGAATGGGTTAGTAAATTAGCGAAGAAGTAACTATCTTTTTGCAGGCCCTTCTTGGTGTTACTAGTCAACTATCCTTTTTCCTGCCCTTTGGTCGTCTTGCTTTCGGCTGCAGCCTGGTTCAATGACCCCAGAGGACTGCTGCCCTTGGTCCTGGGCAGCCAGTGTGGCCGGGGCTGGAGCAGGGGGAGAACTGGGCCGAGCCTCCTCCCCTCGGTCAAGGGGAGAGAGGAGACTAGGCTGGCGACCCCTGTGCTCAGCCCTGCCTGGCCCTTCTCCTGCAGCTCGGGACATCCAGAAGTGGGAGTACGTGCCCCTCGGGCCGTTCCTCGGGAAGAGCTTTGGAACCACCATCTCTCCGTGGGTGGTGCCCATGGACGCCCTAATGCCCTTTGCCCTGCCCAACCCGGCGCAGGTAAGACGCCCTCCGTGTGCAGTCCCAAGCCCAGGCCCTCTGCCTCTGAGCTGTTAACCCATCAGGCCCAGGCAGGGTCCAGAGGCTAAGCTCTGTTCCCGTGGTGTGCACGCATGCTGCGGTCCTGGCTGCGGGGACCTCCAGGCCTCTACTCTCCCGTCACTTGCACAGTTCTGGGGGAACATGGAGTTTTGTATCCTTTAGAATCCCCTGAGGCCACAGGCACCGGCTGGCCAGTCTACAGGGGAAGGGTCCCTTTCCAGTATCGCCACAGTGCACAACCTCCCAGGTCGCCAAACTGTGGTCTGTGTGATGCCGCCCCCTGGAGGCCACCGAGTAGAATGCAGTGTGGTGTCTGACCACAGGGAGCCCGGGTTAGGGTCAGCCTCCAGGTCCCTCTGTCACCTTGCTGGCCCGTCTCATGATCATGGTCCTTTCTCCTCCGCCTGCCCCATCTTCCGCTGCCTCCAACCCACCACCCCCAGTGAGCTCCACCAAAGTGCCTGATGACCTTGGCCGATGCCGTGGCCTCATGCCCTCTTCAGCGTGGACCCCGTTGTTGATGGTGTTCAGTTGCTCAGTCGTGTCTGACTCTTTGTGACCCCACAGACTGCAGCACGCCGGGCTTCCCTGTCCTTCACCATCTCCCGGAGTTTGCTCAAACTCATGTCTGTTGAGTCGGTGATGCCCTCCAACCATCTCGTCGTCCGTTGTCCCGGTCTCCTTTTGCCCTGCATCTTTCCCAGCATCAGGGTCTTTTCCAGTGAGTCAGCTCTTTGCCTCAGGTGGCCAAAGGATTGGAGCTTCAGCTTCTGCATCAGTCTTTCCGATGAATACGCAGGGTTGGTTTCCTTCAGGATGGCTGGTGTGACCTCCTCTGAGCCGCCTGGCAGCCAGCCCCCTGCTCTTCCTAGATGCTCTCCCCCAGGCTCCTGGCATGTGACCTGTCTCAGTTCACCTGTCTCTCCAGCGATGTTCTAGCCCGACCACGTGGGGACAGCCCAGCTGAGCTCTCCGCCTCACCCTTCCTCCTGCCACGGCCTGCCTCCCCCAAACATCCCACCTTGCTCGCTCCTGGCATCCACCTGCCCGCGTGGCTCCTGGACACGTCTCAGCCCGGCTGTATTCTCAGGGAGCCGCGCTGAAGCGGCGGAGCCTTGCCCTGCAGACGGCTTCCTCGGGAGGCTCCCGGGGGCTCTCAGGCGGGTCCCCTGCTCACGCCTGCACCGCTCCTGCCAGCATCTCCCTCCCCACCATCTTCAGCCTCTGCTGTCTCTTCCCTCCTCGAGAGTCCCACCTCCGAGGGCCGCCTGCCATTCATCCGGCCCCCTGGCCAGTCTACAGGAAGGGTCCCTTTCCAGTATCGCCACAGTGCACAACCTCCCAGGTCGCCAAACTGTGGTCTGTGTGATGCCGCCCCCTGGAGGCCACCGAGTAGAATGCAGTGTGGTGTCTGACCACAGGGAGCCCGGGTTAGGGTCAGCCTCCAGGTCCCTCTGTCACCTTGCTGGCCCGTCTCATGATCATGGTCCTTTCTCCTCCGCCTGCCCCATCTTCCGCTGCCTCCAACCCACCACCCCCAGTGAGCTCCACCAAAGTGCCTGATGACCTTGGCCGATGCCGTGGCCTCATGCCCTCTTCAGCGTGGACCCCGTTGTTGATGGTGTTCAGTTGCTCAGTCGTGTCTGACTCTTTGTGACCCCACAGACTGCAGCACGCCGGGCTTCCCTGTCCTTCACCATCTCCCGGAGTTTGCTCAAACTCATGTCTGTTGAGTCGGTGATGCCCTCCAACCATCTCGTCCGTTGTCCCGGTCTCCTTTTGCCCTGCATCTTTCCCAGCATCAGGGTCTTTTCCAGTGAGTCAGCTCTTTGCCTCAGGTGGCCAAAGGATTGGAGCTTCAGCTTCTGCATCAGTCTTTCCGATGAATACGCAGGGTTGGTTTCCTTCAGGATGGCTGGTGTGACCTCCTCTGAGCCGCCTGGCAGCCAGCCCCCTGCTCTTCCTAGATGCTCTCCCCCAGGCTCCTGGCATGTGACCTGTCTCAGTTCACCTGTCTCTCCAGCGATGTTCTAGCCCGACCACGTGGGGACAGCCCAGCTGAGCTCTCCGCCTCACCCTTCCTCCTGCCACGGCCTGCCTCCCCCAAACATCCCACCTTGCTCGCTCCTGGCATCCACCTGCCCGCGTGGCTCCTGGACACGTCTCAGCCCGGCTGTATTCTCAGGGAGCCGCGCTGAAGCGGCGGAGCCTTGCCCTGCAGACGGCTTCCTCGGGAGGCTCCCGGGGGCTCTCAGGCGGGTCCCCTGCTCACGCCTGCACCGCTCCTGCCAGCATCTCCCTCCCCACCATCTTCAGCCTCTGCTGTCTCTTCCCTCCTCGAGAGTCCCACCTCCGAGGGCCGCCTGGCCCATTGTCACCCATCCTGCTTGTCCCCTCCAGGCTCCACCCCTGGTCCAGCTCCTGGCTGGCAGGCACCCTCACCGAAGAGCTCCAGGCTCCGTCTCCTTTCACACCAGGCCTCAGACACCGCTGACATGCAGCCCTCGGGTCTCTCACCACTTGTGAACGATCATTTGTTAAATCCTTTTCTTTCTCTGTCTATTTTCCGCCCGCATCTCTACGATAATGGTTCTCTGGGCTTCCCTGGTGGCCCAGATGGTAAGGAATCTGCCTGGCAATTCAGGAGACTCTGGCTCAGTCCCTGGGTGGGGTAGATCCCCTGGAGGAGGAAATGGCAACCCACTCCACTATTCTTGCCTGGAGACTCCCATGGACAGAGGAGCCTGTGGGTGGTCCATGGCGTCAAAAAAGAGTTGGTCACGACTAGCGACTAAGCGACAGTGGTTCTTTACGTTGAGATTTTATGGTTACAACCTAAGAAGTGTTTTAAAAAAAAAAAAAAGAAAGAAAAGAAAAGAATAAATCCGTACACTACAAAAATAGCCACGGTATGACCTTTGGTATAAACGTAGATAAGCATTTGCAAAGGATATAGGCTGAATACTTTTCCTTAAAGCAACTTTGATTTGAAAACTCATCATGTATTTAGAAAAGGAACTTCAGGTTCCTGTCCTCATCTCTAGCCACCAAGTTAGTCATAAAAAGAAACACATGATCATGGAAATACAGTCACCCCCCATGAGCTCATGGACCCCTAGTCCCAGATGCCTCCTGGGGAAGACACAGCTTTCGGACAAAGTACGGACTCCCAGGCCTGGCTGTTGATGCTGCTGCCCAGCTGAGTCCAGCAGCTGCGGGGCCGGGCGCCTCTGTTGGCCACCCTGCCCTCTGCCCTCCTCTCCCCTCACTGTCCTGGAGACGGGCTGCCCCTTCTTCCTCAGGTCTTCCTGGCCAGCAGCCCTGCTGTGGGGCCGGCCTGGCCAGCTCGGGCCCCCGGCCCAGCCCCTCTGTCCTTGCTCTGCCCTCACAGGACCCCAAGCCCTTGCCGTACCTCTGCCATGCACCCTCACCAAGAGCTCCAGGCTCCGTCTCCTTTCACACCAGGCCTCAGACACCGCTGACATGCAGCCCTCGGGTCTCTCACCACTTGTGAACGATCATTTGTTAAATCCTTTTCTTTCTCTGTCTATTTTCCGCCCGCATCTCTACGATAATGGTTCTCTGGGCTTCCCTGGTGGCCCAGATGGTAAGGAATCTGCCTGGCAATTCAGGAGACTCTGGCTCAGTCCCTGGGTGGGGTAGATCCCCTGGAGGAGGAAATGGCAACCCACTCCACTATTCTTGCCTGGAGACTCCCATGGACAGAGGAGCCTGTGGGTGGTCCATGGCGTCAAAAAAGAGTTGGTCACGACTAGCGACTAAGCGACAGTGGTTCTTTACGTTGAGATTTTATGGTTACAACCTAAGAAGTGTTTTAAAAAAAAAAAAAAGAAAGAAAAGAAAAGAATAAATCCGTACACTACAAAAATAGCCACGGTATGACCTTTGGTATAAACGTAGATAAGCATTTGCAAAGGATATAGGCTGAATACTTTTCCTTAAAGCAACTTTGATTTGAAAACTCATCATGTATTTAGAAAAGGAACTTCAGGTTCCTGTCCTCATCTCTAGCCACCAAGTTAGTCATAAAAAGAAACACATGATCATGGAAATACAGTCACCCCCCATGAGCTCATGGACCCCTAGTCCCAGATGCCTCCTGGGGAAGACACAGCTTTCGGACAAAGTACGGACTCCCAGGCCTGGCTGTTGATGCTGCTGCCCAGCTGAGTCCAGCAGCTGCGGGGCCGGGCGCCTCTGTTGGCCACCCTGCCCTCTGCCCTCCTCTCCCCTCACTGTCCTGGAGACGGGCTGCCCCTTCTTCCTCAGGTCTTCCTGGCCAGCAGCCCTGCTGTGGGGCCGGCCTGGCCAGCTCGGGCCCCCGGCCCAGCCCCTCTGTCCTTGCTCTGCCCTCACAGGACCCCAAGCCCTTGCCGTACCTCTGCCATGACCAGCCCTACACATTCGACATCAACCTCTCTGTCGCCCTGAAAGGTACTGTCCGGTGTGGGAGACTGTGTCCTGCCTCTGGGTGGACCCTGTGCTCAAGGGCCCTGTCTCGGAAGGCTTCTGAGCTTCCAGTGGGGGAGGGGGAAGGGTGCGCCTGCTGCTGCCTTGGAGGCTGGTGAGAAGGTGGAGGGGGACACCTTTGTGCTCCAGGGGGCTCCAAGGAGGCATGTGTAGGCCAGAGGACACCAGTCTAGAGCATATGGCACCTGGCTGCCATCTTAGCTTTGCCCTCGGCCAGCTGATGAGTGACTCGGGCACATCCCTTTTGCTCTCTGAGCCTCACTTTCTCAGTTGATAACAAGAAAGAGCAAGACCAGCACAGTCTTCCAGGGGGACTATGGCATTCGCTCCACGTCTCCAGGCTCTCGGCTCTTAGGGCTCTCAGTCTGGGGCCTCTGCTCTCCACTGGAGCCCCCTCTCCAGGCTCCCCCGCCAGCCTCTGCGCACACCATCGGCAGCCCCTCGCCCTGGGGCGGCCTGCTTCCTCCTGTGCTATGTGAAAGCCGGTCCTCCCGGGCTTGTCTCTGTCCTCCGGGGCCGCACAGAGCCAGCATAGCCGGTGCCCTGCTCGGGTCAGCCCCGAGAGCCTCCACACCCCCAAGGGCCCTCACTCCCGCACCTGAGGCTGCCCGGCTAGGCTGAGTCAAAGACCAGTGGAGCAGTAGAGAGAGAGCCCGGCTCTGCAGGCCGCGGCTGGGGTTCAAGTCTTGGGTCTGCCCCTCGCAGCTGTAGGACTTGGGGCAAGTCCCCGCCTCTGTCTGTGCCGGTTGTGGAAAGTGGGGTGATGACGGCAGTGAATCTTCTCTGTGGAAGCCTCCCAGCTCTGATACCCTGTGACCTTATTGGTTCATAGACTCTTTAGGAGGATTCGTACTAGACAGCGGGAAGCCTAAGCCACAAAACACCTTCCCCAGAAGATGAGTTCCCCCCAGCTCCGTCCTTGATTGAAGGAGTTAAGTCTCTTTGAGTGTGTTACAGCCTCGGCCCCGGCCCTGGGCCCCTCTGTCCTTGCTCTGCCCTCACAGGACCCCAAGCCCTTGCCGTACCTCTGCCATGACCAGCCCTACACATTCGACATCAACCTCTCTGTCGCCCTGAAAGGTACTGTCCGGTGTGGGAGACTGTGTCCTGCCTCTGGGTGGACCCTGTGCTCAAGGGCCCTGTCTCGGAAGGCTTCTGAGCTTCCAGTGGGGGAGGGGGAAGGGTGCGCCTGCTGCTGCCTTGGAGGCTGGTGAGAAGGTGGAGGGGGACACCTTTGTGCTCCAGGGGGCTCCAAGGAGGCATGTGTAGGCCAGAGGACACCAGTCTAGAGCATATGGCACCTGGCTGCCATCTTAGCTTTGCCCTCGGCCAGCTGATGAGTGACTCGGGCACATCCCTTTTGCTCTCTGAGCCTCACTTTCTCAGTTGATAACAAGAAAGAGCAAGACCAGCACAGTCTTCCAGGGGGACTATGGCATTCGCTCCACGTCTCCAGGCTCTCGGCTCTTAGGGCTCTCAGTCTGGGGCCTCTGCTCTCCACTGGAGCCCCCTCTCCAGGCTCCCCCGCCAGCCTCTGCGCACACCATCGGCAGCCCCTCGCCCTGGGGCGGCCTGCTTCCTCCTGTGCTATGTGAAAGCCGGTCCTCCCGGGCTTGTCTCTGTCCTCCGGGGCCGCACAGAGCCAGCATAGCCGGTGCCCTGCTCGGGTCAGCCCCGAGAGCCTCCACACCCCCAAGGGCCCTCACTCCCGCACCTGAGGCTGCCCGGCTAGGCTGAGTCAAAGACCAGTGGAGCAGTAGAGAGAGAGCCCGGCTCTGCAGGCCGCGGCTGGGGTTCAAGTCTTGGGTCTGCCCCTCGCAGCTGTAGGACTTGGGGCAAGTCCCCGCCTCTGTCTGTGCCGGTTGTGGAAAGTGGGGTGATGACGGCAGTGAATCTTCTCTGTGGAAGCCTCCCAGCTCTGATACCCTGTGACCTTATTGGTTCATAGACTCTTTAGGAGGATTCGTACTAGACAGCGGGAAGCCTAAGCCACAAAACACCTTCCCCAGAAGATGAGTTCCCCCCAGCTCCGTCCTTGATTGAAGGAGTTAAGTCTCTTTGAGTGTGTTACTTGTCTTATCTTCCCAACAGGAGAAGGAATGAATCAGGCAGCTACCATATGCAGGTCCAATTTTAAGGTAAGCTTTGAAGCTGGACAGACTGCTTTTGGAAGCAAGGGAGACCTTTCTTCCTGGCAGGCCAGAAGAAGGGCACCGATGTGGGGGTGTGAGGACGGGTCAGCATGTGAGCCTGCAGCTGCCATGGTCCTGATTTTTAAAAAGCAATCAGGGGTCACAGAGACCCCTCCAGCTGGTGGCTACGTAGACACGGCAAGTGCTTTCCGTGGGGAATAAGAGATACTCCTCTAAGGGGCTTCCCAGAGGCGCAGTGGGAAAGAATCCACTTGCCAGTGCAGGAGACGTAAGCAACACAGGTTTGATCCTTAGGTCAGGAAGATCCCCTAGAGGAGGGCATGGCAACCCACTGCAGTCTTCTTGCCTGAAGAATCCCATGGGCAGAGGAGCCTGGCGGGCTACGGTCCATAGCGTCACAGAGAGTCAGACACGACTGAGTGACTGAGCACCAACGACAGAGGCTAATGCAGCTGGGCGTCCTGCCGCACGCTTGCTGACCATCTGAACATCCTCTGATTCGGTGCATTCCTGTTCCCTCTAGTTTCCATCCTAATTTAACTTGTTTCTGGGCTCCTTAGGCTGCCAAGAAGGGATAAGGGGGCCTCCTTGAGGGGTCTCGGGCAGGAATCCATTTTGGAGGCTTCCTCTGCCTGCATGTGTAGTAGCTTCAGGAGGGGCAGATCAGAGAAGCGGTGGAGGCGCAGGCCTGTGGCTTCTGCGCTGCTCGGCGGGCATGGGGTCCTTGGTCCCCTCCCTCCAGGCCTGACCTCCCTTAGCACTCCCTCCTCCCTCAGGCTGAGTCATTCGTCTCTGTCGCCCAGTGTCTGCTCCAAGGCCTAAGGTCTTTGCTCAGGGGACCCATCTACTGGGATGGGGACCTACACCCATCAGCTCAGGGCCGGGGTCATTGCAGGACAGAGTGGGGCTACAGACAGATGAGCACGGTGCCCATGGAGGGTCTGAGCAGTGAGGTTTGGTACTCCTGAAGTGCTTCTTGAAGAGAGCAGATGAGGCTAGTGCTGGCCGGAGCCAGGGACCGGGGCTGCAGCTGAGGAAGGGGAGAGGCGAGATGGGGCAGGTTGCGGGGTGAGGGCGGAGGATGGCTCGTCCTTGTTCGGGAGGCCGGGAGAGAGCCCAGGGCCGGCTGCTGTGAGCGGGGCGGCGGGGAGGAGCCGGATTCCGCCCACCCACCCCAGGTCCCTGCCCACAGCACATGTACTGGACGATGCTGCAGCAGCTCACCCACCACTCTGTCAACGGCTGCAACCTGCAGCCCGGGGACCTCCTGGCTTCTGGGACCATCAGCGGGCCGGTGAGTAGGTGACTGCTGCCTCGGAGGCTGCCTACAGGGAGCCCCCCTGTTCCCCGCACAGACTGGGGTGCTCTCCCTCGAGAAGGGATTCCAGCCTGAGCAGGTGCCTCTTACGACCCTGACCTCATAGCTTCGTCATCTCTGGGTGCGGAAGGGCTTCTTTATCAAATGCGGAGGAGACTGGCGTGGGGGTGAGAGGCTGCGTCTGTCTGCGGCGGGGGGGGAGAAGGATGTGAGGGCTCCCACTACGTCCATCTGGGATGAGGTGCCCCCTGCTTCCCACCCCCTACCACGAGCCCTTGGGGATGACTCTGGTTGGTGCATGGACCAGCCACTTCCTGCAAGGTCCAGACCGCCGGGCCTTTTGTGATGAACTCTCTTCCTGGTGGGAGGGTCAGGTGAAGTGGGGGTCTCGGGCAGGAATCCATTTTGGAGGCTTCCTCTGCCTGCATGTGTAGTAGCTTCAGGAGGGGCAGATCAGAGAAGCGGTGGAGGCGCAGGCCTGTGGCTTCTGCGCTGCTCGGCGGGCATGGGGTCCTTGGTCCCCTCCCTCCAGGCCTGACCTCCCTTAGCACTCCCTCCTCCCTCAGGCTGAGTCATTCGTCTCTGTCGCCCAGTGTCTGCTCCAAGGCCTAAGGTCTTTGCTCAGGGGACCCATCTACTGGGATGGGGACCTACACCCATCAGCTCAGGGCCGGGGTCATTGCAGGACAGAGTGGGGCTACAGACAGATGAGCACGGTGCCCATGGAGGGTCTGAGCAGTGAGGTTTGGTACTCCTGAAGTGCTTCTTGAAGAGAGCAGATGAGGCTAGTGCTGGCCGGAGCCAGGGACCGGGGCTGCAGCTGAGGAAGGGGAGAGGCGAGATGGGGCAGGTTGCGGGGTGAGGGCGGAGGATGGCTCGTCCTTGTTCGGGAGGCCGGGAGAGAGCCCAGGGCCGGCTGCTGTGAGCGGGGCGGCGGGGAGGAGCCGGATTCCGCCCACCCACCCCAGGTCCCTGCCCACAGCACATGTACTGGACGATGCTGCAGCAGCTCACCCACCACTCTGTCAACGGCTGCAACCTGCAGCCCGGGGACCTCCTGGCTTCTGGGACCATCAGCGGGCCGGTGAGTAGGTGACTGCTGCCTCGGAGGCTGCCTACAGGGAGCCCCCCTGTTCCCCGCACAGACTGGGGTGCTCTCCCTCGAGAAGGGATTCCAGCCTGAGCAGGTGCCTCTTACGACCCTGACCTCATAGCTTCGTCATCTCTGGGTGCGGAAGGGCTTCTTTATCAAATGCGGAGGAGACTGGCGTGGGGGTGAGAGGCTGCGTCTGTCTGCGGCGGGGGGGGAGAAGGATGTGAGGGCTCCCACTACGTCCATCTGGGATGAGGTGCCCCCTGCTTCCCACCCCCTACCACGAGCCCTTGGGGATGACTCTGGTTGGTGCATGGACCAGCCACTTCCTGCAAGGTCCAGACCGCCGGGCCTTTTGTGATGAACTCTCTTCCTGGTGGGAGGGGTCAGGTGAAATGTGGGGGGGGAGGGGCCTGACAGGAGGGCCCTGGGCAGGCCGGTCGGGCGTCCCCGCGCTGAGCCCCGAATGAAGTGAGGAGGGCAGGTCGGGTGCCTGGACTCGAGGACATTTCCGGAGTGGTCCCACCAAGACAGGGTCTCTGGGGGCTGCTGCCCCTTCCCCGGCCTCCCCCTCCTCCCGCCTTGGTAACTGCCGTCTGCACCAGATCCGACCCGCCCACTGTCATATAAACACGTGTGACGCCTTTTCCCCCTTCCTGTGACGGAGGAGCCGGAGAGCTTCGGCAGCCTGCTGGAGCTGTCGTGGAGGGGCACGAAGGCCGTAGAGCTGGGGGACGGCCAGACCCGGAGGTTCCTGCTGGACGGGGACGAAGTCATCCTGACGGGTGAGGCGCCAGGCCCGCGGTCTGCATCTTCTCCTCCCTGTCCTCACCGTCTGGCCGGGAAGCCGTCTGTCCTGACTGTCCCCACTCCGGCCTTCCCGACTCTGTGTGTGCTTTCCTGGCCTTCGCCCAGCCCTGCCGGCTGGGGACTAACCTTGTGTATGTTAGTCTTTTGGCCAAGCCGCGTGGCATGCAGGATCTTTGTTCACTGACCAGGCATTGAACCGCGGCTCCTGCAGTACAAGTGCAGATTCTTAACCACTGGCCCCCAGGGAAGTTCCTGCCTGGGACTTTCTGTCAGAATCTTCCTGGAGCAGGAAGACTGAGGGAGATCCCCGCAGTGTCCCCCTTCCTGAGCAGAGAATGAGAGCCTGCAGCCGGGACCTCCTGGCTTCTGGGACCATCAGCGGGCCGGTGAGTAGGTGACTGCTGCCTCGGAGGCTGCCTACAGGAGCCCCTGTTCCCCCACAGACTGGGGTGCTCTCCCTCGAGAAGGGATTCCAGCCTGAGCAGGTGCCTCTTACGACCCTGACCTCATAGCTTCGTCATCTCTGGGTGCGGAAGGGCTTCTTTATCAAATGCGGAGGAGACTGGCGTGGGGGTGAGAGGCTGCGTCTGTCTGCGGCGGGGAGAAGGATGTGAGGGCTCCCACTACGTCCATCTGGGATGAGGTGCCCCCTGCTTCCCACCCCCTACCACGAGCCCTTGGGGATGACTCTGGTTGGTGCATGGACCAGCCACTTCCTGCAAGGTCCAGACCGCCGGGCCTTTTGTGATGAACTCTCTTCCTGGTGGGAGGGGTCAGGTGAAATGTGGGGGGGGAGGGGCCTGACAGGAGGGCCCTGGGCAGGCCGGTCGGGCGTCCCCGCGCTGAGCCCCGAATGAAGTGAGGAGGGCAGGTCGGGTGCCTGGACTCGAGGACATTTCCGGAGTGGTCCCACCAAGACAGGGTCTCTGGGGGCTGCTGCCTCCCCGGCCTCCCCCTCCTCCCGCCTTGGTAACTGCCGTCTGCACCAGATCCGACCCGCCCACTGTCATATAAACACGTGTGACGCCTTTTCCCCCTTCCTGTGACGGAGGAGCCGGAGAGCTTCGGCAGCCTGCTGGAGCTGTCGTGGAGGGGCACGAAGGCCGTAGAGCTGGGGGACGGCCAGACCCGGAGGTTCCTGCTGGACGGGGACGAAGTCATCCTGACGGGTGAGGCGCCAGGCCCGCGGTCTGCATCTTCTCCTCCCTGTCCTCACCGTCTGGCCGGGAAGCCGTCTGTCCTGACTGTCCCCACTCCGGCCTTCCCGACTCTGTGTGTGCTTTCCTGGCCTTCGCCCAGCCCTGCCGGCTGGGGACTAACCTTGTGTATGTTAGTCTTTTGGCCAAGCCGCGTGGCATGCAGGATCTTTGTTCACTGACCAGGCATTGAACCGCGGCTCCTGCAGTACAAGTGCAGATTCTTAACCACTGGCCCCCAGGGAAGTTCCTGCCTGGGACTTTCTGTCAGAATCTTCCTGGAGCAGAGAAGACTGAGGAGAGATCCCCCGCAGTGTCTCCCTCCTCCCTGAGCAGAGTAATGAGAGAGTGGCAGGTTCGCGTTGTCCTGGACTTTGCAGAACCTCTGTGCCCTCTGACCCTGTGCCCTTTGACCCTGTGTCCTATGACCTGGCAGAGTTAGTGACGAGATTTCCCAGCAGCCCACTCTCAGAGGCTTCCCTTGTAAGTCAATAGTAAAGCACCCACCTGCCAAATGCAGGAGATGTTAAGAGCTGTGGGTTTGATCCCTGGGTTGGGGAGATCCCCTGGAGGAGGGCATGGTAACACACTCCAGGATTCTTGAGTGGAGAATCCCATGGATAGAGGAGCCTGGCGGGCTAGAGTTCACGGGGTCACAAGAGCTGGACATGACTGAGCGTGTGAGCACACACATTCCAAGCAGGTCGGAGCGCTCCTCCCACCCCTAGGGGCCGTTCCGCCCATCACTTCATATTGCTGGCGGGGAAGGTGCTGCCGTGGTCAGAGCCAGACAGACTCAGGCTGGACTCCCACGTCCCCAGCAGCCCTGGGATCTTTCTCAAGTGATTTCATCTTTCTGAGACTCAGTTTCCTCATCTTGAACGTGGAGTTCAGGATGCAATCCTTCACCTTGCAGTGGGTTAGGAGGATGAGCCGACCGGGTTAAGTCCCTCAGGGCCCAGGGCTGTGAGTCCCTCTGGGGTGGGCCAGGCAGGTGCAGGACCCGCGCTCCTGGGGTCATGCTTCAGCATCACTCCTGCACCGACTTATAGGCGGGAAACAGAGGCCCAGCAGCAGGTGAATACCTTGCCCAGGATCTTGCAACCAGTGAGTCAGGAAAGCAGATTTCCCAGCCAGGCAGCTGGTCTTCAGAGCCCCGACCCATCACCCCTTGGTAACATCTGAAGAGCCCAACGCAGTGCACGTTACCTCATGAGCACTTACAGTTGGCGACAGTTGTCGCCGTTGTCCTCTTCGACACTGATGTTTTCCCTAGAACCCACTCTAGAGAGGGCTCAGCATCCTGACCCATTCTGTTTTTCAAATGCATGTTTTATTTTTTTAGCGTTGATGTATTTACGTGTTTTAATGACTGCACTGTGTCTTTGTTACTGCGCGCGGGCTTTCTCTAGTTTCAGCCGGCTGGGGCTACTGTCTACTTGCAGTTTTTGGTGCTCTACAAAAGAGAGGCCACTGCAATGAGAAGTCCGATCACCACAGCTAGGGAAAGCCGGAGTGCAGCAGCAAAGACCCAGCACAGCCTAAGAGAAATGAATAAAATGTCAAAAAAATTAAACAAAGAAAAAAGAGGGAAATGGGGATATGTGGGTGGGATTCCCAGGAACAAGAATAAAAATTGTACTTTGGCAGCCATTCTGGGAAGCTGGAACACTGAGCGGTGGCTTTGGAGGCTCATTTCCTGTTGGGGGATGGAGTGGGAAGCAGGCAGAGGGTCAGTTTCCTGGGAGGGTGGTTTTCCTGCTGAAAATACCTGTGTGGCATTCCAACGGCCCCTTCCTGCCTCGGGCCCAGCTACCGTGCTGACAGATGCTGCAGCCACCCGGGCGTTGGTCCCTGAGCCCGGCAGCTCCGAGGCTGACTCCTTTCTCCTCTGTTACAGGGCACTGCCAGGGGGACGGGTACCGCGTCGGCTTTGGCCAGTGTACGGGCAAAGTGCTGCCGGCCTTCTCACCCGCCTGAGGTCCTCTCTGCTTTCCCGGGACCACCAGGCTGGCGCGTCTCCCTGGGGGACCAGGAGTACCCCCTGTGGCCGTGGCCTGGTTCTAACAGCGACCCCCCGCCTCTCCCTGGAGTGTCCAGAGGTCGCCCATGGTATTTGCAGCACCCTCATCATCTCTGCCCTTTGTTCTTAATAAACTCATCATCTCTGTGTCTGGAAATTCTTTTCCATCTCTGCTCACACTGCCATCACAATGTTCAGTATTCCTCGGGGCCAGTTGATGATGGACCTGGGGTGCAGAGTTGGTGCGAGGGCCTGATAGGTAGCCGTGTCATCAGATTATGAACCTTGAACTGAGCCCCCAAGTTTTGGGGTCCCACATCTGAACTGTGAAAGGGCAGGAAAAAGGCTGGGGGCTTGCTTTTCTGCCCTCCCAGCCCACCAGCGTCAGGAGAGCGGGCCCTGCCCCATTGCCTTGCCCACCCTGCCCACTGTAGACAGACAGCCTGGTGCCTGGTGACCACAGGTGGAGACGGGGCCCATCTCAGGCCTAGCAGATCCCCAGCAGGGAGGATGACCAAGCCTGCAGAGCCTGGGCCTCAGATCTCGCTGCTCATTCATTCATTCCCTGAGTCTTCTCTGAGCACCTTCTCTTCGTCAGCACGGTTCCGTGCGCCAGAGGTATGCTGTCACAGAACAGCTGGGACTTGTGCTGGCCTGTGACCTTGTGATGACTACCTGAGAGTGGGGCACACTTGTCACCTCTAAGGAGCAATTTTTTCCTAAGCATTTGGGGATGTGCTGTTGGAAGGCTATGGCAGATTTCCTGTTGGGGGATGGAGTGGGAAGCAGGCAGAGGGTCAGTTTCCTGGGAGGGTGGTTTTCCTGCTGAAAATACCTGTGTGGCATTCCAACGGCCCCTTCCTGCCTCGGGCCCAGCTACCGTGCTGACAGATGCTGCAGCCACCCGGGCGTTGGTCCCTGAGCCCGGCAGCTCCGAGGCTGACTCCTTTCTCCTCTGTTACAGGGCACTGCCAGGGGGACGGGTACCGCGTCGGCTTTGGCCAGTGTACGGGCAAAGTGCTGCCGGCCTTCTCACCCGCCTGAGGTCCTCTCTGCTTTCCCGGGACCACCAGGCTGGCGCGTCTCCCTGGGGGACCAGGAGTACCCCCTGTGGCCGTGGCCTGGTTCTAACAGCGACCCCCCGCCTCTCCCTGGAGTGTCCAGAGGTCGCCCATGGTATTTGCAGCACCCTCATCATCTCTGCCCTTTGTTCTTAATAAACTCATCATCTCTGTGTCTGGAAATTCTTTTCCATCTCTGCTCACACTGCCATCACAATGTTCAGTATTCCTCGGGGCCAGTTGATGATGGACCTGGGGTGCAGAGTTGGTGCGAGGGCCTGATAGGTAGCCGTGTCATCAGATTATGAACCTTGAACTGAGCCCCCAAGTTTTGGGGTCCCACATCTGAACTGTGAAAGGGCAGGAAAAAGGCTGGGGGCTTGCTTTTCTGCCCTCCCAGCCCACCAGCGTCAGGAGAGCGGGCCCTGCCCCATTGCCTTGCCCACCCTGCCCACTGTAGACAGACAGCCTGGTGCCTGGTGACCACAGGTGGAGACGGGGCCCATCTCAGGCCTAGCAGATCCCCAGCAGGGAGGATGACCAAGCCTGCAGAGCCTGGGCCTCAGATCTCGCTGCTCATTCATTCATTCCCTGAGTCTTCTCTGAGCACCTTCTCTTCGTCAGCACGGTTCCGTGCGCCAGAGGTATGCTGTCACAGAACAGCTGGGACTTGTGCTGGCCTGTGACCTTGTGATGACTACCTGAGAGTGGGGCACACTTGTCACCTCTAAGGAGCATTGAGGAGGCTGCTGTTTCTTTCTCACCTAAAAGCATTTGGGGCCAGGATGTCCAGAGTTTATACAGCAGCTCCACCGTGTCATTAGGGATCCAGGGTCCTCATCCTCAGCGCATGGGGTTTGAACCTCACGGCACAAAAAGCTGCTGGAGCTCCAGCCAGTACACCCAAGTTCCAGGCGTGCAGAGAGAAAACATGAAGAGGTGAGGGTCGGGGAGATGCAGGGCCGAAGGGCCCTCCTCCTAGCTGAGTCAGGCACCCTTAGGGTGGCCCTCCTGGGAGTCTCATACTGCACTCCTCTTGCACGTTATCTGCAAAAAGACCATCATAAGAGACCCCAGCTCATTGCAAGGAAGGCTGGGAATATCGGCTTTTCAGTGAACACCTTGCTTCCTCAGTTTAAAACCAGAGCTTGGGGGACTTTCCTGTTGTCCAGTGGTTCAGAATAGCCTTCCAGTGCAGGGGACACAGGTTTGATGCCTGGTCAGGGAACTAAGATCCCACATGCCTTGCAGAGAGGCCAAGAAAATATATATTTTTTTAAATTGGAGCTTGGTTGCAAAAGAAGAAGGAGAAAATGAGCCCCAGTGGGGCAGCCAGCAGTCTCTGCTTCCCACAGGTGGGGAAGTAGATGCTTGGGTCTGACCTGCTCTTGTGCAGCTGATCTTAGTTCCTGAAACAGCACCCTGGGCCATATTCTCCAGAGCTTGGCTGCTTCTGTGGAAATCCTGTGGAGTCACCAGGGTCTCCAGAGCCCTACTCTCTAGGTAAGATTGATCCAAAACTGTATTCTCCAAATTTCTAGGGCAAAGTCTTCCTTGTGTGTGTGTGTGTGTGTGTTTCTGAATTCCTGGGGTCATGTGTTCCCAGGCGACCTCTGCTCCTATTCACACCGCTGACATCTCTGTTCTCCAGCTTGTGTTGGGGGTGTGTTCCCTTAGCTCGCTCTCCTGGCGTTAGCCTACCTGAGTGGCCCATCTTGATTTCCTCACCTAAATATGCCACATGGCCAACCTTCACCAGAGGTCCCCGGGTCATGGGCGAAGGTCATGGAGATCACATACTTATCCCCTCACTGTGTGTGGAATGGGCTTGGGGGCTGGTGAGGCAGGATGAGCCTGCTGAATCCAGCCCTGGAGTCAGAGACTACACACAGGATGGATATTAGTAGAGGGTCTGCTGTGGACTTTCTTATTATTTTTTTTAAGTTGCAGGATTTTTAGTTGCATCATGCGAATACTTAGTTGCAGCATGTGGGATCTGGTCCCTGATGAAGGCTAGAACCTGCACTCCCTGTGTTGGAAGCGCAGAGTCTAAGCCTCTGGACCACCAGGGAAGTCCCTGGTGTGGCTGTCTCCGTGTATGCATGTGTGCTCTGTCACTTCAGTCATGTGCAACTCTTTGTGACCCCATGGAGTGTAGCCTGCCAACTTCCTCTGCCTAAGGGATTCTCCAGGCAGGAACACTAGAGTGGGCTGCCGTGTCCTCCTCCAGGGGATCGTCCCCATTCACGGATCAAACCTGTATCTCTTACATCTGCATTGGCAGGTGGATCCTCTACCACTGGAGCCACCTGGGAAGCCCAGGCTTTCTCCACCAATTATGTTCCTTGACCTTCAGCAGCACGAGTCTGTTTGCCACACTTGATCTCAAAGTTCCCATTGCCAGTTCCAGATAACAAGAGAATTGAATGGTCTTTAGTCTGGAAACCAAGCTCATCAAAATCTCTCTGTGTATTTTTTTGAAATAGACAAAGATGACTTTCATGGTCAATTTTTCTCTTTTTAGCAGTGGGATGTTAAGAACTGGAGACATTTGATCAGATAGGTGGAACTGACAGATCTGATGATGAACGTCCTAAGGCAAATTGGCCGTAAGTTATCAAGTTATCTTCCTTATTAATTCATACTTCATTCATGCTTTCTGTTTTAACCAGCAGCCCATGATGAATACAAATGGACAGATATGCAACTGAGAATAGAATCCATTTTAAACTTCACTTGCTCAGTAGGAGAAAGCCCAGAGATGTTTCTGGCAGAATGAGGTCTGCTGGAGTTGAGACTGGAGGGTGCTGGGCTGGGAGGCAGGCTGGCCTCGTGGGCATGCCCGGCAGGCACTGGGTAATAGGGCATAGGAGCCCACCCTGCGTTGGCAGGGGCTGGTGGGGGCAAGGAAGAGGGACCTCTTTGCTTTCACCATGGGACTTCCTGCCCTCGCCCACTCAGTCCCTCAAGTTTACCTTGAAATGTCACCTAGAGCTATTCTGAGGACAAGGGTAGATTTGGGCCAAGATGATGTTTTTGAAGATAAGGGAACTGTATGATTTTAAGTATCATAATTAATCATTATCTCAAGGATTCCTGGGACTTTCCAGTGGGCCAGTAGCTAAGATGCTGCACTCCCAATGCAGGGGGCCAGGGTTGGATCCCTGGTCGAGGAACTAGACCCCACATGCCACAATTAAGCATTTGCCCCAACTAAAGATCTCCTCTGCCGCAATTAAGATTGGTGCAGCCACATAAATAAAAATTTAAAAATAAATATTTTAAAAGTATCTCAGGGGGCATCCCTGGTGGTCCAGTGGGTAAAGAGTTTGCCTTGCAGCAGGGGCTCTGGTTTTATCCCTGGCCTAGAAAGATCACATGTGTTGTAGAGCAGCTGGACCAACTGGCTCATGTCTAGGTAGGAGCCAGTGCTCTGGAGCGCATGTGCTCAGGGCCAGTGCTCTGCAACAAGAGGCCACAGGAATGGGAGCCCCACACAGGCCAAAGAATAAAGATGAGTGATAATAAATAAATAAATAAATAAACAATAAAAGAGGCCAAAATTTTAAAAAAATTTTAAAAGCTTTAAAAATAGTAAAATGAACAAGTGAATATATCTCTTCCTTCTTAAGTCAATCTTTGAGGGATGAAACTGGAGACATTTGATCAGATAGGTGGAACTGACAGATCTGATGATGAACGTCCTAAGGCAAATTGGCCGTAAGTTATCAAGTTATCTTCCTTATTAATTCATACTTCATTCATGCTTTCTGTTTTAACCAGCAGCCCATGATGAATACAAATGGACAGATATGCAACTGAGAATAGAATCCATTTTAAACTTCACTTGCTCAGTAGGAGAAAGCCCAGAGATGTTTCTGGCAGAATGAGGTCTGCTGGAGTTGAGACTGGAGGGTGCTGGGCTGGGAGGCAGGCTGGCCTCGTGGGCATGCCCGGCAGGCACTGGGTAATAGGGCATAGGAGCCCACCCCTGCGTTGGCAGGGGCTGGTGGGGGGCAAGGAAGAGGGACCTCTTTGCTTTCACCATGGGACTTCCCTGCCCTGCGCCCACTCAGTCCCTCAAGTTTACCTTGAAATGTCACCTAGAGCTATTCTGAGGACAAGGGTAGATTTGGGCCAAGATGATGTTTTTGAAGATAAGGGAACTGTATGATTTTAAGTATCATAATTAATCATTATCTCAAGGATTCCTGGGACTTTCCAGTGGGCCAGTAGCTAAGATGCTGCACTCCCAATGCAGGGGGCCAGGGTTGGATCCCTGGTCGAGGAACTAGACCCCACATGCCACAATTAAGCATTTGCCCCAACTAAAGATCTCCTCTGCCGCAATTAAGATTGGTGCAGCCACATAAATAAAAATTTAAAAATAAATATTTTAAAAGTATCTCAGGGGGCATCCCTGGTGGTCCAGTGGGTAAAGAGTTTGCCTTGCAGCAGGGGCTCTGGTTTTATCCCTGGCCTAGAAAGATCACATGTGTTGTAGAGCAGCTGGACCAACTGGCTCATGTCTAGGTAGGAGCCAGTGCTCTGGAGCGCATGTGCTCAGGGCCAGTGCTCTGCAACAAGAGGCCACAGGAATGGGAGCCCCACACAGGCCAAAGAATAAAGATGAGTGATAATAAATAAATAAATAACCAATAAAAGAGGCCAAAAATTTAAAAAAAAATTTTTAAAAGCTTTAAAAAATAGTAAAAATGAACAAGTGAATATATCTCTTCCTTCTTAAGTGAAAATTTTTATTGGAGATAAAATTAGCTTTCCCCACATCCACAGGAAAACGATCTGTTCACACAGATCCTGCCACCTCTACAGCCCTTCCAGGAGGAATCGTTCAGGCCCAGCTCAGAGCCGGCCCTTCTGACCTGAACGGAGGACCTCCCTTCTGGCGTCTTAAGACTTGGCTTCAAGTGTGTGCTCTGGTCCAGCGGCACCAGCGCCTCTCCTCTCTGCTGCGGTGCAGAGGGGTGCTCAGTGTCTGGGCGCCGTGAGGGTGCAGCCCCTGCTCGAGCTCTCCATCACCTGGCTCTGGAGGACGTGACTGGCAGCAGGTATGTTCCAGGGTCACGCAGGCCCTCTAATCGTGCCTGGAGAGGTTGCTAGGGTTCCGGCCGTTGGGGGCATGTTGGGACACCCCTCTTAGGTGAGGAACCTCGCTTTCCCTTATGTCGTCCACCCTGAGGAAGGAGGCTCGGGGCCTGACGGACCCCTGGGTCTCTGAGGCCATGTGTAGCACCTTTGGGTGCTCCGCCTGCTGCATGTGCCAGGCACGTCCTAAGGCTCCTGGGTGGTTTTCTTCTTACTTCATTTTTATTCTTTAATTGGAGGGTAAGTGCTTTACAGGACTGTGTTGGTTTTCGGCCGTACAAGGTGAACCAGTCAGAGCTTGCTCTCTGTACCGCCCTTCGTGAGCCTGCCTTCCAGCCCCCGCCCCACACTGAGAGCACCCTGCAGGCACCCAGGTCTCCTCGTCTCACACTGCGGGGCAGGGAAGGGGTCACTGAGCTGTCAGGGTGGCTTAGCCCGGTATCTGCGGGGAAACAGGGGTGTTGCAACACAGTGGGAGTGGGGTGAACTAGCTCTAGAACCCCAGGCTTCCTGGGGGAGCGCCCGTGGCTCCTCACCCATGTGTACCATCTCTAGGTCTAGGCTGGGGGCACAGATTTATTTACTACCTAGGGGCATGGATTAATTAGTTACTTAATTATCCGGGGAATGACTTTATTTATTTGTTATCTGGAGGCATGATTTCGCTTATTGATTATATGAGGGCTTGAATATATTTCTTTGAGGCCTGAATGGATTGTCCAGAGGCATTTCTTCATTATCTGGGGAATATAGTTATGTATTTATGGTCAAGCAGTGCAGCAGGCGGGAGCTCAGTCCCCAAACCAGGGCTCAAACCCGAGTCCCCGGCATGGGAAGTGCAGAGTCGTAAGGACTGAACCACCAGGGAAGTGCCAGTGCTGGTTAGTTCTCCTTTGCGCTAGTTTGCTGATAACATGTGTGCACCCTCTCACCCAGAGTTCCCTGTCCTCTCACTTCTGTTGTGTTTGGCTGTTGGGATAGGTGATCAGAGAACAGAGAATAGAAAATTGAGATAGATATTCTTTTCCCACTGGGTCGCGTTTTGATTGTCTACCTGTGGCCATGGCTTCGGCTGGGGGGCTCCTCTGCCACTGGCTTCTGGGGACACCTGTCCTCCTTGTCGCTTCTGGCTGCAGTGGTGATGGACTCGCACTGTGGCTGGTCCATGGGTATTGCATCTCTCCCTTCTGTTTCCTTTAACCCTGCCCAGCCTCTACATATTCCTTCCTTAAACCATCTTCACGGAATGCTTTGAGTGTGCGGCTCTCTCCCGTTAGGATTTGGAGTGATACGGGTCCCCACGACAAACTCCCCAGGAGGGAGGGAGCATCTTAGCTGATAACCAAGGACATGAGGCTTCAGGGGGCAGGCTGGTGTGGCTGAGGCTGCCCGTCCCTCTGGTCACAGCCAGCCTATTGTACTGCTTGGAGAGAATGACTGGCCTGTGAATGTGACCCAGGGAGCTCGGCTCAAGTGCCTCTCAACAGACTGGGCCATAAACAAAGAGGGCACCTCAGGCTGTCCTCCGTCGCATACGCAGGACTGTGGGTGTGGAATCACACTCGTGGGCATACCAGGCTTTGAAATTCTCCCTACCTGATGTTTTGAAGCCGCGCCAGCTCCTTTTGGATTGAGTGAGCCTCAAACGCTGCAGCAGTTTGATAAGAGAGGGAATCACAGGTCTTTCAATTCAATAAAGGAATGTCTGATGGTCCAGTGCCTAAGACTCCAGTCAGCAGGGAGGGTGCCATCCCTGGTCAGGGAACTAAAATTTTGCATGCAGCCTGGCAAGGCAAAAAAAAAAAGGATCAATTCAATAAGAACATGTGGCTATCTGAGCAACTAGTTGGAAAAAAATGGGTAGACCAGGCAGGTACAACTAGTGCCCTGGATCAGCCTCACTGAGCACTCTCAGAGGTCATGTTTTGGCTAGGAACCGTCATCCTGATTTCTTGTTTCCACCCTTTTCTCTATCTCACCAGTCCCTAGGATGACATCCCTTTCCAGTTTGTATTCCTTCACATCGCCCCCTCCCAGATGTCTTTATTGCCCCCAAATACCACGGACACAAAGTGGATCATGTATCAGACTTTACTGAGGGTTTGGGGGAACAGGAAGTGAGTGCTGCAGAGCCCAGAGGAGGCAGCCACTTAAAATCAGCCATCAGACGCCACTCTCTGGAAAATCCATCACCCATTCCCGCCAGCGGGGAGACTTTCTCAGGTCATATTTTGCCTTACATCTTGGATCAGGGTCGATGCCTCTCTCTGTGATGCTTTTCATTTCCTCTCTGCCAGCTTCCAGTCTTCAAAACTTCTCTTCATTTATTTTGCCAGACAGGTTAACCTCTCCATCCAAAGTCCCAGCTTCATCCCAGCCAGTTAGAAACTGGCTAACAGGCCCTGATGACAGAGGACCATCTCCTCCCTCCTTCAGCAGCTAAATCAGCAACAGAAGCTTGAAATTCTAGCTGGGTTTTCCCCTTAAGAGGATCAAATATTTAGATGGCTCTCCCTCCCCTTCGGGTCTCTCTAGGTGGAGGGGCTGTGATTTAAGTATTCTGAGCAAGATCATGACTCTCTGTAGCTTGCTTTCTTGTATTTTTATTTTGCAACATCTATCATAGGGAAAATGAAAGCAGTCCAGATGCTTAGTAATATGATTCTGGGTAACTACGTACATGCAGTAGATGGTATGGTTTATAGCCACTAAAATGATAAATAGGAAGACTGGAGCAGAAACATGCTTACGATGAAGTGCTTTGAGATACTGGTTAAAATGTTGTAACAGAAGGCTTTTATGAAAAAATATATCTTGCATGTGGACAAGGATTAGAAGGGAACACATAGACAAACAATGGAAATCACTATTTTGTGGAGGCTTGGATTAGGCATGATTTTGAAATTTTCCATCTTTTGCAGAAATGTTATTATTTCCCTCTGCCTCCAAAAAAAAAAAAGTCAAGATAGAGTGGGGAATATTAGCAAATCTAGGTATGGAAAAGAAATAAGTGAGACCAGAGGATCCCTAAGGCAGCTCTTCTCAAACTCTAAAAATGCATCTAAAAACATATTGCTGAATCTCCAGTCAATGTCTTAATGTGCGTGCAGGCTCAGTCACATCTCTTTGTCACCCCATGGGCTGTGGCCCACCAGGCTCCTCTGTCCACGGGATTCTCCAGGCAAGAATACTGGAGTGGATTGCCATGTTCTCCTCCAGGGGATCTTTCCAACCCAGGGATCGAACCCGGGTCTCCTGTGTCCCCTGCATCAGCAGGTGGATTCTTTACCACTAAGCCACCTGGGAAGCCCCATATGTGCACACAAATCACTTGGTGGATCCTGCTAGGAGATTCCTGGGCCCCACCTCCAGAGACTAGGACTCTGAAGGCCTGGAAGGCGGGTCCATGATTCTGGATTTCTAGCAAGCTCCTCAATGTTGCCCGTGCCAGTTGTCCTTCCTTGGGGTTTGAGTGATAACGCCTTTGGGCACCCTATGTCCCCCTCCAGAGAACTCTAAACAGGTGAGGTCTTCAGGACCTCTTCTTGTGTTCCTTAGGCAGATGGGGAGTTGCTTTTGATTTGCATTGTAAATCCATGCTGATGAGCTTCCACAGAAGTGCTGGGTGTTGCTGAGGCAGGCTGCAGAGGAACGCCTGAGGCAATAGACCAGTCCCTGGCCCTAGATCCTCCCCCAGGGAGCCTTCAGGCATCTCCATCCAGCTGTCCCCTTGTGCATCCCACACAGTGGGGCGGGTGAGGTGAGCAGCTGGAAGTGCCTTGGAATGGCCCTGAACAGCGGTGCCCATGTCCACCTTCCAGAGGTCACCTAATGGCAACGGTGCTTCAGAAACTCAGGGCGCCTGGAATGGGGTGGGACGGGAAGGGAGCTTCGAGCTTCTTCCCAGCTGCAGGTCACTTCTGATGGGGATGGACAGAGGGAATAAACACATTCAGAAGAAGGGGGTGCTTAGGTGGTCGAGTTTAAATTCATGTGTGTTTGCAGGATTATTGATGACAGTGATGCTTATGTAAAGTAATAGACACCATATTCCTCGAGGTCAGGCGCTGGGTGGGAGAGGCTGCTGCGTGTTCCTCTGACCAGGCCTTGGCTGGGAGGGCTGGCCTTTCAGAAGCGGCTCTGGGAACAGAGGAAAGCCCAGGGTCTTGCAGGCTCCGCAGAGAGAGAAGCTCAGACCCCCGGCTCCTCCTGGGGGTGGGAAACATCAAGAAAAGACGCCATTTGCCCATGTTCTCTGATTTCATCCTCACAACAACCTTGTGAGAGTTCCCCTTTTACTGGAGTGGATTGCCATGTTCTCCTCCAGGGGATCTTTCCAACCCAGGGATCGAACCCGGGTCTCCTGTGTCCCCTGCATCAGCAGGTGGATTCTTTACCACTAAGCCACCTGGGAAGCCCCATATGTGCACACAAATCACTTGGTGGATCCTGCTAGGAGATTCCTGGGCCCCACCTCCAGAGACTAGGACTCTGAAGGCCTGGAAGGCGGGTCCATGATTCTGGATTTCTAGCAAGCTCCTCAATGTTGCCCGTGCCAGTTGTCCTTCCTTGGGGTTTGAGTGATAACGCCTTTGGGCACCCTATGTCCCCCTCCAGAGAACTCTAAACAGGTGAGGTCTTCAGGACCTCTTCTTGTGTTCCTTAGGCAGATGGGGAGTTGCTTTTGATTTGCATTGTAAATCCATGCTGATGAGCTTCCACAGAAGTGCTGGGTGTTGCTGAGGCAGGCTGCAGAGGAACGCCTGAGGCAATAGACCAGTCCCTGGCCTAGATCCTCCCCAGGGAGCCTTCAGGCATCTCCATCCAGCTGTCCCCTTGTGCATCCCACACAGTGGGGCGGGTGAGGTGAGCAGCTGGAAGTGCCTTGGAATGGCCCTGAACAGCGGTGCCCATGTCCACCTTCCAGAGGTCACCTAATGGCAACGGTGCTTCAGAAACTCACGGCGCCTGGAATGGGGTGGGACGGGAAGGGAGCTTCGAGCTTCTTCCCAGCTGCAGGTCACTTCTGATGGGGATGGACAGAGGGAATAAACACATTCAGAAGAAGGGGGTGCTTAGGTGGTCGAGTTTAAATTCATGTGTGTTTGCAGGATTATTGATGACAGTGATGCTTATGTAAAGTAATAGACACCATATTCCTCGAGGTCAGGCGCTGGGTGGGAGAGGCTGCTGCGTGTTCCTCTGACCAGGCCTTGGCTGGGAGGGCTGGCCTTTCAGAAGCGGCTCTGGGAACAGAGGAAAGCCCAGGGTCTTGCAGGCTCCGCAGAGAGAGAAGCTCAGACCCCCGGCTCCTCCTGGGGGTGGGAAACATCAAGAAAAGACGCAAACATTTGCCCATGTTCTCTGATTTCATCCTCACAACAACCTTGTGAGGTAGCTATTACCCCTCATTTTACAGAGGAGGAGACGGGGCTCAGAGTCATCTGGGTCATAGAGGGAGGAAGTGGAGGAGCTGGGGCTTGGACCAGGTCTGTGGACTCTGGTCCAGTATTCTCGCTGCATTGCCTTAGATGTAGGTGGTGGCGTGGGAGTGGGGGTGAGAAGGGTGGAAAGAGAGAGAGGAGTCTTTACCAACAGCTTATTCCTTGTTTCCCCCATGGCATATTTATATTCAAAGCCCTCCCCTTCCTGTCCTTTCATTCTCACGAGGTTTACCCAAAACAACAAGGGCAAGGCTTTCCTCCTCTTCATACCTGAGGGTGGAAGCACAGAGAGGTAAAGCCACTTGCTCAAGGTTACACAGCCTTAGAGAGACAGACAGGAGCGGAACCCCATCCATGTTCATCTCATGTACGTGTGTTCTCAAGATGGCACTGAGTGAAACAAGGTAGCGTGAGGAATAGTGAAAAAAAAAAAGTATGGCCAACAGAGAGAATTATTCAACCCTGAGAGATCTGCCCCACGGAGTACTCTGCAGCCAGTAGACATGACTGTGATGAAGAGGGTTTGATGATGTGAGAAAGTGTTCCTGCTCGAATGTGGAGGGATACAACCTCGTGCACACAGTATGAGTCTGACTGTTTAAAAATACGTGTAAAAAAACGCTGGGAGAAAAGATACCAACACGGTGGCTGTGGGGAAGTGGGACTGGATCTGTTCTTTCCCCTCTTTCCTTCTATTTTTTTTTCTGTATTTTCCAAAACTTCTAAAATGCACATTTTGTTTATAACAGGAAAAATATACCCTTCTCTCTTTTAGTTAAAAAAAATATTGCTGGGAAGCAGCCCCTGTGCCTTTTGTGAATTGGGGGTGAGGATCCTTCCGTCTCCTTCCCCGGGTCACCACCCGCTCCGTTGCTGGTCCATTGGAAGGGGCTGGGCTCGGGTGGGCATCTGTGCTTCCTGCCTCTGGGGCTACTGCATGTGCTCCTTGGCATGTTAAGGGCAAGGGTCTCCTCAAAACGGCACCCGTGGAGTACGATCTGTCCTGTATCCAGTGGCCAAAGGTGTGCGGGGGCTGCAGAAGGTGGCTGCCCACCGTCTCACACTGAGTCTTCAGACGGCCACCCGGGCCTCCTGACTGGCCATCCAGCACTTTTATCCTCAGACCGGCCATCGCAACATCCACTGCATCCCGCGTATCTCACCCTGCTGCGCATGCGAGAGTAGGCGAGGCTAAGGTGAACCTCCTCTACCCACCGGGGGCCAAATCCATTCCCACCTGCAGGGGCTGGCAGGCTGGGGGCCAGGGGCCTGAGGCACATCCTGGCAACCTGGGGGAAGGCGCGGGGCCTCGGCCCTCCCCGCCAGCCCGCGCCTCAGTCGTCCAGGTGCTGCTCCTCCCAGGTGGACGTGGGGATGGCGCTGTAGGGGTCCATGATGACCTTGGCACAGCGGATGATCATCACCACCAGGAAGAGGCAGAGGAAGACGAAGCAGGCCAGCGTCAGTCCTTTGTCCACGTCCACGTAGACAGGCTCAGGCGTGGGGTCCTCCATCTCTGGGCGGCAGCTGGGGGCTCCTCCTCCCGCGCAGGGTTGACTGGTACCATCTTCCACCCCTGCAGAGAGCCAGGGCCATGGGAAGGAGAGGGGCAGGGCACAACCCCATTCTTATATGCCCCCACCCCACCCCCGGGGTGGAGGGTTGCTCCTTCCCCACAGGAGAGCTGTGACCGCTGCCTCCTCTTCAGGTGCCCCGTGGTCTCAGCCCAGAACCTGGCAGGCAGCCCAATCTCTGGCCAGGAGCCACTGCTCCTAGTGGGCGTGGAGGTGCCGAGGGGTCCCACAGGGCAAAGCTGGGCTACACCCGAGGTGGCTCTGTACACCTTTTAGGAAGACTTGTACCAATGCTTTCAACACTGCCAAGCTACTGACTGAGGGGGATCGGACAGCATTTTATTTTTCTGGTTAAGCAGGTTGCAGGATCTTAGTTACCTGGCCAGGGATTGAACCTGCAACCCCGCATTTGAAGCAGAGTCCCAACCAGTGGACCACCAGGGCAGTCTTGATTTCCCCTCCTTCAGGCCTCATTTCTGTCCTCACCCTCCTGGGAATAGAAGGAACTGACCTGCTGGTTGGAGTGATCACCACTTCATCAGGGCCACTGGGTGGATGCGCCGCCTGGGCGGGGCTGCTCCAGGAGGGAGAGGGGCTGACCAGACATCACAGCCGGGAGCCAGTGAGATCGGTAGGCTTCCCCTTAGAGAGCAGGGGCCCACACTGGCAGCAGCTGGAACAGAAGAGGACAGAAGAAGGCTGGTTACTTCCCACGGGGCCCAGACGGGAGCTGGGCTGGCCGGAAGGTCCGGCCCGGAGAGCTCCTCCCTGGGCCTTGTGGTGGGAGTGGCCATGCGGGACTCTGATGCTGTGTTTTCCTTCCTTCTCTCTTTTAAAAAATATAGCATTAAAACACTGTGGTAAAATATACGTAACATGAAGTGGACCGTAGTGACGGCGTTTGAGTCTGCAGTTCAGTGGCTTTCAGACGTTCCAACTGCGGTGCGACCCCCAGCACCATCCATTCCCACCCCTTGCTTCATCTGGGACGGCTGACACGCTGCCCATGAAACTACCGCGCCCCACGCCCTCCCCTCAGTCCCTGCCATCCACATTATGCTCTGTCTCTGTGGACCAGACCACTCTAGGTACCTCGTACAAATGCAAAGATACAGTATTTGTATTTTTGTGACTGGCTGACTTCAGTTAGTACACTGTCCTCAAGATCCGTTCAGTGAATGTCAGGAGTTTTTTTTAGGCTGCCTAAATATTCTATGGTATAAATATACCACCTCTTTGTCCATTCTTCCCTTGATGGACACTTGGATTGTTTCTGCCTCTTGGCTTTTGTGAATAATGCTGCTGGGAACACAGATGTACAAACGTCTCTTTGAAACCCTGTCTTCAACTCTTTTGCACAAGTGGAATTGCTGGGCTAATGGTAAACCTACTTTTAATTTTCTGCAGATTATTTTAGCATTGTTGTATAAAATAATACTGATCCTCAGCTCAGAATTCAAAAAGCACAAGAAGAAGATCATGAAAAGCAGTTTTAAAGCACTTCGTTTCCAAAGAACTACTGTTATGGTCCTCAGCCATCCTCTCCTTTGGAGTTATCTGATGCCCAGTCATTGCATTTGCAACCATTTACATGGCGTTTACATGCTCTTGGGTCTTACAAAGGGTCCAGCGAGGATTTCAGGTATGCAGAGGGTGTAAGTTATATATAAATACTGTGCCATTTTACATGCGGGACCTGAGCATGCGTGGACTTTGGTATCCAAGAGAATCCTGGACCAGCTCCCCACAGGTCCTGAGGGAAGTTGTAATACCTCATCATGTTTGCTTTGTCTCTTCTTTTTGTAGAACGATACCCTTCTATTCTAACTCTGAGAGTGGGCACAACCACTTCCTCTCACCCTGCCCAGTGATAACACCATCTTGAGTGTGACGTGCTTCTACTCTGGGCACCCATGGAACTTTTAGGGTTCTTTGGACCATACTTTGAAAAAATACCCTTCTAGGAACTTCCCTGGTGGTCCATGGGCTTAGACTCTGTGCTCCCAATGCAGGGGACCTGGGTCGGATCCCT
Source organism: Tragulus kanchil (assembly GCA_022376925.1). Lineage (NCBI taxonomy): Eukaryota > Metazoa > Chordata > Mammalia > Artiodactyla > Tragulidae > Tragulus > Tragulus kanchil. The sequence continues at coordinate 26,044,751 of JAIOJX010000032.1, forward strand.
GGTCAGGGAACTAGATTCCACAGGCCACAACTAAGACAAGGCACAGATGGGGGGTAAAAAAAAAGAAAATCCTGAGGTAGGTGTGTTCTCGTCACTTCATATATGAAGAGACTGGAATTTAGGGAGAGAGAGGGCTTCTCCAGCATCTCAGAGCGATGGCACATCTCTGACCCCAGCCAGGTCTGTGCCTCGGGCCCTGGGCATATGCTCCTTGGTGGTTTCCGGGGACGAGGGATGTGCTGCGGTTTCAGGCTCTGGTGTGTCACAGCTGGACCAGTCTGGCCTCTCAAACACGGACTCTGAAATCCCCAGCTCAGCGTCTGCATTAGGTTCATATCAGACACCCTCACCAATGGTAAAAGTCAGACCTTGGAGTAATGGTCTTGTGACCCTCCCCTGTCTTGTCTGGGGCCAGCACTGGGCTCTATAACCTGGCAACATGCCCCAGAGCAAGATGATTGGCGTTTTCTGGATCCTTCAAGCTGGGATGAAGGCCAAGATCGTGAATGCAGCAAACAGCTTCTTCCACCCTCCAGATGGAGTGTGCGGATGAACGTTAATTATCCGGCAGGCACACGTCCCTTCCAGTCTGGCTTCCCAGTGAGGACCTGCCCCCACAAGTGCTGCAACTGGACTCAGTGCAACTGGACTCAGCGGCCGTTCCCCAGGAGCTGAGGAGCCGGCCTTCGCAGGGGCCAGCTCAGTGGTCCCCAGCAGAAGGTAACCGTCCTTCAGCATGGAGACTGCACAGGCCAGACGCTCCATCTGCCACCTACTTGGGACGGCTGGAGGTGAACTTTCTCCAGAGTCAGGGCTTCTGATCCAGGAGAGAGGATGACCCTGAAGGGGAACAGCTTCTGGGCTGACCTGGCCTACCTGCCCAAGCGAGCGGGTTTAGAGTTTGGGTGTAGCAGATCCAAGTGGGGGCTTTCCAGGGGCTCTAGTGGTAAAGAATTTCCTGTCAATGATGGAGATGCAGGAGACACGGGTTCTGTCTCTGGGTCAGGAAGATCCCCTGGAGAAGGCAATGGCAACCCACTCCAGTCTTCTTGCCTGGAGAATCCCATGGACAGAGGAGCTCGGCGGACTGCCGTCCGCAGGGCTGCAAAGAGTTGGGCCCAAGACTCAGCACGTAATTCCTAAATGCCTGATTCTCAAATATAACTCCATCGTGTGTCAGGGCTTCAGCATATGAACTTGGGGATACCCAAGGCAGTCCATAGCATCATGCCAGTTTCTCAAGGGCAGGATCTAAGTCTGATTGAGGGCCACTACCAACCTGGAGCCAGCCCAGGCCCACCCCTTGTGGCTTTCCAGGAAATGCTGGAGAAGATGCAAACTCGCACTTAGCTTCTGCCCTTCAGGCGCCAGTGGTAGGAAGAAAAGAGGACCAAAAAAGCACATCACTGTTTACTGCGGGGATAAACAACCGGCTGGATCGACATTGGAAATTCAGTCAGGTAACAAAGGCTGGAGCTGGTCACGTGTGGCTGTCTACTGCTTCTATAAATAGGAGCAGAGCCATTGTGGAAGGTGACTTGTCAGAGCCACGTCCCCAGATGACACATGGGTTAAATTAAGGATGGCATTTGCTCAGGACACAAAAGATGTCCTGGGTCATAACCCGACACCAATTACATTGTCCTGTGGGGCTGTGCTTGGTGACCCTGCTCCTCCTTTCAAGCAATTAACAGGCTTGCCAGAGGGAGATGATGAGTCTGTGCTGAGAGATGATTAAGACCCAAAAAAGGCCTTAGGAACGTGTTTGGAAATCAGTGATTTTTAGAGGACGGCCACTCTCCGCTCCCAATTCTGGACATCAGCGGCCATGTGTCCAGTTTCCGGCCAGCCCTGCTTGCTTCAGACTGGCCCACGCACCCCGAAATGGCTCTGGCCCGTATACCCTGTTATTATTCTGAATTCAGTCGTTTGTGTACACTGAGCGGTATGTCTCAATCGAGTTTTGTATGTTCAGTGGTTAGTCTAAGTCTGAAGTCAAGGGGAGATGCTGGTAGCAGCCAAGGACCTCTGTTAGGTCCTGAATAGTGGATTTTCCCTTCAATTCCAGGCTGTGTCCCTGTACCTGTATTCCTAAGTGTAGAATTAATCACCCACGAAATTGTCTAGTTCATGAATATATTAGGGGTGTGTGCTCAGTCATGTCCCGCTCTCTGCAACCCTATGGACTGTGACCTGCCCGCCTTGGCTGTCCATGGGATTCTCCAGGCAAGAATACTGGGTGCCATTTCCTCCTCCAGGGGGTCTTCCTGACCCAGGGATCAAACCTGGATATCCTGCATTGGCAGGTAGATTCTTCACCACTAAGCCACCTGGGAAGCCCAAATATAGGTATAAAACAACATAAATGTTAAAAAAATTTTAAATAAAATTTACATAACAGAAGAATTTCATAAAATGAATTTGTATCTAAAATTCTACATTGTTTCAATAAAATTGGTGGAGGGAAAGGTGGAAGGAAATCAGAATATAATAAAAATTTAATATTACTTGGGTAAAATTTTTAATCATTTAAAAATTTTAATTAATTCAATAATTTAATGCCAATTTTATTTTAATACTGATAGAATAGTGTCAGTTAAGACATGTGATAGGAGATAATGCTAAGAGAATAGACATAAAATAATTGAATATTATAATTATTAAGCTGAATAGACTTATTTTTTAAAATTATTAAAAACGTCCCCAGGCAGGGTAAATTAAGGATGGCATTTGCTCAGGACACAAGATGTCCTGGGTCATAACCCGACACCAATTACATTGTCCTGTGGCTGTGCTTGGTGACCCTGCTCCTCCTTTCAAGCAATTAACAGGCTTGCCAGAGGGAGATGATGAGTCTGTGCTGAGAGATGATTAAGACCCAAAAAAGGCCTTAGGAACGTGTTTGGAAATCAGTGATTTTTAGAGGACGGCCACTCTCCGCTCCCAATTCTGGACATCAGCGGCCATGTGTCCAGTTTCCGGCCAGCCCTGCTTGCTTCAGACTGGCCCACGACCGAAATGGCTCTGGCCCGTCTACCCTGTTATTATTCTGAATTCAGTCGTTTGTGTACACTGAGCGGTATGTCTCAATCGAGTTTTGTATGTTCAGTGGTTAGTCTAAGTCTGAAGTCAAGGGGAGATGCTGGTAGCAGCCAAGGACCTCTGTTAGGTCCTGAATAGTGGATTTTCCCTTCAATTCCAGGCTGTGTCCCTGTACCTGTATTCCTAAGTGTAGAATTAATCACCCACGAAATTGTCTAGTTCATGAATATATTAGGGGTGTGTGCTCAGTCATGTCCCGCTCTCTGCAACCCTATGGACTGTGACCTGCCCGCCTTGGCTGTCCATGGGATTCTCCAGGCAAGAATACTGGGTGCCATTTCCTCCTCCAGGGGATCTTCCTGACCCAGGGATCAAACCTGGATATCCTGCATTGGCAGGTAGATTCTTCACCACTAAGCCACCTGGGAAGCCCAAATATAGGTATAAAACAACATAAATGTTAAAAAAATTTTAAATAAAATTTACATAACAGAAGAATTTCATAAAATGAATTTGTATCTAAAATTCTACATTGTTTCAATAAAATTGGTGGAGGGAAAGGTGGAAGGAAATCAGAATATAATAAAAATTTAATATTACTTGGGTAAAATTTTTAATCATTTAAAAATTTTAATTAATTCAATAATTTAATGCCAATTTTATTTTAATACTGATAGAATAGTGTCAGTTAAGACATGTGATAGGAGATAATGCTAAGAGAATGATATAAAATAATTGAATATTATAATTATTAAGCTGAATAGACATTTTTATTGCCTGTAGGGAATATACCTTGTTTTCAAATGTTCATGGAACATTTACGAAAATTGATTTGGTGTCTATTGAAGAAAACATCCATATATTTTAAAAAGTAGAAATTTTACAGACTGGATTTTCTGACTACAAAAGATTAAACAAACTAAGAAACCAACAAGGTATTTCATTTTAATAACATTTTAAAAATAATGATTACATTAATAAGAAAATTAAGGGCAATTACAGAAGATTTAGAAAGTCACTCTAATGAGAATACTGCATATTAGAAGTTATGGAGCGAGGTGAGTGGCAGCTGTTTATTATACTCGGCTAAAACCGTAGCTTTCATGATTGAACAAAAAGAATTAAATGCAGAGAAAGAAGAAATCAACTGAGATAGTAATAATGGCAGCATCAAGGAACTCTGGAAGATGAAATAAGTCAAACTAAAAGCAGAAATGAACAATTCACAAAACAGAGCACCAATAGAATTAAAACTAAACCACAGAAAAAGGTCTTTATAATATTTGAACCTGGATAAACCTCTGGCAAAGTTAATCTAGGAAAAAAAAAGAGAAAAGACAAATATACACCTTTAGGAATGAGAAGAGGTGACTCACTGGAAAAGACCCTGATGCTGGGAAAGATTGAGGGCAAGAGGAGAAGGGGGCAACAGAGGATGAGATGGTTGGATGGCATCACCGATGGACACTTAATGGACATGAGTTGGGGCAAACTCTAGGAGGTCGTGGCGGACCGCGAACCCTGGCACGTTGCAGTCCACGGGGTTGCAAAGAGTCAGACGTGACTGAGCAACCGAATAACAATAGGAATGAGAAAGAGGCTATAACCATGAGGCTAAGGAGAGTAAAAACACAGAGGCAGTTCTGCATAAAACCCCACCAGCACATTTGAGAAACTCAATGATATATATATATGTTTTTGAGAATGTAAATTGTCCAAATGGAGTAAAAATATATTGCAACACAAAATTAAACAGTCTCCAGGAGGTGTTTCTCAAGAGCATCTACTTAGTCCAAGCTGGGCTCGACTCCAGCAGCCAGACCAAGGCCAAGTCCACTAAGCTGCCCAAAGTCCTCCAGTGCGTCACGGTCTACCTGGAGCCCCCCTGGACTGAGGGCACGCCTTCTTGTTCTGAGAACTGGGGACAACCTGGTGGCCGTCACTGGGGGTGTTCTCTCGTACACCTGTGCTCCCCTTTGCCACGTTGGGATTGTAAAATAACAGGAACGTATTCCTTGGTAATATTTCTACTGAACAGCTCGAGCTCCCATGTCATCAACATTGAATAAGTTTCCTGGGACTAAACGTCCTCAAGGTGCCTTGTGTGTGTGTTAGTTGCTTAGTTGTGTCTGACTCTTTGCAACTCCATGAACTGTAGCCCACCAGGCTCCTCTGTCCATGAGATTCTCCAAGCAAGAAAACTGAGATAGTAATAATGGCAGCATCAAGGAACTCTGGAAGATGAAATAAGTCAAACTAAAAGCAGAAATGAACAATTCACAAAACAGAGCACCAATAGAATTAAAACTAAACCACAGAAAAAGGTCTTTATAATATTTGAACCTGGATAAACCTCTGGCAAAGTTAATCTAGGAAAAAAAAAGAGAAAAGACAAATATACACCTTTAGGAATGAGAAGAGGTGACTCACTGGAAAAGACCCTGATGCTGGGAAAGATTGAGGGCAAGAGGAGAAGGGGGCAACAGAGGATGAGATGGTTGGATGGCATCACCGATGGACACTTAATGGACATGAGTTGGGGCAAACTCTAGGAGGTCGTGGCGGACCGCGAACCCTGGCACGTTGCAGTCCACGGGGTTGCAAAGAGTCAGACGTGACTGAGCAACCGAATAACAATAGGAATGAGAAAGAGGCTATAACCATGAGGCTAAGGAGAGTAAAAACACAGAGGCAGTTCTGCATAAAACCCCACCAGCACATTTGAGAAACTCAATGATATATATATATGTTTTTGAGAATGTAAATTGTCCAAATGGAGTAAAAATATATTGCAACACAAAATTAAACAGTCTCCAGGAGGTGTTTCTCAAGAGCATCTACTTAGTCCAAGCTGGGCTCGACTCCAGCAGCCAGACCAAGGCCAAGTCCACTAAGCTGCCCAAAGTCCTCCAGTGCGTCACGGTCTACCTGGAGCCCCCCTGGACTGAGGGCACGCCTTCTTGTTCTGAGAACTGGGGACAACCTGGTGGCCGTCACTGGGGGTGTTCTCTCGTACACCTGTGCTCCCCTTTGCCACGTTGGGATTGTAAAATAACAGGAACGTATTCCTTGGTAATATTTCTACTGAACAGCTCGAGCTCCCATGTCATCAACATTGAATAAGTTTCCTGGGACTAAACGTCCTCAAGGTGCCTTGTGTGTGTGTGTTAGTTGCTTAGTTGTGTCTGACTCTTTGCAACTCCATGAACTGTAGCCCACCAGGCTCCTCTGTCCATGAGATTCTCCAAGCAAGAAAACTGGAGTAGGCAACCATTCCCTTCTCTAGGGGATCTTCCCAACTTGGGGATCGAACCTTGGTTCCCCACACTGCAGGCAGATTCTTAACCATCTGAGTCACCAAAGAAGCCCCAAGGTACTTATGTATGACCAAGGGGCCTGTTAGCTCATGTCTTCCAGATGGAGTGCCCCCTAGACCCCAAAGAATGCTACATCACTGAGGAAGCTGGCTGATAGCTAGGAAGCTTACAGTATAGGCGATTCTTCCAGGGACGAGCTCTTCCAGGCTTTGAAAGAGCTCCATCAAGAGACCCCCATGTCACAGCACCTTAGATTCGCTGCCACATATGAGCCACGTGCCTGGGACTCTAGTCAGCCTCCAGGATGACTGGATTGTGACCCATCCCAGGATCCACCACCTCAGGGATTCAAACCACCCCTCTCCCAGGACTTCCCTGGTGGTCCAGCAGTTAAGAATCTGCCTTGGAATGTGGGGGATGCAGGTTTGATCCCTGGTTGGGGAACTAAGATCCCACGTGCCTTGGGGCAAGTGAGCTCACATGCCACAACCAGAGAACCCAGGCACCCCAATGACGATCTTGCGTGCAGGTACTAAAGACTTGATGCAGCCAAATATACAAATGAATATTAAGGGCTTCCCTGGTTGTCCAGTGGGTAAGGACACCGCCTTGCAGTGCAAGGGGCGCCCGTTCGATCCCTGGCCTGGGAAGACCCTACATGCCATGGAGCGGCTGGACCCATGTGTCCAATTACCTTGCCGGAGCTCTGGAGCTCATGCGCCCAGAGCCGGTGCTCTGCGACAACAGAGGCCACTGCGATGGGAGGTCCATGTGGGCCAAAGAACAAAGATGGATGAAAACAGATAAATGAAAGACCAATAGAAGTGGCCCGCCCACCCCTCCCCAATCCGCCCCCCCACACACAAAAAATGAACATTAAAATGCTTCTCTCCCATCATCCCACCCTCTCCTTCCCCTTCAGGAAGGAGGGGATATATGTATACTTATGGCTGAATGGCGTTGTTGTATGGCAGAAAGCAATAGAAAAATTACCATCCAAAGAAAAAGCAAAAAAACCAAAGTGCTCCTCTTGTACGGCAGAAACCAACACAACAATTATCATCCAATTAAAAAATAAAAATGAAAGAAGAAAAAACAACGCATTCCTCTCCCAAGAGACCCCAATCCAAGTAGGGAGCAGCCCCCAAGTCTAACACTTTCCCCCTCACGGTGACTATATTTCAGAGCCTGCATTGCTCTTTCCTCCCTCTGGATGTTGTTTAAGCAAATTGTGAGCTACTGAGGCAGATTTCCGGAACATGAACTTTGGGGGTAAAGGGTTAGAGTCTCAATCAATTTCCATTCATGAGGCTCACGGGCTCCTTATGCAAATATGCCTGCCTCTCTCAGCATCTCTTTAGGTCTGCTCATCAGCAGTTTATCTCCCAGAATGAAATGTCAGATTTCCACCTCTTTGAATACCCTGTCACACAGAACCAACATGGCATTTTTAAATGTCTGTCTTCATTTCCTCTCGTGTTAGAAAACTGTGAAGATCGTCGTCCTATCCGAGAGGGCTGGGGCTTGGTGAAACCGCACGGAGCGTATGTTTTCCATCTCTCCTTGTGTTACCCATTTGGCAAAATGGAGCACTTTCTGTCGATATGCTTTCCCCTACATTCATGCAAATCTGCTCTGCAGAGCTCCACGAATTGCCTTCCTGCGTTTGAAGGGTAAACAGACAAGATCCCCAAGTTTTGCAAGCTGGGGAGAGAGGTTGCTTTTCTGAAGAACACGATGCATTTCCAGCCTCGAGCTGAGCTGTCCACACTTCCTTCTTACAAACTGTACAAGTGCTGTCTAGCAGCAGCGAGGCCAACAAGCTGACATTTCCTTTGCTATGATTTTCAGAAGTATCTGAGCCTTGTTTTGGATACTCAGTCTTTCAGGATAGAGTCAGAAGAGATGAACTTGAACGTCATCCAATCCAATGCCGTTACTTTAGAGTTAGGGAGAGGGGCTCATAGAGAGCGGATGATGGGATCAACAATCCCTTTAGAGGACCTTTCTTTCTCTTTTTGCCAGGCCATGTGGCAGGTGGGATCTTAGCTCCCTGACCAGGGATCAAACCACGCCCCCTCTAGTGGAAGCATAGATCTTAGCCACTGGACCTCCAGTGAAGATCCATAGGAATCAGTATTGTTGAGTGCTTGTTGCTGCGGGGGACAGTGACTCAACACGCTGCATGATCTCTCCAACAAACATCTCTGGTTTCCCTGAATTTCTCCCAGTGGCAGAAGGCTAGTGCCAGGAAGACAGGCAGAAAATTAATCCTGTGTGTCTGTGCCATTGGTAGGCTCCCTAAAGTGCCTCCTGGATGTTGTTTAAGCAAATTGTGAGCTACTGAGGCAGATTTCCGGAACATGAACTTTGGGGTAAAGGGTTAGAGTCTCAATCAATTTCCATTCATGAGGCTCACGGGCTCCTTATGCAAATATGCCTGCCTCTCTCAGCATCTCTTTAGGTCTGCTCATCAGCAGTTTATCTCCCAGAATGAAATGTCAGATTTCCACCTCTTTGAATACCCTGTCACACAGAACCAACATGGCATTTTTAAATGTCTGTCTTCATTTCCTCTCGTGTTAGAAAACTGTGAAGATCGTCGTCCTATCCGAGAGGGCTGGGGCTTGGTGAAACCGCACGGAGCGTATGTTTTCCATCTCTCCTTGTGTTACCCATTTGGCAAAATGGAGCACTTTCTGTCGATATGCTTTCCCTACATTCATGCAAATCTGCTCTGCAGAGCTCCACGAATTGCCTTCCTGCGTTTGAAGGGTAAACAGACAAGATCCCCAAGTTTTGCAAGCTGGGGAGAGAGGTTGCTTTTCTGAAGAACACGATGCATTTCCAGCCTCGAGCTGAGCTGTCCACACTTCCTTCTTACAAACTGTACAAGTGCTGTCTAGCAGCAGCGAGGCCAACAAGCTGACATTTCCTTTGCTATGATTTTCAGAAGTATCTGAGCCTTGTTTTGGATACTCAGTCTTTCAGGATAGAGTCAGAAGAGATGAACTTGAACGTCATCCAATCCAATGCCGTTACTTTAGAGTTAGGGAGAGGGGCTCATAGAGAGCGGATGATGGGATCAACAATCCCTTTAGAGGACCTTTCTTTCTCTTTTTGCCAGGCCATGTGGCAGGTGGGATCTTAGCTCCCTGACCAGGGATCAAACCACGCCCCCTCTAGTGGAAGCATAGATCTTAGCCACTGGACCTCCAGTGAAGATCCATAGGAATCAGTATTGTTGAGTGCTTGTTGCTGCGGGGGACAGTGACTCAACACGCTGCATGATCTCTCCAACAAACATCTCTGGTTTCCCTGAATTTCTCCCAGTGGCAGAAGGCTAGTGCCAGGAAGACAGGCAGAAAATTAATCCTGTGTGTCTGTGCCATTGGTAGGCTGAGCCTCTGTCTTATTAAGAACTGCATAGCAACACAGCTCTCAAAAGGAAAATCTAGGAAATGGAGACAAGACTGCAAAGATGAGGGCTGGTGGAGATCCAAGCAAGCAAGGGGTTGGGGTCCTATTTCAGTGATTACGGTGTTGGCACACTGCTGTATTTAACATGGATCACCAACAAGGACCTGCTGTACAGCACAGGGGACTTTGCTCAGTACTCTGTACTAACCTTATGGTTATCAGGGACAAAGGATGTGAGGAAGGGATAGTTAGGGAGTTTGGGATGGACAGGTACATGCTGCTATATTTTAAATGGACAACAAACAAGGACCAACTGTATAGCACAGGGAACTCTGCTCAATGGGATGTGGCAGCCTGAATGGGAGGGGAGTTTTGGAGAGAATGGACACATGTATATGTCTGACTGACTTGCTTTGCTGTCCAACTGAAACAATCACATTGTTAATTCACTATACTCCAATACAAAATAAAAAGTAAAAAAATAAAAGACTATGGTATTGGCTATTGGTTCCTGGTAATTAACTTCCACCAGGGAAGCCCCTGGTGCTAAGTCCAGGGGCTAAGACTCTGTGCTCCCAATGGAGGGGGCCCAGGTTTGACCCCTGGTGAGGGAACTAGATCCCACATGGCACAACTAAGAGCCCATGTGGCCAAATAAATAAATATTAAAAAATAATAACTTCCATCAAGTTAAGGAGATTCTATTCCTAGCTTGAACAAAGTCCTTCAATTCTCTAAGTTTTAATTCCCTTATGTAGAACAAAGGGGATGACAGGATTGTTGTGAGGATTCAATCAAATGCAGGACATTCGCCACACAGAGCCTCACACATAGTAAACACTGAATAAACGCTTGCTGTTCTTACTAATTTTAGTATTCTAACCATTTTCAAGATCTTTCAAGATGAACATGTGGATATTTCTCTGTCTATAAATAAATATCTTAATGTTGAACCAAACTTGCATCCTGGGATAAATTTGACTTGGTATTCTATTTTTAAAACACTGCTGGATTCACATATTAATATTTCATCTAGAGGGGTATTACAATCATGACTAAGTAAAATAGATCTATTGATTGTTTGTGCATGCTGCTCTGTGATTAATAGATTTGTGCTAATTTCTAAGCACAAAAGGAAGGTTTCTGTATAACTGTGCGTCTCCAGTACTTCAGGAAGAGGAATGATCTGTTCCGTAGACGTTCTTTTTTAAACTCAGCCTGTGACTGGGATCGTTTTTGGAGATGGATGAACACTTTTCAATTTTTTTAAAATTATCAATTGATTGATTTTGGCTGCACTGGGCCTTGCTGCTTCACGCAGGCTTTCTCGAGTTGCCGCAAGCAGGGCTACTCTCTAGTTGTGGTGTGCGGGCTTCTCCTTGCAGTAGCTTGTCTTGTGGAGCCTGGGCTCTAGGGTGTGAGGGCTTCCGTGGTGGTAGTGCTGAGGCTTAGTTGCCCTACGGCACCCACTCCATGTCCCCTGCATTGGCAGGGGGATTCTTAACCACTGGACCACCAGAGAAGTCCACTTTGCAATTTTTAAATAGATGCCAGTGTATTTAGACTTTCTATCGCTTCTTATAGCGATTAGTCATCTTATAGCGATTTGGGAAACACTTTTTTGCAGGAAGTAATTGTCCATATTATGTAAATATCCAACTTCAGTGACACCCAATTGTATATGATATTCTCTTATTACTTTTTAGAGTCATTCTTGGCTGTAGCTATCTGTTTATTTCTCATTGCATATATTGCTTTCTTGTGTTTACTCTTGGCCAGACTTTCCAAAAGTGTTTCGATTTTGTTGAAATTTTGAAATTATTGATTTTATAGAGCATCTCTATGCTTTTCCCTTGCTTTCCAATGAACTATTTTCTTGTTACCTTTTTTCTCAATGGGGGCTATGTTCTTTCCTGTCAATATTTTCTTTGAAAGAGCTAAATGTATAGAAAATTAGAATATGAAGAGTATCTATATATGGACTATCCAGTTTTAACATAATATAAAGATGACAATATTTATGTTTTGGCTTGTTTCCTTTTTCAAAATAAACTTGCATCCTGGGATAAATTTGACTTGGTATTCTATTTTTAAAACACTGCTGGATTCACATATTAATATTTCATCTAGAGGGTATTACAATCATGACTAAGTAAAATAGATCTATTGATTGTTTGTGCATGCTGCTCTGTGATTAATAGATTTGTGCTAATTTCTAAGCACAAAAGGAAGGTTTCTGTATAACTGTGCGTCTCCAGTACTTCAGGAAGAGGAATGATCTGTTCCGTAGACGTTCTTTTTTAAACTCAGCCTGTGACTGGGATCGTTTTTGGAGATGGATGAACACTTTTCAATTTTTTTAAAATTATCAATTGATTGATTTTGGCTGCACTGGGCCTTGCTGCTTCACGCAGGCTTTCTCGAGTTGCCGCAAGCAGGGCTACTCTCTAGTTGTGGTGTGCGGGCTTCTCCTTGCAGTAGCTTGTCTTGTGGAGCCTGGGCTCTAGGGTGTGAGGGCTTCCGTGGTGGTAGTGCTGAGGCTTAGTTGCCCTACGGCACCCACTCCATGTCCCCTGCATTGGCAGGGGGATTCTTAACCACTGGACCACCAGAGAAGTCCACTTTGCAATTTTTAAATAGATGCCAGTGTATTTAGACTTTCTATCGCTTCTTATAGCGATTAGTCATCTTATAGCGATTTGGGAAACACTTTTTTGCAGGAAGTAATTGTCCATATTATGTAAATATCCAACTTCAGTGACACCCAATTGTATATGATATTCTCTTATTACTTTTTAGAGTCATTCTTGGCTGTAGCTATCTGTTTATTTCTCATTGCATATATTGCTTTCTTGTGTTTACTCTTGGCCAGACTTTCCAAAAGTGTTTCGATTTTGTTGAAATTTTGAAATTATTGATTTTATAGAGCATCTCTATGCTTTTCCCTTGCTTTCCAATGAACTATTTTCTTGTTACCTTTTTTCTCAATGGGGGCTATGTTCTTTTTCTGTCAATATTTTCTTTGAAAGAGCTAAATGTATAGAAAATTAGAATATGAAGAGTATCTATATATGGACTATCCAGTTTTAACATAATATAAAGATGACAATATTTATGTTTTGGCTTGTTTCCTTTTTCAAAATAAATAAACATCACAGATGTAGGGGAGGCCACTTATGTATTCTAACTAGACCCACTTGTCATATCCCTTTGTGGAGGTGAATACTGTTCTGAAGTTGTAAATCATTCCTACGCATGTTTTGTTCTTCACTCTATAAGCATGTATTCACACACAATACTGAGTACTATTTCCTGTGGTTTTCAAATTTTAAATGCACCCTGTTATGAAGTCTGCATCACCCTGCTTTCTCATTCAGTGTGATAACTTTGAGGCTTTCTCGCATGCTAGCTTGTACCTTTTCTCTGCTGCATAGAATTCTGTAGTTGGACCACAATTTGTTCCCTTCTCCTCCAAATGATGAAGATTTATATGATTTCAAGTTTTTAATGATGAAAGCAATCTTTCAATGAATGTTCTTCTGCATATACACTTGGGCCGGATTTTTTCTAGAGTGTTAACTGGACTGGAATTCTTGAGTCCTGTAATGAGTCGATCTCTTTCTTGTGCTCATCACTCAGTCGTGTCTGACTCTTTGAGACCCTTTGGACTGTATCCTACCAGACTTTTCTGTCCATGGGATTTTTCAGGCAAGAATATCAGAGTGGGTTGCCATCTCCTAATCCCGGGGACCTTCCTGATTCAGGGGTCAAACCCTCATCTCCTGGGTCTCCTGCATTTCAGGGCTTGCTGAGCCATGGGGAAAGCCCCTTGCTTAGTGCCAGTTTTCCCTCCAAAGTGGTTGCTCCAATCCACACTTTCTCCAGCATTCCTTACTGCTACCATTCACATCTTTGGCAGGCCTTGGTATCGTCAGCTTTGAATTACTGCCATTCTGGTGGCATAAATGTTCCTACTGTGGATTTCACTTGCATCCCCCTGGCTTCTACTGATGTTGAGTATATTTTTGTAACTTTATTGGGCATTTCATCGTTCTCTTTTTGAATTGTTGGCTTGCTTTTCTTTTTCTTGTTTGTTTCTTCATTTTAGGTACCATTTTCTCATTGGGCCCATGCTTTGCAAAATCTTCCCCCAGTTTGTGGCTGGTCCTTGAACTCTGTTCATAGATGACAATATTTATGTTTTGGCTTGTTTTCTTTTTAACAATAAATAAACCTCACAGATGTAGGGGAGGACACTTATGTATTCTAACTAGACCCACTTGTCATCTCCCTTTGTGCAGGTGAATACTGTTCTGAAGTTGTAAATCATTCCTCGCATGTTTTGTTCTTCACTCTATAAGCATGTATTCACACACAATACTGAGTACTATTTCCTGTGGTTTTCAAATTTTAAATGCACCCTGTTATGAAGTCTGCATCACCCTGCTTTCTCATTCAGTGTGATAACTTTGAGGCTTTCTCGCATGCTAGCTTGTACCTTTTCTCTGCTGCATAGAATTCTGTAGTTGGACCACAATTTGTTCCCTTCTCCTCCAAATGATGAAGATTTATATGATTTCAAGTTTTTAATGATGAAAGCAATCTTTCAATGAATGTTCTTCTGCATATACACTTGGGCCGGATTTTTTCTAGAGTGTTAACTGGACTGGAATTCTTGAGTCCTGTAATGAGTCGATCTCTTTCTTGTGCTCATCACTCAGTCGTGTCTGACTCTTTGAGACCCTTTGGACTGTATCCTACCAGACTTTTCTGTCCATGGGATTTTTCAGGCAAGAATATCAGAGTGGGTTGCCATCTCCTAATCCAGGGGATCTTCCTGATTCAGGGATCAAACCCTCATCTCCTGGGTCTCCTGCATTTCAGGGCTTGCTGAGCCATGGGGAAAGCCCCTTGCTTAGTGCCAGTTTTCCCTCCAAAGTGGTTGCTCCAATCCACACTTTCTCCAGCATTCCTTACTGCTACCATTCACATCTTTGGCAGGCCTTGGTATCGTCAGCTTTGAATTACTGCCATTCTGGTGGCATAAATGTTCCTACTGTGGATTTCACTTGCATCCCCCTGGCTTCTACTGATGTTGAGTATATTTTTGTAACTTTATTGGGCATTTCATCGTTCTCTTTTTGAATTGTTGGCTTGCTTTTCTTTTTCTTGTTTGTTTCTTCATTTTAGGTACCATTTTCTCATTGGGCCCATGCTTTGCAAAATCTTCCCCCAGTTTGTGGCTGGTCCTTGAACTCTGTTCATAGAATCTTATTTATACTTCTTCAATTTTTTTTAGATTTTGGGGCTTCCCTGGTGGTCCAGTGGGTAAGGACACCGCCTTGCAGTGCAAGGGGCGCCGGTTCAATCCCTGGCCTGGGAAGATCCCACATGCTGCAGAGCAGCTGGACCGATGTGTCCAACTACTGAGCCAGCGCTCTGGAGCGCATGCGCCCAGAGCCGGTGCTCTGCAGCAACAGGGGCCACTGCGATGGGAGGCCCACACGGGCCAAAGAACAAAGATGGAAATAAATGAAAGACCTATAGAAGTGGCCAAAAAAAGAAAATTGTTTTAGATTTTAATATAGTCAGTTTACCTTTTCCTTTGTAATTTATGCTTTCTGTGACTTGTTCTTTTTTTCTTTTTTTTTAGGCTGTGCTATGCAACAGGCAGGATCTTAGTTCCCCATCCAGAGATTGAACTCACATCCCCTGCACTGGAAGTACAGAGTCTTAATCACTGGGCCACCAGGCAAGTCCCATCCGTGACTTCTTAAATTCTTTCCTATCCTGATGTTCTTGATATATTCTCCTATATATTTTTTCTAGAAGTTTGAAATTCTGTTTTTCTTACTTGGGTTTGCAATCCTTCTGAAATTGATTTTCCAGTGATCTGGTGTGGAGTTTAGACTTACGTCTCCTCCTATGCCTAAACAATCGTCTCATCCCCATTTATTGATTCGTCTGTCCTTTTCCCGTGATTTGTAATCCAACCTCAAGTTTCCATCTACACACTGGGCTCCCTATCCTTTTAAAATGAGTTTACTGTCTCTCCCCGTGCCAGTACAATGCTGTCTTCAATTACATCGCAAAGACCTTATATTAGTACATCTTGATACGTGCTAGTCCAAGTCCCCAACCTTGTAATTTTATCAAGCAGCCCCTGGCTCCTCATATATGTTAGGATCATTTCGTTGGGATGCTGCTTGGCATTGCAGTGAATTCATAAATGAGTCATGAATTGCCATCTTGATGGTATAGAACATGATGGAGTTTCCACCCATGACAAAGGTGCTCAGGCTCCCATTCAAGTTCATTAATCATGTTTTACCATTTCCTCCATGTGAAAACGCACATTTTCTGCTTATGTCCAAGTGCTTAATATATATGTTTATGTTTCTCTTTGAAATAATTGGGGAAACTTGGATGTGGATTGAATATTGTTTGATATTAAAGACTTAGGGTTAATTTTTGAGATAGAGGTATTGTGATTATGACTATATAATGTAATTTCTTAGGCCTTTTTGTTACAACACACACACACACGTGCATGCATGTATTCTGCTCCTCAGAAGAAATCACTATTTTGGTATCACCATTTTGATATCACCATAGATTAGTTTTATCTGTTCATAAACTTCATATAAATGAAACCAAGTGTGTACTCTGTTGTGTCTGATTTCTTTTCCTCAAATTACGGTCTATGATTTTTAACCACATTTCTGCGTCTATTAATAGTTCTTTTCTATTGTTGGAAGTATTCCATTATGTGACCACAGCACGGTTTATTTATTCACTCTACAGCTGCTGGCCATTTGGGCTGTTTCCAGCTGGGTTTCTTATGAACTCTGCTGCTAAGAAGATGCTGTACTTCTTTATCTTTTGATGGATACGTGTACCCATGTCTATTGGCTGTATTCCTGGAGGTCAGATGACTGGACGGTAGAGTCGCTGTATGTTCAGTTTTTGCAAATATCACCAGAGAATTTTCCAAGGTAGATATACACACTGGCATTCCTTCCAGCAATTCTAGTCCCTATGTGTCCTCATCAGCATCCAGTATTTTTAGACTTTTAAATTTCAGCCGTTCTTTGGGGTATATTGTAGGTTTTATTTGCATTTCCTTAACGTAAAGTGAGAATTTTTAAAAGCTGTTTGTCTGTCCTCCTCTGTGAAATGCCTATGTAAGTCTCTTGAGTATTTACTTATTGGAATATTTGTCTTCTTCTTTTTGATTCGTAGGCATGACATGTACTCTAGATAAGAATCTTTTTTCAGATCTTTATTGTAAATTTTACCTTGTTTCCTTTCCTTCCCTTATTTTTTAAAAAGTCATGAATTGCCATCTTGATGGTATAGAACATGATGGAGTTTCCACCCATGACAAAGGTGCTCAGGCTCCCATTCAAGTTCATTAATCATTTTTACCATTTCCTCCATGTGAAAACGCACATTTTCTGCTTATGTCCAAGTGCTTAATATATATGTTTATGTTTCTCTTTGAAATAATTGGGGAAACTTGGATGTGGATTGAATATTGTTTGATATTAAAGACTTAGGGTTAATTTTTGAGATAGAGGTATTGTGATTATGACTATATAATGTAATTTCTTAGGCCTTTTTGTTACAACACACACACACACGTGCATGCATGTATTCTGCTCCTCAGAAGAAATCACTATTTTGGTATCACCATTTTGATATCACCATAGATTAGTTTTATCTGTTCATAAACTTCATATAAATGAAACCAAGTGTGTACTCTGTTGTGTCTGATTTCTTTTCCTCAAATTACGGTCTATGATTTTTAACCACATTTCTGCGTCTATTAATAGTTCTTTTCTATTGTTGGAAGTATTCCATTATGTGACCACAGCACGGTTTATTTATTCACTCTACAGCTGCTGGCCATTTGGGCTGTTTCCAGCTGGGTTTCTTATGAACTCTGCTGCTAAGAAGATGCTGTACTTCTTTATCTTTTG
Source organism: Tragulus kanchil (assembly GCA_022376925.1). NCBI lineage: Eukaryota > Metazoa > Chordata > Mammalia > Artiodactyla > Tragulidae > Tragulus > Tragulus kanchil. Next base: position 26,062,512 of record JAIOJX010000032.1, read on the forward strand.
ATGGATACGTGTACCCATGTCTATTGGCTGTATTCCTGGAGGTCAGATGACTGGACGGTAGAGTCGCTGTATGTTCAGTTTTTGCAAATATCACCAGAGAATTTTCCAAGGTAGATATACACACTGGCATTCCTTCCAGCAATTCTAGTCCCTATGTGTCCTCATCAGCATCCAGTATTTTTAGACTTTTAAATTTCAGCCGTTCTTTGGGGTATATTGTAGGTTTTATTTGCATTTCCTTAACGTAAAGTGAGAATTTTTAAAAGCTGTTTGTCTGTCCTCCTCTGTGAAATGCCTATGTAAGTCTCTTGAGTATTTACTTATTGGAATATTTGTCTTCTTCTTTTTGATTCGTAGGCATGACATGTACTCTAGATAAGAATCTTTTTTCAGATCTTTTTATTGTAAATATTATCTTCTCTCAGACCTTGTTTCCTTTCCCTTCCCTTATTGATGATGTCTTCTTGAGTTAACAGAAGCTCTACAATTTAATAAAATACAGATTATTAATTTTTCCTTTTATGGTTAGTGCTTTCTATATCCTATTGAAGAACTTTTTTCCTACCCCTGGGCCATGAAGATCTCCTATGTTTGTTCCCAGAAACGATATATTTTACCATTCACTCGAATCAATGTCTGTATGTGGTGTTAAGTAAGGTTCATTTTTTTCCCACTAAATGGATACTCAATCTCTTGTACTATTTATTGTAAATACCATGCTTTCTCATACTGTGTAATGTATTACACAGCATTTCTGTGTGTTGTATTTCTGTGTAATGTATTACTCTGGCACCTTCACTGCGAGTCGTGATCCAGATAAATAGGTTGAGGTCATAACTTAAGAGACACGTCCACAAATCCTTCCAGAAGGGCAGGCCAGGTCCCCACCCCCAGACGTGGATGGGCCTTGGTGGCTGCCTCCAGGAATCAAATGAGATGGGAGTGATGTCAGGTCACTTCTGGGGTGGGGTTAGAAAGGGTCACACAACCTTTGTGATCTCTCCTGGACACTGGCCCTAGGAGCCTTGCACCATCTGGCCAGGCACCGCCCGGAGTTCCCACATGGAGACACTGGCTGAAGAGGCAGGCCATTCCCATCCCAGCTGGGTGAATCTTCCCAGCCCTCGTGCCTGACGAGTGAGGGACGAGGCTCAGGGAAGACCCCAGGCTCAACTACCATCAGACTGCCAGCATTGGAGAGATCCAGAACCATACCTGCCTAGCAGAGACAACTTTCAGCTCCCAGATGTGGGATCAAAATAAATGGTTACTATTTTAAAAAATGATTCTTAATTGGAGGATACTGGCTTTACAATGCTGTGCTGGTTTCCGCTGTACAACATGAATCAGCCATAGGTATATCTATGTCCCCTTCCTCTTGAGCCTCCCTCCCACCCCACCCTAGCCCACCCCTCCAAGGTTAAATGGTTATTATTAAGTCAAGACTTGGGTGGTTGATTACCCAGACCGTCTATTTCTGGACTTCTCTATACTGTTCTGCTGTCTTTGTATTAAAACCACATTTTCATCTTTCAGTTTTCTTTCTCAGTTTTCTGGGATTTGGATGTCTGCTCACTTCCATGGAAGGAGCTATACGAAATTTTAAAATAAAATACAGATTATTAATTTTTCCTTTTATGGTTAGTGCTTTCTATATCCTATTGAAGAACTTTTTTCCTACCCCTGGGCCATGAAGATCTCCTATGTTTGTTCCCAGAAACGATATATTTTACCATTCACTCGAATCAATGTCTGTATGTGGTGTTAAGTAAGGTTCATTTTTTTCCCACTAAATGGATACTCAATCTCTTGTACTATTTATTGTAAATACCATGCTTTCTCATACTGTGTAATGTATTACACAGCATTTCTGTGTGTTGTATTTCTGTGTAATGTATTACTCTGGCACCTTCACTGCGAGTCGTGATCCAGATAAATAGGTTGAGGTCATAACTTAAGAGACACGTCCACAAATCCTTCCAGAAGGGCAGGCCAGGTCCCCACCCCCAGACGTGGATGGGCCTTGGTGGCTGCCTCCAGGAATCAAATGAGATGGGAGTGATGTCAGGTCACTTCTGGGGTGGGGTTAGAAAGGGTCACACAACCTTTGTGATCTCTCCTGGACACTGGCCCTAGGAGCCTTGCACCATCTGGCCAGGCACCGCCCGGAGTTCCCACATGGAGACACTGGCTGAAGAGGCAGGCCATTCCCATCCCAGCTGGGTGAATCTTCCCAGCCCTCGTGCCTGACGAGTGAGGGACGAGGCTCAGGGAAGACCCCAGGCTCAACTACCATCAGACTGCCAGCATTGGAGAGATCCAGAACCATACCTGCCTAGCAGAGACAACTTTCAGCTCCCAGATGTGGGATCAAAATAAATGGTTACTATTTTAAAAAATGATTCTTAATTGGAGGATACTGGCTTTACAATGCTGTGCTGGTTTCCGCTGTACAACATGAATCAGCCATAGGTATATCTATGTCCCCTTCCTCTTGAGCCTCCCTCCCACCCCACCCTAGCCCACCCCTCCAAGGTTAAATGGTTATTATTAAGTCAAGACTTGGGTGGTTGATTACCCAGACCGTCTATTTCTGGACTTCTCTATACTGTTCTGCTGTCTTTGTATTAAAACCACATTTTCATCTTTCAGCTTTACCCTGTCTTGCTCAGTTTTCTGGGATTTGGATGTCTGCTCACTTCCATGGAAGGAGCTATAGAAACAATACGGGAAGCCCCGGGCTTCTTCTGCCATTACTTTGGTTGGACACCCCCAGCCATCTTCTGTAAGAGCTGTGGGCTCTACCCTGGGCACAGGGGCTGAAGCGGACAGAAGTGGGTGAATTTTATTTCAGAGGACTTGGGCCAGACACAGAAGGAAGATGTTAGCCCTTCCCTCCTCACAGCAGAAGGTGCGAAGCTTAAAAGCCACTCTAAGAAGCAACTTTTATCCAATAAAGAAAGAACAGGGCAAATAACCAACAAAGACCTACTGTACAGCACAGGGAACCCTGCTTAATGTTATGTGGTGGCCTGGATGGGACAGGAGTTTAGGGGGGAATGGATACATGTGTGTGTGTGGCTGAGTTCCTTCACTGTTCACCTGAAACTATCACAACATTAGCTATACCCCAATATAAAATAAAAAGTTCAAAAAAAAAAAAAAAAGAAAAAAGACAGAATAGGGCATCCAGATCTGGCTCCTCCCTGGTGGGTTAGGGTAGAGCTTTATAAGTCTGGGGGTTTTCTATCATACATCTCCTCAACCTGCTTTCTCCTCCGGGTCCTGCTGGGAGGTCTTTTTTTTCAATATGGATCATTTTTAAAGTCTTTACTGAATTTGTCACAATATTACTTCTGTTTTCATGTTTTGATATTTTTGGCCCTTGAGGCATAGGGGATCTTAGTTCCCTGACCAGGGATTGAACCCACACCCTGGGATTGGACGGTGACATCTTCGCCCCTGGACCACCGGAGAGGTCCCTGCTGTGAGGTCTCACTCATTCCTGGGAGCTCTCCTCCTGCGTAGGACTTGCTGCTGTGGGGGACCCAAGTGCCCCGCCCCCACGCTTCTCCCTGGCCCTCCTGCTTGGGCTAGTAAGGCTCCAAGAGAAAATTCTCTCTTCATTTAGGAAGCAGTCTGTGCACAGGCCCTCGGGCAAATGGCAAGCTGTTCCTGCAGGAGGCCCTGGCATGGTTCTCAGATCAGACTTTTTCAGTGTCTCCTGCTCCCCGGGGCTGAGCGCTCCAGGGCCCCTGCTGCCCGGGCCTGATGCTCTGGCCCCCGGCCTCCTGCTGCTGCTGGGCACACACCACACTCCTGTCTAGAGGGGTCAACGCAGGAGTGGAGCCTTCAGCCATTGATGTCAACCTGATCCCATCTGCTTCGCGGCTTCTAGAATGCCTCGTACCCTTGGCTCCACTGAGGATACCGGCTCCTTTTCCAGCACTGCCACAGACCTCTGGGTCTGCATTCTGTCAGCTTTTTTAAAATTAATTTGTTCACCAAGTTGTGTCAGAGCTCAGTTTCAGTGCAGCATATGGGGCCTTAGTTCCCCAACCAGGGATCAAACCCACGTCGACTGCATTGCAAGGCAGAGTCTTAACCAGTGGACCACCAGAGAAGTCCCCATTTGTATCTACATTTTATTTCTTTGGTAATTCTAGTGGATGTAAAGAACCAAGACAAGGAAAACAGTAATCAGGTCTTCATTTTGAAAAGAGCAAGATTTATCCCCTCCCACCCATACCTTTTGGAGGAGTTACCTAGTGGCTCAGGAATGAATCTTCCTGCAATGCCGGAGACCTCGGTTCAGTCCCTGATAGAAATCCTAAATTATTCTAAGCTTTCTGGGGGTTTTCTATCATACATCTCCTCAACCTGCTTTCTCCTCCGGGTCCTGCTGGGAGGTCTTTTTTTTCAATATGGATCATTTTTAAAGTCTTTACTGAATTTGTCACAATATTACTTCTGTTTTCATGTTTTGATATTTTTGGCCCTTGAGGCATAGGGGATCTTAGTTCCCTGACCAGGGATTGAACCCACACCCTGGGATTGGACGGTGACATCTTCGCCCCTGGACCACCGGAGAGGTCCCTGCTGTGAGGTCTCACTCATTCCTGGGAGCTCTCCTCCTGCGTAGGACTTGCTGCTGTGGGGGACCCAAGTGCCCTCCCCACGCTTCTCCCTGGCCCTCCTGCTTGGGCTAGTAAGGCTCCAAGAGAAAATTCTCTCTTCATTTAGGAAGCAGTCTGTGCACAGGCCCTCGGGCAAATGGCAAGCTGTTCCTGCAGGAGGCCCTGGCATGGTTCTCAGATCAGACTTTTTCAGTGTCTCCTGCTCCCCGGGGCTGAGCGCTCCAGGGCCCCTGCTGCCCGGGCCTGATGCTCTGGCCCCCGGCCTCCTGCTGCTGCTGGGCACACACCACACTCCTGTCTAGAGGGGTCAACGCAGGAGTGGAGCCTTCAGCCATTGATGTCAACCTGATCCCATCTGCTTCGCGGCTTCTAGAATGCCTCGTACCCTTGGCTCCACTGAGGATACCGGCTCCTTTTCCAGCACTGCCACAGACCTCTGGGTCTGCATTCTGTCAGCTTTTTTAAAATTAATTTGTTCACCAAGTTGTGTCAGAGCTCAGTTTCAGTGCAGCATATGGGGCCTTAGTTCCCCAACCAGGGATCAAACCCACGTCGACTGCATTGCAAGGCAGAGTCTTAACCAGTGGACCACCAGAGAAGTCCCCATTTGTATCTACATTTTATTTCTTTGGTAATTCTAGTGGATGTAAAGAACCAAGACAAGGAAAAAAGTAATCAGGTCTTCATTTTGAAAAGAGCAAGATTTATCCCCCTCCCACCCATACCTTTTTGGGGAGGAGTTACCTAGTGGCTCAGACGGTAATGAATCTTCCTGCAATGCCGGAGACCTAGGTTCAGTCCCTGAGTCAGGAAGATCCCCTGGAGAAGGGAATGGCAACCCACTGGAGAATCCCAAGGACAGAGGAGCCTGGAGGGCTACAGTCCATGGGGTCACACAGAGTCAGACACGACTGAGTGACTAACACTTTCACCCATATCTTTGCCCTTTTGTCTATTAACAGTCTAGCCTTTGATCTTATTTCTTAGGGCCATGGTTTATTGAGTTTTATAGAGTGTGCATAGCACATTCTGTTTAAATTTTACTGCTATTTTGTGAAATACATAATCTCCTTCATCCTCCCCCGACTCCTGAATTCCAGTTTCTTCCAAAAAGTCAATCAAACACAGTAACCTTGACAGGCAAAGAAAATGTCCCTGTGTCTCCTACAGGAAATTGTATGTCCTTCATAGGCGCCCACTCTGGTGAGCAGTTGGAGACACTGATTCTAACAATATCACATCCTCTGTTGCAAACATCACAGTCTTCTGTTTCAGCTTTTCCATTTTTTTCATTCATTCTTTATTTTTCATTCAACCGTTCACTTGCACAGAGGCTGACTTCACTGGTCCACTGTTGTTTAGTCACTCAGTGGTGCCTGCCTGTTTGCAGCCCCATGGACAGCAGCACACCGGGCTCCTCTGTCCTTCACCATCTCCCGGAGCTTGCCCAAATTCACGTCCCTTGAGTGGGTGGTGCTCAGTCGTCCGCAGTTTTAGGTAAATGAGCAGGCTTTATGCATTCTGTCTCTCTCTACTCCTCCTCCTCCAGCTAACCTCTGGGTATAGGAGGGGTTAGAACATCCTTGCTGTGGGCAAGAGGGATCTTAAGGTCCATGCATCCTCCTCTGGATCCTTGCTGGCTTCTGTTCTTGGGAAGGGTGACTGGTGGAGTGTGCCTGGTCCCTTCCGGATCTTTGGAATGTTGGGCTGTTTCCAGGTGCTCCTCTGTGGTCCCACTTCCCCCCACTCCTGGGCCCTGGCCCTCTCACACATCCCAGCCCATGATGTGTAGTGATGTCTGGGTGCCCTGCCCGCTGTGCACAGGCAGTGAGGAGCCAGGAGCACCCCTCAGCCTGTGGGCCTCTGTTTGATCCACTCCTGACTGTTGATTAGACTGTTTTTCAGGTCCGAAGAGCAGATTAGCTTGTGGAAAGCTGATAGCAATGCAGATGATTCTTGCCCAACAGCAAGGCAAAGAATTTTGCCTGGAGGAAAATATCACCCCCAGGGTTGCACTTTATTGCTCTGTAGCACATTAAAATTTTCGCTTATACATCAGCTGTTGTATTTAAGCAGTCTTTCTTTCAGGACTTGGAACAATATTCTCCAGTTCTCTTGGAGCCAGCCTTACCAGTCTGATAGTCCCTTTGTTAATGAATTGAATAAATCATTGCTCACTTTATATATCCCTGAATTCCCAGGTGGCTCAGTGGCCAAGAATTCACTTGCCAATGCAGCAGACACAAGAGATGCAGGTTTGGTCCCTGGGTCAGGAAGATCCTCTGATGAAGGAAATGGCAACCCACCCCAGGATTCTTGCCTGGGAAATCCCATGGACAGAGGAGCCTGATGGTCCACAGTCCATGGGTCACAAGAGGGTCAAGGACAACTGAGCGACTGAACACACACACAAGGTGGTACCTGGGCTCCAGGGAGGTAGGGGGTGTGGATTCTGTGTCCTGCAGCACTGGATGTGATGGTGGCTCCTGTTGCCTGGTCACTGGGGCGAGGTCCTCGGTCATCCTGGTTTCTGTGACCCTCCGCTCGTCTTTGCTCAAGCTTTTGGCAGAGTAACTTGGGCCCAGTGTTTTGGTTGACATGGCTTCTCCCCAGCTCGCCCAGGCTGCAGAATCTCTGAGCCCTCCTCTCTTCTCCTAATAGTTGTGAGCTCTGGGACAGGTTGGTGAGCCTCAGCGTTGGCTCCATAGCCCCACAGAAACCTAGGGAGCCAGAGAAAGCCAAACTCCAGGGCCGCCTCGCTTGACCCACTACGTTTGGTAAGCTGTATTTTTAAAGAAGTAAGTCCGTTTCATCCAATTGTCAAGTGGACAGGAATTGTTTGTTTATACCGTTCTCTCTGGTATTGTTGTTGTTTAGTTGCTCAGTCATGTCCCACTCTTTGTAGCCCCGTGGTCTGTAGCCAGGCTCCTCTGTCCATGGGATTCTCCAGGCAAGAATCCTAGAGTGGGTGGCCATTTCCTTCTCCAGGGGATCTTCCTGACCCAGGGATCAAACCCGAGTCTCCTGTATTGCAGGCAGATTCTTAACCATCTGAGCCACCAGGGAAGCCCCTCTTACTATTTTCTAACATCTGTGGGATCTATTGTAATGTGGCTCTTTAACTCCAGCCCCGCCTCTTTCTTTTAACTAGTTTTTATTGGAGTAGAGTTGCTTTACAATGTTGTGTTAGTTTCTGCTGTGCTGCAAAGTAAATCGGCCATACGTATACACATGATCACTCTTTTTTGGATTCCTTCCCATTTAGGTCTCTACACAGCACTGCCTGTGCTGCACAGCAGGTTCACATCAGTGTCTGCTTTACACAGAGGGGTACAGAGATGTCAACTCCATCCCTACCCCGCCTCCCTCCCTGGTGTCCACACCTTTGTTCTCTACATCCGTGTCACTATTTCTAGTTTGCAAGTAAGACCATCGATGCCATTTTTCTAGGTTCCACATTCATTCCTGATAGCAGTAATTAGCATTCTCTTTCTTTCCTTTTATTGATCAGCTTACCAATTTTATGAATCTCTGCAAAAGGCTATCTCTTAGCTCAAATGCATGTTTGCTATCTATCTAATCGACATCTACCTTGACCTTCCTTCCTTTGATACTGCTGTTCATTTTCTGCCTCAGAAGCATCCATTACTGAGGTTGGACCTTTCTTCTTTTCTAATCTATGTTCTTTGTTGCAGTGTGTGGGTTTCTCATTGCGGTGGGTTGCTGCCGAGCACAGACTCTAGGGTGCGTGGACTTCTCAGCAGTTGAAGCTCCTGGGATCTAGAGCCCAGGTTCAGTAGTTGTGACGCATGAACTTAGTTGCTCTGGGGCATGTGGAATCTCCCTGGACCAGGAATCGAACCTGCATTGGCAGGTGGATTCCTGCCACCTGCATTGGCAGGTGGATTCCTGTCCACTGTACCACCAGGGAAGTCCTCAAAATATTTAAAAATCTACACTGCAGCTCCTTCTTGGACCTATGGGTATTTAAAAACACGCTGCTTAATTTCCAAGCATTTAGAGATTTTCTAGTTGCCTTCCTGTTGTTGATACAAGAGTTAATGCTGCTCTGAAGTCTGACCAGTCCTTCTCCATGTCCATCCCACTGTCCCAGCGGGGCGAGGACCCCTGTCCACAGAGATCCCTCCCCAACCTAACGCACCCTGTTCCTCCAAATCTATGTGAGAAGAGAAGTGCGGACACCTCCCATCACCTTCCATCTCTCTTTCATCATTTTCTCTGCCATTTTTTGTCCTGCTTTCTTTAAATTTTTTTTTTTCTTTTTTACTTCCCCTGGGTCTAATTCTCCTTCTTGAATGCAGCTAATATCTCATTAAGAATATGGACAAGGTTCTAAACCACAGGAGAAATTTATGAGCCAAGTCCTCTAAATGGGTTTGTGAGATGCTAAATAAAGAAGGAAATCAGGGAGTTTGGAAAATTTCTTCTCAGGAAAATAGCCCGGCTTGCAAGGCTATTATTCTGCTGCATAATCATATTTCTGATTGTGTCAGGAGCTGAATCTAAGAGCGGCCCTTCTTTCTGCTGGCAGCATGCTAATCTCTTCCTTGGCAGACTGTCGTCCAGGATGAACCAGGTGAAGGTGAAAAAGAAAAGCCCATTAACTTGGTAAAAATACTTCCTGTCTTGTGACCAGGGAAGGGTCCAGGCCCGTGGAAAAGAGCCATGGCTGATTCCAATGCACAGTTTATAGTCTGGAAAAGGGTTTCCATTCATGGGTGTTGTTAAAGCAATGACAATGGCTTGCTTTGGTTCCAGGCTAGGCAGGTTTATGAAACGATGTCTCAGACTCGGGCGCCAGGCTGGGGTGGGGTGGGGTTTCTGGGGCCACAGCAGGATTGAGGCGTGAGGATCGACAGTGACTCTGAGGTGTTCTTACCTTCCTGAGTTGGAAGGGTGGGCGTGGGGTCAGCTGAGCTGGAGGAACGGGGCGGGATCTGCCTGGAACACCAAACACCTGGAGATGAGCTGCCGACAGGCGGAGACGGGGCGGGGGTGGGGAACCCGGGGAGGCGACCAAGAGGAGCAGCCACGTGTGGCTGAGGAGACCTGCGCAGAAAGGGAAAGCCCTTGGCCTTTCTGCGCTTCCTGTCTTTCCAGAAGCACACGGACTCCTGTTATGATACAAGAGTTAATGCTGCTCTGAAGTCTGACCAGTCCTTCTCCATGTCCATCCCACTGTCCCAGCGGGGCGAGGACCCCTGTCCACAGAGATCCCTCCCCAACCTAACGCACCCTGTTCCTCCAAATCTATGTGAGAAGAGAAGTGCGGACACCTCCCATCACCTTCCATCTCTCTTTCATCATTTTCTCTGCCATTTTTTGTCCTGCTTTCTTTAAATTTTTTTTTTTCTTTTTTACTTCCCCTGGGTCTAATTCTCCTTCTTGAATGCAGCTAATATCTCATTAAGAATATGGACAAGGTTCTAAACCACAGGAGAAATTTATGAGCCAAGTCCTCTAAATGGGTTTGTGAGATGCTAAATAAAGAAGGAAATCAGGGAGTTTGGAAAATTTCTTCTCAGGAAAATAGCCCGGCTTGCAAGGCTATTATTCTGCTGCATAATCATATTTCTGATTGTGTCAGGAGCTGAATCTAAGAGCGGCCCTTCTTTCTGCTGGCAGCATGCTAATCTCTTCCTTGGCAGACTGTCGTCCAGGATGAACCAGGTGAAGGTGAAAAAGAAAAGCCCATTAACTTGGTAAAAATACTTCCTGTCTTGTGACCAGGGAAGGGTCCAGGCCCGTGGAAAAGAGCCATGGCTGATTCCAATGCACAGTTTATAGTCTGGAAAAGGGTTTCCATTCATGGGTGTTGTTAAAGCAATGACAATGGCTTGCTTTGGTTCCAGGCTAGGCAGGTTTATGAAACGATGTCTCAGACTCGGGCGCCAGGCTGGGGTGGGGTGGGGTTTCTGGGGCCACAGCAGGATTGAGGCGTGAGGATCGACAGTGACTCTGAGGTGTTCTTACCTTCCTGAGTTGGAAGGGTGGGCGTGGGGTCAGCTGAGCTGGAGGAACGGGGCGGGATCTGCCTGGAACACCAAACACCTGGAGATGAGCTGCCGACAGGCGGAGACAGGGCGGGGGTGGGGAACCCGGGGAGGCGACCAAGAGGAGCAGCCACGTGTGGCTGAGGAGACCTGCGCAGAAAGGGAAAGCCCTTGGCCTTTCTGCGCTTCCTGTCTTTCCAGAAGCACACCGGACTCATTTACAAATCTCTTTCATTTGGAGGGATCCAAATGTCTTACATCGGACCAGTGGCCAAAGAGATGTTTAGGAAAGTGGAGCTGCATTTCTCATCTGAGTGCAATTTCATTGGCAGCCTTATGGAATTACTTCCCTTTTCAACACTGGCAAAGAGCCTTTAACCAAATTTTCTATTAAAGGGAGAGAATAGGGGCTTCCCTGGCGGTTCACTGGTAAACCATCTGCTTGCCAAGGCAGAGGACACGGGTTTGACCCCTGGTCTGGGAAGATCCCACATGCCGTGGGGCAGCTAAGCCCGTGCACCACAAACCCCTGAGCCTGCGCTCTAGAGTCTGGGAGCTGCAATGACTGGAGCCTGTGCTCGGCAACAAGAGAAGGCTCCACAGCGAGAAGCTCTCACATGGCAACGAGAGAGGAGACCCCGCCTACCACCCCTAGAGAAAGCCCACAAGCAGCAACGAAGGCCCAGCACAGCCAAAAACAAATAAATCTTCTTTTTTTCAAAAAAAGTGGGGAGAAAATAGGCCTTTGTTGCATCACCCAGATGAGCAGTGAGTCCCCAGCAGGGCGTGTGGTCCGACAGCCCTGCTGCGTCTTCCCCTTCCCCTCTGCAAGGAAACCCTTCCCCCTGCCTTCTTCTCGGCCAAAGCCTTGGCAGGGTTGTCTTTTCACAGTCAGGCTGACCCAGGGATACTGAGCTGATTCTTCGAGTCAGTTCTCACCACTGTAGTTAACATCTCAAAGCCCTTTCTCGTGGGAAAACAAAGGAGACACTCGCAGGAAGGTCCTTTCTTAGGAGGGGGGAGAAGTGGTTCCCAGTTAATGTCCTGGGACAAGATGTCCAGGCTCCTATTATACAGCCGGAAGTCAGTTAGAAAGAGGATAACTATTGTATACACACACATATAGATGGAACCTAGAAAGACGCCACTGATGAATGTATATGCGGAGCAGCACTGGAGAAACAGACATGGAGAACAGACTTGTGGACATTGGAGGGAGGCAGGAATGGAGGAGAAGTATGAAAAGGGTAACATGGAAGCTTACATTACCAGATGTAAAATAGAAAACTAATAGGAATCTGCTGTAAGACTAAGGGAACTCAAGCAGGGGCTCTGTAACAACCTGGAGGGGTGGGATGGGAAGGGAGACAGGAGGGAAGTTCAAGAGGGAGCAGGCATATGTCTACCTGTGCGGATTCAGGTTGGTGTGGGGGCAGTAAACAACAAAACTCTGTAAAAATAAAAATAAAAAAAGATGTCCAGGCTCAGACTCTGGCCACCTGGTGTACTGGCCAGGTGACCCTGGACAAGTGATGTAACTTCTTCATGTCTCAGCCTCCTTATCTTTGAAAGGGAGATCATGATATCCCCAGGAATCTCACTGGATCTCTGAGGAGAATACAGGAGGAGACAGCTAGACGGTGCTGAGCAGAAGGTCTAACAGAGAGCAAACACGTGATGAAAACAGCGGCTGTTGTTTTTATTTCTGTTTGGATGGTTTCCTTCCGGAGGTGGCTCTAGTGGTAAAGAACCCACCAGCCAGTGGAGGAAATGGAAAGAGACAGAGGTTTGATTCCTGCTTCGGGAAGATCCCCTTTAGGAAGGAAGAGCATCCCACTCCAGTCTCCTTGCCTGGAGAACTCCATGGACAGAGGAGCCTGGTGGGTTTCAGTCCATGGGGTGGCAAAGAGTTGGACAGGACCGAGCACTCTGCACGCATGCACTCCAGGCGTCAGTGCCCCGCTGACTGCAGGCGGAACCTGACTCATCCTTCAGCCCGCACACCTGCTCTCAGTGCTGGCTTCCCCAGGACACAGCCGACCGCATGGCTGTCCCCGTCTCTCACAAGGGACGTCCCACACGGACTGAGCTACCCATGCTGGATCAGAGGGCAGGGGCTGCGCTCCTCTGGCTGCACCTGCTGGTACGAGGGGCTCTGGGGAGCCGCGCAAGGCAGTTTCTCCACAATGACTCAGACCAGCAGAGGCGCACTGCAGGAGACTGACTTGGCTGTCCCTGGGAGTAATTAATCTCTCTGAAATTGATGGCCCCTCCAAGGCAGGCAGCCACAAAGGCTGTGAGCTTCTGAGCCGCAAGATGCCTTGGCATATGCAAAGATGTTTGTGAGGACAGACAGTGGCCTGGCGGGCATCCACGGCCCTCAGTCAGCGCTCAGGAAGGGGGCACCGTCCCAGGGCTCCTTGCCTGGTCCCTTCATCCCCATGCACAGAGGAGAGAAGCATCCTTCAGAGTGGAAGCAACGGCTAAGGGAAGTCCGCATGACCTTGAGCAAGTCACCCAGCCTGGTGTCCTCACCAGGAAAACGGGCTGGCTGGGGATTCCATCTCTGCATACAGGACACCCTGCGGAAGCCAGCAAAGAAGGAGCTCTCAGCAGCGGAATCAGTTCCTAATCACTCTGTAAAGTGGGACGTCTCTCCATGAACACTCCCTTTTGGAAGTCCTGAGAACTTTCCAGACATCTGTTAAGAGGAGAAGGATTTTAGAAGCTAATCTGTCTCACTGATTCATTGATGAGAGCTCTTTAAAAAAGCATCTGTTTATTGGAGGCACTTGGTACAGGATATAAAAATCAGTGGCAAATGTCACATTTAAGGGAAAATAAAGCCAGAGAATAAATGCTTAAGCAGCCCTAAATGAGGGATGTTATTTTCTTTCCAGCAGCCAGCATCGTGATTCTGAAGGCACCCAGACATCCTGGGATGGAGGCACGTCCCCAGGAGAAATCTGGCTTCGTGAACCTTTTGGTCTTGCTTCCTACCAGGCCCCCAGGAGACTAGCCATACGGGGAGGAAGTGCTGGATTCTGGCCAGCACTAGCTGCTGTGCCCAAAAGCCTGAGTGGTCACGCATTGCGCCCAGCCGAGGCCTTGGGGGTCAGGAGAGTCATGGTAGCTCTGCTTTAGAAATACTGGTCCCCTGGGTGTCACACAGTATGAACATATAAATACAACTCTGTGGTTAACTTGTGACTTCTAAGAAACTCACCTATAAAACTGTAATCAGAGGGCAGGGCTGCCTCCTCTGGCTGCACCTGCTGGTACGAGGGGCTCTGGGGAGCCGCGCAAGGCAGTTTCTCCACAATGACTCAGACCAGCAGAGGCGCACTGCAGGAGACTGACTTGGCTGTCCCTGGGAGTAATTAATCTCTCTGAAATTGATGGCCCCTCCAAGGCAGGCAGCCACAAAGGCTGTGAGCTTCTGAGCCGCAAGATGCCTTGGCATATGCAAAGATGTTTGTGAGGACAGACAGTGGCCTGGCGGGCATCCACGGCCCTCAGTCAGCGCTCAGGAAGGGGGCACCGTCCCAGGGCTCCTTGCCTGGTCCCTTCATCCCCATGCACAGAGGAGAGAAGCATCCTTCAGAGTGGAAGCAACGGCTAAGGGAAGTCCGCATGACCTTGAGCAAGTCACCCAGCCTGGTGTCCTCACCAGGAAAACGGGCTGGCTGGGGATTCCATCTCTGCATACAGGACACCCTGCGGAAGCCAGCAAAGAAGGAGCTCTCAGCAGCGGAATCAGTTCCTAATCACTCTGTAAAGTGGGACGTCTCTCCATGAACACTCCCTTTTGGAAGTCCTGAGAACTTTCCAGACATCTGTTAAGAGGAGAAGGATTTTAGAAGCTAATCTGTCTCACTGATTCATTGATGAGAGCTCTTTAAAAAAGCATCTGTTTATTGGAGGCACTTGGTACAGGATATAAAAATCAGTGGCAAATGTCACATTTAAGGGAAAATAAAGCCAGAGAATAAATGCTTAAGCAGCCCTAAATGAGGGATGTTATTTTCTTTCCAGCAGCCAGCATCGTGATTCTGAAGGCACCCAGACATCCTGGGATGGAGGCACGTCCCCAGGAGAAATCTGGCTTCGTGAACCTTTTGGTCTTGCTTCCTACCAGGCCCCCAGGAGACTAGCCATACGGGGAGGAAGTGCTGGATTCTGGCCAGCACTAGCTGCTGTGCCCAAAAGCCTGAGTGGTCACGCATTGCGCCCAGCCGAGGCCTTGGGGGTCAGGGAGAGTCATGGTAGCTCTGCTTTAGAAATACTGGTCCCCTGGGTGTCACACAGTATGAACATATAAATACAACTCTGTGGTTAACTTGTGACTTCTAAGAAACTCACCTATAAAACTGTAATCATACTGAATCCATCATAACAATGTTTATTTACCTCCTTCAACTTCAGAATGGTTTTACAGGGAATGTTAAATGTTTCCCCAAATAGGAACTTCCCTGGCAGTCCAGGGGGTAAGACACCGCACTCCCAATGCAGGGGGCTTGGGTTCCAACCCTGGTCCGGGGACTAGATCCCACACACTGCAACTAAGTTCGCAAGCCACAGCTAAAGGTCCCACATGCTGCCACTAAAGAGCCAGTGCAGACAAATAAAGCCAAATAAATAAATAAAAAGAACCCAGATCTACAAAATGGTAACTAGCCCTTTCTCCTGCCTTGACCTGCATGGAGCACCTCCACACTCATGTCCCGCTTTCGTTCCTAGAACGCCCTTGGGAGGAGAGCAGGGCCGGGACTGTATTCCTATTTTATTATTCACTAATTCTTGTCCTTCAGAAGTTTATTGAGCAATATTTACAAAACAAAGCTAGACATAAGCTCAATGCCCATAATAGGAAAATACACATTAAAAATTAGGGTAGGGCTTCCCTGGTGGTCCAGTGGTTAAGGACACCACCTTGCAGTGCAAGGGGTGCCAGTTCAATCCCTGGCCTGGGAAGATCCCACGTGCCGTGGACCGGCTGGACGGATATGTCCAATTACCGAGCCAGAGCTCTGGAGCGCATGCGCCCAGAGCCGGCGCTCTGCAACCACAGACGCCACCGTGATGGGAGGCCCACAAGAGCCTAAAAGAACAAAGACAGATGAAAATAGAGAAATGAAAGACCAATAGAAGTGGCCCACCTGTCCCCCTCCCTCCCCACCCCCTAAAAAATAAATAAATAAAATAAATGTTAAAAAAAAAAAAAAATTAGGGTAAGGGCTTCCCTGGTGGTCCAGTGGGTAAGGACACTGTCTTGCGGTGCAAGGGGCGCTGGTTTGATCCCTGGCCTGGGAAATCCCAGGTGCCATGGAGCGGCTGGACCGATGTGTCCAACTACCGAGCCAGAGCTCTGGAGCGCATGCGCCCAGAACCAGTGCTCTGCAGTGAGAGAGGCGACTGCTATGGAAGGCCCACAGAGGCCAAAGAACAACAACAACAAAAAAATATAATTGAATGAAACATCAATAGAAGTAGCCAAAAAAAAAAACCAAAAAAAGTAAAAAAAAAATTAGGGTAAAAACCACACAACAAGATTTTTTTCAATATTTATTTATTTGGCTGCCTTGGGCATGTGTGTGGCATGTGAGATCTCCCCTGTGTCATGTGAGATCTTTCCTTATAGGCTCGTTGTGCTTGCACTTAGTTGCTCCGTGGCATATGGGACTTTACTTCTGTGACCGGGGATTGAAACCACGTCTTCTGTCCGACAAGGTGGATTTGTAACCTCTGGACCACCAGGGAAGTCTCCCCCGCCAGTGTCCCCTTTAGACTGCGTCTGGGTCTCTCTTTCCACACTCCTCTCCTCTCCCTATTGTTCTCGAGCCAGCCTCCTTCAGTCCCTGTGTCTCCTGTTCGGCCTCTGAAGGTCTTTGATTTCACCCTCCCGGGCACTTGTTGCTTAAAGCAGCAGGCTGTGAGTTAGAACATGCCATCTTTTATACATTTTTTTTTTTTTACTGTTATTATTATTAACTTTGGCCTCTTTGTATTGGTCCTTCATTTATTTATTTTCATCCATCTTAAGTCTTTGGCCTGTGTGGGCCTCCTATTGCAGTGGCCTCCCTAGTTGCAGAGCACTGGCTCTGGGCGCATGCGCTCCAGAGCACCGGCTTGGTAACTAGACACATCGGTCCAGCCACAGAGCCCTGGCTTGAGTGCCCTGCGTCATTCAGCAACTTCTCACTGGCTGTCTGTTACACAGGGTAGTGTACAGGCTTCCATGCTGCTCTCTCCATTTGTTTCCCGCCTCCCTCAGTGTCCAGAGTCCTGCAGAACATGCGATCTTTGCTACACAGGGAGGTCAACAGCCTGGGGTTCAGCCAAGACTTCATCTGTGACCCGTGAGCTGCAGCTTCCGTCTGCCAATCCCCCAATTCCGTTCAGCCACCTCCTCTTCACTCAGGAAGGAAGCTGTGCAAAGTTCACTTGCCCGTTTCCTGGGACAGCTGTGGGTCAACACAGCCAGCAAGGCCTGGCTTCAGAAGCCTCCAGGGCCTCCTGTGTGGCCGGGGTCGGGGGCTGCAGGAGGCCCTCCCAGCTTGGTGAATACAAAGCTAGCTCTCTCCAATGTGTCCTGGAGAAGTCAGACACAGGGCAGCGGCTGGCCAATGGGTTGCTGTTCAGTCCCCAAGTTGTCTCTGACTCTTTGTGACTTCACGGACTGTAGCATGTCAGGCTTCCCTGTCCCTCATCATTTCCTGGAGCTTGCCCAAGTTCATGTCTATTGAATCAGTGATGCCATCCAACCATCTCATCCTCTGTTGCTCCCTTCTCCTCCTGTCCTCGATCTTTCCCAGCATCAGGATCTTTTCTGATGAGTCATCCCTTCACATCAGGTGGCCAGAGCATCAGAGCTTCAGCTTCAGCATCAGTCCTTCCACTGAATATTCAGGGTTGATTTCCTTTAGTATTGATTGGTTTGATCTGTTTGCTGTCCAAGGGACTCTCAAGAGTCCCTTGTTCCTGCACCCCAGTTCAAAAGCATCAATTCTTCGGTACTCTGTCTTCTTTATGGTCCAACTCGCACATTCATTCGTGGCTCCTGGACTATGTGAACCTTTGTTGGCAAAATGATGTGTTTGCCTTTTAGCACACTGTCTAGGTTTGTCATAGCTTTCCCGCCAAGAAGCAATCATCTTTGAATTTCATGGCTGCAGACACCAGTGATTTTAGAGCCCAAGGAGAGGAAATCTGTCACTGCTTCCAGATTTTCCCCTTCTATTTGCCATGAAGTGATGGGACAGGATGCCAGGATCTTAGTTTTTTTTAATATTGAGGTTTTTAAAATTTTTATTTATTTATTTATTTTTGGCTATTCTGGGTTTTCACTGCTGCTGCAGGCTCTTCTCTAGTTGCAGGGAGTAGGAGCTACTCTCTAGTTGTTGTGGTGACTTCTCTTGTTGTGGAACTCGGGCTCTAGGGCGCATGGGCTTCAGTAGTTGTGGCACATGGGCTCCATAGGTGCCGCTCCGAGGCTCTAGAGCACAGACTCAGTAGTTGTGGCGCGTGGGCTTGGTTGCTCCACAGCATGTGGGATCTTCCCAGATCAGGGACTGAACCCATGTCTCCTGCATTGGCAGGCGAGCTCTTTACCGTTGAGCTACCAGGGAAGCCCTAATATTGAGTTTTAAGCTGGCTTTTTCACTTTCCTTTTTCACCCTGATCAAGAGGTTCTTTACTTCCGCTTTGCTTTCTGCCTTTAAAATGGTATTCTCTGCCTATCTGGGGTTGTTGATGTTTCTCCTAGCAATCTACTGGGTACCAGACACTTTGCCACCCAGGGAATTCCCTTGGCTCACTGTCACTGTGGCTTGTTCTCTGGACCAGGTTCCCGGAGCCCTAGGAGGGACAGCCTGGGAGGCCACTGGGAGGCCGAGTGATGAGGACTAGGCTGGCTGGGACCCTGCAGTGGCCAAGTCTTCACAGGTTAGTGCCCGAGAGCTGCAGTGAATGCCTTGGGCAAGAGGCCAGGGTTGCTCCCCAAGGCCAGGCAGGCAGTGATGTAGTACGAGCATCTAGACTTAGGACTTCCCAGTGGTCCAGTGACTAAGACCACGCTCCCAGTGCAGAGGGCCCAGGTTCGATTCCTAGTCAGGGAATTAGATCCTACACGCTGCAACCAAAAAAAAAAAGAATCTTGCATGCTACAACAAAGATCAGAGATCCCTCATACTGCAGTTAAGATCCAGCACAGTCAAATAAACACATAAAAAATTTTTTTAAAAAAAGAGAGAGAATCCAGACTTTTTTGTGTTATCACCTCCTTTCTTTCCTTTCCTGAAAATTCCAAATGCAAAAGCATCTCTTTCCTGCCTCTCGGAATAAAGAATGCCTCCCAACTGGGAGCCCGGGAGGTGAGATGGAGTGTAGCCCAGGTCGTCTCAAGCTGGTCTCCGCCCACTAGCAGCGGTGAAGGGCCGGGGTGGGTCTCTGTGACCCCCATTTCTCAGAGCTTCTGACTTCCACGAAGCGGGAACACGGGAGAGCGTCTCCGCACAAGCCGGGAGAACCGTGTTGCCGGCTCGGGAGGAAAGCCGTGGGTGCTGGAGGAGTCGGATGCTCTGGGCCATCCGGGTAGTGAGAAGAGCCCGGCTCTGTGGGAGCAAAATGCCTCATGCTGTCCACCTTGTGGACTCCCATGTCCATGCAGAGACTGCCACTCCGCTGCTGGCTGAATTTCACACCCCAGTCACCAAGGGTGTGGGAAATGAGATCAGTCCAGCTCGTTGTTATTAACTACCCTTCTGTGTTTAGAGTCCTTGAAAACGTCAGCTTGTTTTCTGCAGACCCCACAGCAATCTTCTCGTCTTCCACTAATGCCTTCTCTCCTCTGAGCCCAGGAAGCCAGAGTCAAGCGAACAGATGAAGCCTGAGAATTTATGTGAAAAGCCCCACGCTCAGGGTGGTGGGGGACATGCTGGTGCAGGATGTGTTGAAATCAACAGATCTTACGGTCATCCTTTTATGATTCTTTTTAAAAAGTGTTTCTTTTAAAAATTACTTAGCTATTCTTATTGTTATTTTATTTTTTGGCCACGCAGTATGTGGGATCTTAGTTTCCCAACGAGGGATTGAACCCACAATCCCTGTAAGGGGAGTGTGGAGTCCTAATCACTGAACCACCAAGGAAGTTTCTCCTTTTATTATTCCTGACAAACCAAACCAAGGGAGGAGCAGCCTAACACAGGGCTGAGTGTGGGAGGCTGGGCTTGCAGCTGCCTGCTCCCCAGGAGGCACGGGGATGGGGGTAACACCAGACCTCCCCCTCCAGGAGGACAGGTAGCATCTTCAGGGGTCTCTCTTTCAGGAAAGATAAGGATCATGAGGGCTTCTTAGGTGGCACTAGTAGTAAAGAATCTGCCTGCTAATGCAGGAAACATAAGAGACACAGATTCAATCCCTGGGTGGAGAAAATCCCCTGGAGGAGGCCATGGCACCCCACTCCAGTACTCTTGCCTGGAGAATCCCATGGGCAGAGGAGCCCGGCGGGCTACAGACCATGGTGTTGCATAGAGTCGGACACGACTGAAGCACAGGACATAGTGTACATCAAACAAGGGTGCAAACAGGGCTCATTTCCCCAAGCAGCATGTGCTACGCTCACACTTTAGACTCAAACGTTTAGCACTCTCATTGTCATCTCCTGCAGCAAACGTGCATGGCCGGCACAGCTCTGGTTCAGGGGTCGGAGGTAGGCCCCTGAATATGGATCTTACAGTGAGCCTCTCCGGTGATGCCTCGAGAGTTACTACGTTTCATTTCTGCAATGTCGGGTACCATCCGATGCAGCTTCTGGGTGCATCTCTGCAGGCCTGCTGCGGGGTGAGTGTGGGGCTCCTTTTCTGTAAGCTCATCCTGAAACATCGGTGCTCAGCACTCACATCTCCTTTCTAACCAGGAGAAACCTGTGGCTCAGAGAGGTGGGGCGATGTGTTGGTGGTCGGTCACACAGCTGGAAGCAGTGGAGACAAGAGGTGGAGCCAGGTCAGGGGACCTGGACGACCCAGTGGCAATCACGTCACCCCAGGAGAATATCTCCAAGGTCCCATAATGTTCACATCTACTCAGCCAAGTACGTGCTTCTGTCATTCTGGCCACATTCCCGTAAGAAGCTCTTTCCCAGGACTTCCCTAGGGGTCCAGTGGCGAAGACTCTGTGCTCCCAATGCAGGGGCCGCGTCCCATCCCCGGTCAGGGAACCAGATCCCCTAGTCCACAACTAGGAGGTCACACGCCACCATGAAGATCCTCCGCGCTGCAGCACCACCATATAAATAAATATGAATATTTTAAACAGAAGCCCTTTGCTTCAATTATTCAATACACCACCACCATCTCTGCTTCTAAGATGGCTCTAAAGTGGTAGTTTGGTCGGGTCAGCAGTGGAAGGCTTCTCCCCGGGGAATCACACGTAGGAAACCCTCCTCTGAACAAGCGGGGGGCGGGGGCGTTAAGGGGTGGGGTGTGGGGTGGTAAGAGGGGAAACCAGCTATTGACAGAAACAGCAAACTCACCCTCCCCACACGCACACAGACGCTCATTATCTTCCTAAGGAGTGTTTTCAGAAACCAGAGAAATTGCCAAGCAAGAAGACAGGTTTTAGGAGGGTTAGAGTCCACTGGGCATGTAGATCAACTACCAATCATGTCCTCGCTCGCTTGCTCCCACTGGGAGAGGCAGGATTTTCAAAGCTGGGCTTTCCCCCCACCGAGACACATAGGCCCCCTGTTTGCCCGTTTTGTCATCTCCTGCAGCAAACGTGCATGGCCGGCACAGCTCTGGTTCAGGGGTCGGAGGTAGGCCCCTGAATATGGATCTTACAGTGAGCCTCTCCGGTGATGCCTCGAGAGTTACTACGTTTCATTTCTGCAATGTCGGGTACCATCCGATGCAGCTTCTGGGTGCATCTCTGCAGGCCTGCTGCGGGGTGAGTGTGGGGCTCCTTTTCTGTAAGCTCATCCTGAAACATCGGTGCTCAGCACTCACATCTCCTTTCTAACCAGGAGAAACCTGTGGCTCAGAGAGGTGGGGCGATGTGTTGGTGGTCGGTCACACAGCTGGAAGCAGTGGAGACAAGAGGTGGAGCCAGGTCAGGGGACCTGGACGACCCAGTGGCAATCACGTCACCCCAGGAGAATATCTCCAAGGTCCCATAATGTTCACATCTACTCAGCCAAGTACGTGCTTCTGTCATTCTGGCCACATTCCCGTAAGAAGCTCTTTCCCAGGACTTCCCTAGGGGTCCAGTGGCGAAGACTCTGTGCTCCCAATGCAGGGGCCCGCGTCCCATCCCTGGTCAGGGAACCAGATCCCCTAGTCCACAACTAGGAGGTCACACGCCACCATGAAGATCCTCCGCGCTGCAGCACCACCATATAAATAAATATGAATATTTTAAACAGAAGCCCTTTGCTTCAATTATTCAATACACCACCACCATCTCTGCTTCTAAGATGGCTCTAAAGTGGTAGTTTGGTCGGGTCAGCAGTGGAAGGCTTCTCCCCGTGGAATCACACGTAGGAAAACCTCCTCTGAACAAGCGGGTGGCGGGGGCGTTAAGGGGTGGGGTGTGGGGTGGTAAGAGGGGAAACCAGCTATTGACAGAAACAGCAAACTCACCCTCCCCACACGCACACAGACGCTCATTATCTTCCTAAGGAGTGTTTTCAGAAACCAGAGAAATTGCCAAGCAAGAAGACAGGTTTTAGGAGGGTTAGAGTCCACTGGGCATGTAGATCAACTACCAATCATGTCCTCGCTCGCTTGCTACCACTGGGGAGAGGCAGGATTTTCAAAGCTGGGCTTGCTAAAGGGGCCCACATCTCTCCACTCTTCTGTAGACACTGAGATGGATATTTTAATGTTATAACTGCGGCGCAGGGAAGGGAGACGTGCTCGATTATCAGCAAACATTTCTGCCTTGTGGTTGATACTGATGGAGCCAGGTCACCTCCTGGGAGTTGAGTCCAGAATGTCCATTTGGCCAGTCCACTGGTCCACTGGACAAGAGCACCCCTCCCAAAAATTAGTAAGAGAGGGGAGGGCTTCCCTGGTGGTCTAGGGGTTAAGAATTCGTCTGCCAGTGTAGGGGACACAGGTTCAATCCCTAGTCCTGGAAGATTCCACAGGCCTCAGGGCGACTAAGCCTACATGCCTAGACTCTGTGCTTCACAACAAGACAAGCCACTGCACCGAGAAGTCGGCACACTGCAATGCAGAGCAGCCCCTGCCTGCCACTGCTAGAGAAAGCCTCCTTGTCGCAACAAAGACCCAGCACAGCCACAAATAAATAGATCAGAAAAAAATCAAATCTATCTTTAAGACAAAATAAGAGAGGGGAGCAAACTATTTCCAACAGGAGGTCCATCTTGGAAAGAATATTTTTATTGTGGCCATGCTGTGAGGCATGCAGGATCTTAGCTCCCCAACCGGCGATCGAACCCAGAGGCCCTGCACTGGAAGCGTGGAGTCTTAATCACGGACCACCAGGGAAGTCCCAGGAGGGCCATCTTGGAAGCTGAGCAACTGTCTTATTGATGGAGGTCTGGATGCAGAGCCACCCCTGCCCTCCAGGGAGCTGGCACTTGAGGCTGTTCCTCTGATGGGCCTCCCTGCTGTGCCAGCCAGGCCACACCCTCATACAGGCCAAGTAGTCTTTGATTCAGGCTTGGTCCCCACTCCCCTCAACTCATGGGTTCAAGACCTCGGGGCGTTAAGGGGTGGGGTGGGTAAGAGGAAACCACTATTGACAGAAACAGGCACACAGACGCTCATTATCTTCCTAAGGAGTGTTTTCAGAAACCAGAGAAATTGCCAAGCAAGAAGACAGGTTTTAGGAGGGTTAGAGTCCACTGGGCATGTAGATCAACTACCAATCATGTCCTCGCTCGCTTGCTACCACTGGGGAGAGGCAGGATTTTCAAAGCTGGGCTTGCTAAAGGGGCCCACATCTCTCCACTCTTCTGTAGACACTGAGATGGATATTTTAATGTTATAACTGCGGCGCAGGGAAGGGAGACGTGCTCGATTATCAGCAAACATTTCTGCCTTGTGGTTGATACTGATGGAGCCAGGTCACCTCCTGGGAGTTGAGTCCAGAATGTCCATTTGGCCAGTCCACTGGTCCACTGGACAAGAGCACCCCTCCCAAAAATTAGTAAGAGAGGGGAGGGCTTCCCTGGTGGTCTAGGGGTTAAGAATTCGTCTGCCAGTGTAGGGGACACAGGTTCAATCCCTAGTCCTGGAAGATTCCACAGGCCTCAGGGCGACTAAGCCTACATGCCTAGACTCTGTGCTTCACAACAAGACAAGCCACTGCACCGAGAAGTCGGCACACTGCAATGCAGAGCAGCCCCTGCCTGCCACTGCTAGAGAAAGCCTCCTTGTCGCAACAAAGACCCAGCACAGCCACAAATAAATAGATCAGAAAAAAATCAAATCTATCTTTAAGACAAAATAAGAGAGGGGAGCAAACTATTTCCAACAGGAGGTCCATCTTGGAAAGAATATTTTTATTGTGGCCATGCTGTGAGGCATGCAGGATCTTAGCTCCCCAACCGGCGATCGAACCCAGAGGCCCTGCACTGGAAGCGTGGAGTCTTAATCACGGACCACCAGGGAAGTCCCAGGAGGGCCATCTTGGAAGCTGAGCAACTGTCTTATTGATGGAGGTCTGGATGCAGAGCCACCCCTGCCCTCCAGGGAGCTGGCACTTGAGGCTGTTCCTCTGATGGGCCTCCCTGCTGTGCCAGCCAGGCCACACCCTCTCATACAGGCCAAGTTCAAGCATCCTCCCCTTGGATGCTGTCAGGGACTTAATGGTGTCCCCCACTCCCCTCAACTCATGGGTTCAAGACCTAAATCCTAGGACCTCAGAATGTGACTGGATTTGGAGATGGGGGCCTTTTAAGAGGTAACGTAGGTAGAAGGAAGCCATATGGGTAGACCCTTTCCATACAACTGGGGTCCTTCTAGGCCCTCCCAGGTGGCTCAGTGGTAAATAATCCACCTGCAAAGAAGGAGACATGAGTTTGATCCCTGGGTCAGAAAGATCCCTTGGAGAAGGAAATGGCAATCCACTCCAGGATTCTTGCCTGGAATATCCCATGGAAAGAGGAGCCTGGCAGGCTGCAGTCCATAGGGTTGCAAAGAATCGGACACAACTGAGCAAGCACACACGGGATCCTTATAAGGAGAGGAGATCTGGCCATATTCACAGAGGGAAGACTCTGGCCACAGACCCAGGAAGGAGGTGGCCGTCTACAGGCTAAGGGGAGAAGGCTCCAGAGAAACTAACCTTGCGGATTCCTGGATTTCAGACTTTCACCAACAGCATTGTGAGAACATAGTTTCCTGTGGTTTAAGCTGCACCCCCAGCCTGTGGTACTTTTTCATGACCCCCAGGAAAGTAACACAGATGTCCTGGTTGTACAAGTTTCACCCGAGTCAATGCACGCAGCCCAAAGTGGGCACAGGTGAGCTCCCGGAGGCCCACCAGCAGCACTGCCTCAGGAGGACCTGACGGCTACCTAGAGCATCCGCTTCCATTGGAGCAAGTCTGGGGACATGTTGAGCTGCCAGGGATAGATTTTGTCACCTGTCCCCAGGAAGGGCGTGGGGACAGGTGAGAGGCCCATCATCTTTGTGTGTGTGTGTGCTCAGTCACTTAGTTGTGTTGGATGCTTTGGGGACCCCATGGACTGTAGCCCGCCAGGCTCCTCTGTCCATGGAATTCTCCAGGCAGGAAGATTGAGGTGGGCTGCCATTTCCTCCTTCAGGGATGGAACTCAAGCTTGTTTCATCTCTTGCCTTGGCAGGATGTTGGTTTTGGTTTTTTTTTTAACCACTGCACCACCTGGGAAGCCATGCCGTCTTACTACTGCATCTTAAAACTCCTTAGTGTCTTCTTCCTGTCTACAGCCTCCAATGAAATACCATTCTATGAGCTCATGCCAGGCTGTTGTTGAGGATTCTGAGGCCTCATCCTGGCTGTGTGGGAAAGGATGTATGATTGATGAGCCGTGTCTGCTCTGGACAGGCAAAGGAGGCATGACCCACATGTCCAATCTATCTGCAGTTCTACAACAAAAGGAACTCTACCGGAGCCAAGGAGAAGTCAGGGTCACCAATGAGCGCTGGCTGTGATGACGAAGACCGTGCACGTCCAGGACACCTGTTGGGAGTCAACACCAACCTCTGAATGACAAATAGATGCCACCTCTGGCCAACTTGTTATGGCCAACTGAGCACGAACATTCATGACCACATTCGTGTCCATGGAAAGAGCATCGTATGTCAACCCCAGTGTCTGCCACGGGCGTGGACTGCCGGAGGGACTGCTGCAGTCCCTGCTCAGTCTGTCGGGGAAACACTGGGCTCCTCTGTGTCACGCCGTCCCAAGGAGTCTGTTCTGGAGTCTGTAGGGTTCTGTGAGCTGAGGCATGAGGAGTCAGGTCTCTTAGAGGAAGGCTCCACGCCCTTCTGGGGCCTGGCCTCCCTCCCTGGGGCATGCATGGCTCGGAGGGTACAGGAGTGTGGCCCAGAAGAGAAGGGTCCTCTTCCCAGGCTGATATTCGTGGTGGGCTGTCTTGCTTCATAGCAACACAATGTCTTCTTATAGAGTAGGATAAAAATATTTTAAACTAGGGACTTCCCTGGTAATCCAGTGGTAAAGACTCTATCTTCTAATGTAGGGGACGTGGGTTTGAATCCTGATCAGAGAACCAGGATCTCACGTGCCTAGGGGCAACTAAGCCTGTGAGTCACAACTAGAGAGCCCACTACTTACTGACCTGATGCATCCAAAAATAGATACATAATTTTTTTTTAAAAAAAAAGCTTTAATAAAAAAATACTTTAAGCATTGTATGCTGTGTCCTCATTTGCTCAGTCATGTCCAATTCTTTGCGACCCCATGGACTGTAGCCCCCCAGGCTCTTCTGTCCATGGGATTCTCCAGGCAAGAACACTGCAGTGGGTCGTCATTCCCTCCTCCAGGGGATCTTCCCAACCCAGGGATCAAATTCAGGTGTCCTACATCTCCTGCATTGGCAGATTCTTTACCACTGAGCCACCTGGGAAGCCTACCTGAAGCATGAAGAAAATATCAAAAGAATTTTAAAAATTGTAAATGCAACAGAGCGCAACCTACATGCTGTTGCTGCTGTTTAGTTGCTCAGTCGTGTCCAACTGTGACCTCAGAGACTGCAGCCCGCAGGCTCCTATGACCATGGGATTTCTCCAGGCAAGAACAGATACTGAACCTGAAATGTGCGCCTTGGGGCCTGTCATTTCCTGAAAGCCAGGGCCCGCTCCCTCCTCTGTCACTGGTCAGCAGCGGGCAGGACCTGACTCAAGGGGGCAGGCTGCAGGCTCACTGAAGGGTGCTCGTTCGGGTAGCTGCCCTTCTGTGCCCCAGGGCCCTCTTCGATGGCTGGGGCAGGCTTGGGATGCTGGGATCAGGATCCCAACCTGACCTTTGCCCAGCAAGGACGCTGTCCTTCTATGTTTTCCTTGAAATAAGTGTTCCGAGGGGCTCCATCCAGGAGGTTTCAGTCATCATCGTCAGCAGCAGCAGAGGGGCAAGTGGTCAAGAGCACACAGAGGAGAGACTTCCCTGGTGGTCCAGTGGTTAGGACTCCACACTTCCACTGCAGGGGGCACGGGCTCCATCCCTGGCAGGGAACTAAGATTCCGCGTGCTGCACAGCAAGGCCAAAAACTAAGAAAAAAAGTTGTTTAAAAAAGAGAACACACAGAGGAAATCCATGGAGCACTGAGGTCCACAGTGAAGATGGGAGCAGACTCCAGAAGGAGAGAGCCACGAGGACTTGGTTTGTAAATACCTATGCTGTGTTAGAGGGGGCGTCCCTGGTGGCTCAGCGGTAAAGAATCCACCTGCCAATGCAGGAGACATGGGCTCGATCCCTGGTAGCTCTCCACGGGAAGATTCCCTGGAGAAGGGCATGGCAACCCACTCCAGTATTCTTGCTTGGAAAATCCCATGGACAGAGGAGCCTGACAGGCTACAGTCCGTGGGGTTGCAAAGAGTCAAGACATGACAGAGCATGTGCACACAATGTATTACACTCTTTCAGATAATAATACATTGCTAACTATGATTTCCACAACCCAGCAAAGAAGGTGATAGTTTCCTAAGTCTGAAACGGAAACTGAATCTCAGAAGGAGTTAGGAGTGTCTATGTAGTGACCGGTAGTAAGGAGAGACCAGTTACAGAGGACCGTTCCCCAGGCTCAAACATGAACAAGCTCATTTAATTGCATCCTCAGAATGTAGCACTGGTCATCGGAGTTGAGTGCAGCTACAGTACTGCTTTCTCTACGTCAGGAATGTTTTCCTTTTAGCAGCTTCAGAGGAGAGGTGAGAAGAACACAGGTTGCAAAACCAAGTGGTCTCAGTCTGGATGAGCAGTGCTCCTACGCTGAGTGAACCTGGGGTAATTCACAAGTTGCTTTTCTGATCCTAAGTTTTCTCATCAGGAAAATGGAGATGATACCCACTACTCCAGGAATTACGCCAGCATGTAGGAAATGCTTACCGAACAGTAAGGGCCCAACAAATGGGACTTATTTTCAGATATCACTTCTCCTGTGGTTTTACGAATGAGAGAACAGAAGCTCAAAAAGGCATCTCAATGTAAGGTCATCTGACCAGAGGCAGAGCAGGGATTAACTGCTGATCTGTCAGATGCAGAGCTCAGGGCTCCTCTGTGAGGACACGAGGTAACTGATTTTCATAGGAGTGCTCCCTGGCCGGTCGTCACGAAATGCACACATTCCCATTAGCCAGCTACCTGATTGGAGGAAGCACGGAATGCATTTGAGGAATACCTCCTTCCAAAACCAGTCAAGTATTTGCAAATGTTGCCATATTTAATGTTTTAATGTGAATATTAGTTATCTAAAAAATTCACTGACATGGACCAATTCCAGAGCCTCCAATGCCAAAATTCAGAACCCTTCCGGTCTTCCTCCACAGCAGGACTTATTAGGAGCATGAGCTTCTGGGTCTTGGAACCTTGTCAATTTTATAAACACTGTTCTTTCTCCTGTGGCTGGACAGGATGAGGTAGGGACGTGTTCCTTGGCACCATTTCATCTTCTACTTCAATCGTGGAAATACTGTCGAATCTGAGTGACACGACACGTATACCTACCCCCTTAGGATGGCAGCCTGGAGTCTGTGCTGTGATAGTGTGGCCTGGTAGTGTCAATATTTGTTGGAGAAAGATTAACCAGCAGGGCATTGTGCTTGGAATGGCTGCCTTTTTCATTAACCCTGTAAAGAAATACACTGGAGATATGCAGTCCTCTAAATCACAACTTTCAAGCAGTTAACAGAACTATTTCTTTTCAGGCTCATTCAGATTCACCCTATTTTCAAAACCCTTTCTTTTACTATAACCTTGTCTATTTTAAATTTACATTTTAACGATCTAATGGCTGGAAACTTGCTATAAATTTCCACACATGTTTGGGTTCAGGGACACATAGTTCGGGCATTCATTACTTAAATATTAAACACCATGGGGAAAAAAAGGGACTGGGAAATTAATCACTTGGAATAAGAATACATTAAAGATCATACAGCATCCACTCACAGCTTCCTTACAATGTCTGTTTGGGATAAATGTGAACTCACAACATCTCGCAATATCTCGCCCTCACAGTATCTGTTTGGGATAAATGTGAAGTCATGGCTTTCAGAAAAGATTTCCAGGGTAAGTTTGCAATTGACCATTTTCCTTCTCATGTATCCTCAAAGCTGCTTGCTACATGTCTTAGGCTGAGCCATTCCTGAAAATGTAGTCATAATCCAAATCCAGTTTGTAAATCACATCTGAGGCCTCAGATGTTCTGCTTCCTGATGCCCTAAACCCACCCTTCAGGTTTGCAGAGACCACAAATCAGCTTATGACAGTTCATCTCAAGCGGTGGCTTACAGAGAAGGAAGGAAAGGACAGGAGACCACGGCCGGGAGCCCCCCATTCACTGGGTCCACACGATATAAAGGAGCAAGAGTGTATCCTCGACATTCAGGTTTTTCCGGCTGGAATCTAGGGAGGCTCAGGTAAAACCCACGGAGTAATGGAGAAGATACTGCAAGCTTATGCAGAAGTGGACTAAACAGGAAGCCTCTACCAGGGAAGACAGAGGGGAGACCCTGCCTGGGACTTCATTTCTGGGTTCAAAGCCACATCGTGACCTTGTTGAGCATCTAGTGAGAAGGTGGATCACCTTGATCTTTCCTGACAGGTTTTCCCTTCCAGAACTTTCTTTATGGGCCATGGAAACGACTGTAAAATCCCTCCCCCCGACCCCCCGGATCACTCAGAATCATTCCCCACTTCTACACGGACAGGGGAGGAAATATCTGAAAGGCTGGAGGAGGCTGCGGATGACGACAAAATCCGACACAGCCTTGACATTTTAGACAGGCTGCCGCCAACGACTTTCAGGTTACACCAAACGTGACTGTTTTCCGTAAAGAAATACACTGGAGATATGCAGTCCTCTAAATCACAACTTTCAAGCAGTTAACAGAACTATTTCTTTTCAGGCTCATTCAGATTCACCCTATTTTCAAAACCCTTTCTTTTACTATAACCTTGTCTATTTTAAATTTACATTTTAACGATCTAATGGCTGGAAACTTGCTATAAATTTCCACACATGTTTGGGTTCAGGGACACATAGTTCGGGCATTCATTACTTAAATATTAAACACCATGGGGAAAAAAAGGGACTGGGAAATTAATCACTTGGAATAAGAATACATTAAAGATCATACAGCATCCACTCACAGCTTCCTTACAATGTCTGTTTGGGATAAATGTGAACTCACAACATCTCGCAATATCTCGCCCTCACAGTATCTGTTTGGGATAAATGTGAAGTCATGGCTTTCAGAAAAGATTTCCAGGGTAAGTTTGCAATTGACCATTTTCCTTCTCATGTATCCTCAAAGCTGCTTGCTACATGTCTTAGGCTGAGCCATTCCTGAAAATGTAGTCATAATCCAAATCCAGTTTGTAAATCACATCTGAGGCCTCAGATGTTCTGCTTCCTGATGCCCTAAACCCACCCTTCAGGTTTGCAGAGACCACAAATCAGCTTATGACAGTTCATCTCAAGCGGTGGCTTACAGAGAAGGAAGGAAAGGACAGGAGACCACGGCCGGGAGCCCCCCATTCACTGGGTCCACACGATATAAAGGAGCAAGAGTGTATCCTCGACATTCAGGTTTTTCCGGCTGGAATCTAGGGAGGCTCAGGTAAAACCCACGGAGTAATGGAGAAGATACTGCAAGCTTATGCAGAAGTGGACTAAACAGGAAGCCTCTACCAGGGAAGACAGAGGGGAGACCCTGCCTGGGACTTCATTTCTGGGTTCAAAGCCACATCGTGACCTTGTTGAGCATCTAGTGAGAAGGTGGATCACCTTGATCTTTCCTGACAGGTTTTCCCTTCCAGAACTTTCTTTATGGGCCATGGAAACGACTGTAAAATCCCTCCCCCCGACCCCCCGGATCACTCAGAATCATTCCCCACTTCTACACGGACAGGGGAGGAAATATCTGAAAGGCTGGAGGAGGCTGCGGATGACGACAAAATCCGACACAGCCTTGACATTTTAGACAGGCTGCCGCCAACAGAACTTTCCGCAGAAAGTTACACCAAACGTGACCTTCAGCAGCTGCACCGACAATCTGTTCCAGGTTCCTGCCACCCACAAGAAGGGGCTGAATTTTAGACACTGAACTTGACAAGAAGAAATTTCTAACTTTGATTCAGTTTCAACTCAGACTCCCCCGACCCCTCCTTGGAGAGACGCCGGGGACTTGGAAGGGAGAGGGGACAGCTTGGGGAAGGGACGGTGCTTGGAACACAGCTCCCCGCTCTTCCAGGCTTCCAGCCCCGAGCCCCGCAGCCCCATAGGGGCTGCTGCAACGCGCAGCCGGCGCACCTCCCACCCGGGCCGCCCAAAGCTGCTGCTACCTGCCGGCGCCCGCCCGGCCTCCAGCCAGGCGCGCTCAGGGCGCTGTGCCATCCCGAGGGGGTCCTGGCCTCGGGTGGCCGTGGGGGTTCCCTCGGCGGCGACGGGGCTCGGGCCGGATCTCCGCCAGCAGAGATCCTCCGCCTGCGGCCGGCGGACTGGCTCCGCGGCCGGGACCCCCTCCCCGCGAGACGCCCCGGTCCCCCGGCCGTGCTGCGCCCCAGCCCCGCAGGGACCCGGGACGCGCCCGCAGTGCTTACCTGGCGAGGCCGTCCGGTGCACTCGCTGCGGAGCGTGCCGGCCGGGGGCGCGGGGCGCCGGGCGCGCTGCCCAGGCCCGGCTGGGCGGGCTGCGGCTGAGTCAGCGCCCCGGCGGCGCGGGCGAGCCCGGGCCATCCGCCGAGAGGGGGCTCTGAGCAGAGCAGCGGCCGCCCTGGCATTTTAAAGGCAAGGCAGCTGGATGCTGTTCAAGCGGAAACGCAGGGAGAAACTTCAGCCCCCGGGCAGAGCAGGGCGTGGGCAGCGCGGAGGGGCCCGGGAGCCCCGTGCAGCCGCACAGAACTAGCCTGGGCTTTTCTGAATAGGCTCTTCCCAAGCGCTCCCTTCAGGCTTTCCTTTACGGGAAAGCGAACACTTCTCTCTCAGAGCATCCTCCTGCATTATGCTTTTTAGGGACAGCAACGTTTGCATCAAAGTTACGAGCAAGACCAGGAGGCAGGTTGGAAAGGCTGCTGAATGCAAGTAAACAAGAAAAGACAAAGGGGGCAAAACCACGGAAGCGGCGCCTTTGTGAACAAACCAGAAATGGGAGAAGGGGCTTTTTAAATATGAGAAGGTTGAACGAAAACAAGGACTAGATGCAACAGAAGTGACTGTCTAACTGGAAAATCCTAACTGAAGACGGAGCGAAAAATAAACATGCCAAATGAAGAGTCTTCTGGTGCATTTACTAACCAGTTAGAAATACCCGGGGGGAAATATCCAGTTCTCACTACTAGCAAAACCGTCAGACGCGAGGAATACAAATTTACCAAGGAATAGCTTCTACTTGTAAGTTTATATTCTTAGCTTTTTACGGTGTTGCTAGTGGTAAGAATCGATTCCCCCCCACCCCCCCCCCCCCCACACACTGGCATTTATAACTGGTAAGTATTGATAAAGGCACACGAATACCTTCTGCTTGGGCTTCTCAGCTGGCGTAGTGGTGAAGAATCCTCTTGCCAATGCAGAAGATCCCCTGGAAGAGGACATGGCAGCCCACTCCAGTAGTCCTGCCTGGAGAATTCCATGGAGAGCGGAGCCTGGTGGGCTACAGTCCTTGGGGTGGCAAAGAACTGGACACAGTTTAGCAACCAAACACACACACACATCTTTTACTTTGTAAAACACTATTACTGTCTATTGGGGCACCAAAGAATACTGGAATCTCTTAAGACACAGTGCTTATTCTTGCCCAGGCCCGGCTGGGCGGGCTGCGGCTGAGTCAGCGCCCCGGCGGCGCGGGCGAGCCCGGGCCATCCGCCGAGAGGGGGCTCTGAGCAGAGCAGCGGCCGCCCTGGCATTTTAAAGGCAAGGCAGCTGGATGCTGTTCAAGCGGAAACGCAGGGAGAAACTTCAGCCCCCGGGCAGAGCAGGGCGTGGGCAGCGCGGAGGGGCCCGGGAGCCCCGTGCAGCCGCACAGAACTAGCCTGGGCTTTTCTGAATAGGCTCTTCCCAAGCGCTCCCTTCAGGCTTTCCTTTACGGGAAAGCGAACACTTCTCTCTCAGAGCATCCTCCTGCATTATGCTTTTTAGGGACAGCAACGTTTGCATCAAAGTTACGAGCAAGACCAGGAGGCAGGTTGGAAAGGCTGCTGAATGCAAGTAAACAAGAAAAGACAAAGGGGGCAAAACCACGGAAGCGGCGCCTTTGTGAACAAACCAGAAATGGGAGAAGGGGCTTTTTAAATATGAGAAGGTTGAACGAAAACAAGGACTAGATGCAACAGAAGTGACTGTCTAACTGGAAAATCCTAACTGAAGACGGAGCGAAAAATAAACATGCCAAATGAAGAGTCTTCTGGTGCATTTACTAACCAGTTAGAAATACCCGGGGGGAAATATCCAGTTCTCACTACTAGCAAAACCGTCAGACGCGAGGAATACAAATTTACCAAGGAATAGCTTCTACTTGTAAGTTTATATTCTTAGCTTTTTACGGTGTTGCTAGTGGTAAGAATCGATTCCCCCCCACCCCCCACCCCCCCACACACTGGCATTTATAACTGGTAAGTATTGATAAAGGCACACGAATACCTTCTGCTTGGGCTTCTCAGCTGGCGTAGTGGTGAAGAATCCTCTTGCCAATGCAGAAGATCCCCTGGAAGAGGACATGGCAGCCCACTCCAGTAGTCCTGCCTGGAGAATTCCATGGAGAGCGGAGCCTGGTGGGCTACAGTCCTTGGGGTGGCAAAGAACTGGACACAGTTTAGCAACCAAACACACACACACATCTTTTACTTTGTAAAACACTATTACTGTCTATTGGGGCACCAAAGAATACTGGAATCTCTTAAGACACAGTGCTTATTCTTGGACAAAAAGAAGAAAATATTATAACCTTGTTGCATGCTCTTTACCTGTAAATTCAATACAGTCATCATCAGATTTCAAGGAGAA
Organism: Tragulus kanchil; assembly: GCA_022376925.1. NCBI lineage: Eukaryota > Metazoa > Chordata > Mammalia > Artiodactyla > Tragulidae > Tragulus > Tragulus kanchil. The sequence goes on from JAIOJX010000032.1 coordinate 26,096,851, forward strand.
TCTTCTTATTTTCACTTGACATAATAATTCTAGGTCTCACATGAAAGGGTAAAGAGAGAACAGTCTACAAGATGTTGATAAGGAAGGATGCAAGAGACATGAGGCCTGCTGGATGTTACAATGAAAGAATGCATGCATGTGTAAGTGAATAAATAAAGTGCAGCCTCTTCCTATGGCTCACCACTTAAGGAAGTGCTTTACACATGTTATTGCAATTTAATCCTCACCACCAACCTGTGATGCAGAGACTAATCCTGCAAGTGACCACTTGCAGATAAGAAAACGCAGGCTCTGCAGGATAAACATCACACCCAGCATCACTCAGCTAGAAGTGGAGGATTAGGGATGTGAGGCACACATCCTGCTTCCATAACCACTGCATCTGTGTTTCAACCTCCGTCACACTACAGCGCCTTCATCACAGAGCAGCAGTAATTAAAACAGCGTGTTACTGCCCCAGAGATGACTGTTCAGTGGAGCAGGCCGAGGCGCCCCGAGTTGGGAGGATGTGAGAAGCCGCGGTGTTCAAAGGGGGCGCTTGGAGTTGCTAGAAGAGACGCCTTTTTCCAAAAAGGCTATCAGATTAGTGGAAGCTGATTTTCTACCTAGTTGCCTTGCCCCCAAATAAATGCCCAGTCCATCAAATACTGAATGTGAAAAAGTGAAGCCAAAAGATAATTAGATGAATATATAGATGAATATTTATCATCAACCTGGGATTATAGAACTCTTTCTAAATATATCGTGGAAACGTAAAGGAAACGACTAAAAGATGTGATTTATTTAAAATTCAAATAAATGTCTTTGTTAAAAAAAAAAAACACACCGTAAAATGAGTTAAAAAGTAAATGACAAGAGACTTCTCAGTGGTAAAGATTCCATGCTTCCAATTCAGGGGCTTGATTCCTGGTTGGGGCATAAGATCCCATATGCCACCTGGCATGGCCAAATTAAAAAATAATACAATACTGGAATCTCTTAAGACACAGTGCTTATTCTTGGACAAAAAGAAGAAAATATTATAACCTTGTTGCATGCTCTTTACCTGTAAATTCAATACAGTCATCATCAGATTTCAAGGAGAATCTTCTTATTTTCACTTGACATAATAATTCTAGGTCTCACATGAAAGGGTAAAGAGAGAACAGTCTACAAGATGTTGATAAGGAAGGATGCAAGAGACATGAGGCCTGCTGGATGTTACAATGAAAGAATGCATGCATGTGTAAGTGAATAAATAAAGTGCAGCCTCTTCCTATGGCTCACCACTTAAGGAAGTGCTTTACACATGTTATTGCAATTTAATCCTCACCACCAACCTGTGATGCAGAGACTAATCCTGCAAGTGACCACTTGCAGATAAGAAAACGCAGGCTCTGCAGGATAAACATCACACCCAGCATCACTCAGCTAGAAGTGGAGGATTAGGGATGTGAGGCACACATCCTGCTTCCATAACCACTGCATCTGTGTTTCAACCTCCGTCACACTACAGCGCCTTCATCACAGAGCAGCAGTAATTAAAACAGCGTGTTACTGCCCCAGAGATGACTGTTCAGTGGAGCAGGCCGAGGCGCCCCGAGTTGGGAGGATGTGAGAAGCCGCGGTGTTCAAAGGGGGCGCTTGGAGTTGCTAGAAGAGACGCCTTTTTCCAAAAAGGCTATCAGATTAGTGGAAGCTGATTTTCTACCTAGTTGCCTTGCCCCCAAATAAATGCCCAGTCCATCAAATACTGAATGTGAAAAAGTGAAGCCAAAAGATAATTAGATGAATATATAGATGAATATTTATCATCAACCTGGGATTATAGAACTCTTTCTAAATATATCGTGGAAACGTAAAGGAAACGACTAAAAGATGTGATTTATTTAAAATTCAAATAAATGTCTTTGTTAAAAAAAAAAAACACACCGTAAAATGAGTTAAAAAGTAAATGACAAGAGACTTCTCAGTGGTAAAGATTCCATGCTTCCAATTCAGGGGCTTGATTCCTGGTTGGGGCATAAGATCCCATATGCCACCTGGCATGGCCAAATTAAAAAATAATAAAATTAAAAAAAAAACAAAAAACGTAAACCACTTAGCAGTAAACCACTGTTGCTGAGTGGGCTCAGCCTTCTTATTGACCTTTAAAAAAGAGATTTTCCATCCTGCTCCTACTCACTGTCCACCTAGAACAAATCAGTAACATTCCTCATAAAGAGATGTACAGTTTCTGCTGAGTTTTAACCTCAGAGGTCACCTTAAACAGAATCAGTTAAGTGTCAATCACCCGCACCTGACTAGAAACTCACCCAACTATGGGTCATTATAAACCTCAAACATTACTAAAGAATAGAAAGCTTCCTAGCCAATCTAGCCATTATAAACCAATAGTATGGGAAAACGCTCTTAATTTAGTATTAAGTGATAAAATGCAACACAAACTATGTATCTTACCACTTTAATTTTAGTTTTATTAAAATATATAATATATGCTTATGCACATAATTCATAGAAAAAATACTGGAAGGAAAGAAGCCCAAACCTCTGTCTCTCACAGGTGATTTTTATTCTGACCACTTTGCCTGAAGTCCCACATTTTCTAGAACAAATGTGTGATGCCTCCTGATGACCTTGTCCAGTGCTGGTGTTCTGTGACCTCAAGCAGCTCTAGGGTTCACTTTCAGACGCAGGTCCTACTCACCTGAAGTGTAATCATAATCCACAGTCCTGAGGATGGATGTGCCGTGAGGCTGACCGACGGCTGTTGATCTAAGTCCTAGGAGTCTGTGAGTTCCCCACGGCCCTGGTTTTGTGTTATCTTCAGTCATCAAGAGGAGGACGCAGGGACTTCGCTTGGTGGCTGGTGGAGTGCTGGAGCAGCTCGTGTGGACACCCGCCTTCTCTGTGGGAGAGACCACAGTAGGGAGACACTAAGCTTTCCCTGAAGACGCTGTTTGCTCTTCCCTGCTTGGCGATGTCGTCACTGGCAGCAGTGTGCCCCTCAGCGATGCCATTAGAAACCCGGAGTCTGTGGCCGTGGGTCCCTAGTAATTCACAGGAATCAATGCGTTCTCTGCAGCAGAAGACATGAACCTATGACCTCATGATGAAGCAGGCGTCCTGGCTCCCAGTTCCTGTGGTAAAGATTCCATGCTTCCAATTCAGGGGCTTGATTCCTGGTTGGGGCATAAGATCCCATATGCCACCTGGCATGGCCAAATTAAAAAATAATAAAATTAAAAAAAAAACAAAAAACGTAAACCACTTAGCAGTAAACCACTGTTGCTGAGTGGGCTCAGCCTTCTTATTGACCTTTAAAAAAGAGATTTTCCATCCTGCTCCTACTCACTGTCCACCTAGAACAAATCAGTAACATTCCTCATAAAGAGATGTACAGTTTCTGCTGAGTTTTAACCTCAGAGGTCACCTTAAACAGAATCAGTTAAGTGTCAATCACCCGCACCTGACTAGAAACTCACCCAACTATGGGTCATTATAAACCTCAAACATTACTAAAGAATAGAAAGCTTCCTAGCCAATCTAGCCATTATAAACCAATAGTATGGGAAAACGCTCTTAATTTAGTATTAAGTGATAAAATGCAACACAAACTATGTATCTTACCACTTTAATTTTAGTTTTATTAAAATATATAATATATGCTTATGCACATAATTCATAGAAAAAATACTGGAAGGAAAGAAGCCCAAACCTCTGTCTCTCACAGGTGATTTTTATTCTGACCACTTTGCCTGAAGTCCCACATTTTCTAGAACAAATGTGTGATGCCTCCTGATGACCTTGTCCAGTGCTGGTGTTCTGTGACCTCAAGCAGCTCTAGGGTTCACTTTCAGACGCAGGTCCTACTCACCTGAAGTGTAATCATAATCCACAGTCCTGAGGATGGATGTGCCGTGAGGCTGACCGACGGCTGTTGATCTAAGTCCTAGGAGTCTGTGAGTTCCCCACGGCCCTGGTTTTGTGTTATCTTCAGTCATCAAGAGGAGGACGCAGGGACTTCGCTTGGTGGCTGGTGGAGTGCTGGAGCAGCTCGTGTGGACACCCGCCTTCTCTGTGGGAGAGACCACAGTAGGGAGACACTAAGCTTTCCCTGAAGACGCTGTTTGCTCTTCCCTGCTTGGCGATGTCGTCACTGGCAGCAGTGTGCCCCTCAGCGATGCCATTAGAAACCCGGAGTCTGTGGCCGTGGGTCCCTAGTAATTCACAGGAATCAATGCGTTCTCTGCAGCAGAAGACATGAACCTATGACCTCATGATGAAGCAGGCGTCCTGGCTCCCAGTTCCGTCCGGTGGCCCAGGGATTCTTTCACTTCAGCGGCAGGACTCACAAGGAGACCGTTGTGGGGAACTATTTGCAAGGTCTCTGACCCTAACCCAGCATGGAAGGGATGGATGATGGCGGAGCGCAATAGGTTTTCCATTTGAGGAGATGCTCAGGGAGAGAGTGGAAGGAAGTGGTATCCTAGGCACTAGTTCAAGCCTGTACTAGCTTGCAAGAGCCAAATTTAAATTTCTGGAGGATTTCAAGCCAGTGTATAAGCCATTGGTGGCTTGAAAATCACCCATAACATTTCCAACAGGCTTCCCAGGTGACTCCTGCATTGTTAAGATCCCTGGGTGTGGAAGATCCTCTGGTGGAGGAAATGGCAACCCACACCAATATTCTTGCCTGGGGAATCCCATGGCCAGAGAGAGGAGCCTGGGCGGCCACAGTCCACGGGGTCGCAAAGAATTAGAAACAACTAAGTGACTCAGCCACAACATTTTCAGCACAGCACTGGTGGACAGCCACTGCTGGAGGACTGCCCAGGCCAAGGACTTGGGGCTGGAGAGGGTCGTACTGGTCAGTCTCCCAGGTTCCTTCTCTACCCAGGGTTCCTTAGTGCTCTGGGCTGGGGCAAGGCAGCCTGCAGTCTGCGGCTGGCAGCTTCATGGCTCCCGTCAGCTGTGGCCTTCTCTTGAGTCTCACCGAGGGAACAGATGCAGAGAAAGCAGCTCTGCCGTGGGCGAGGACGTTCAGATAGCGGCGTCCTCTCTGCCTCCCTTCCTCCAGCCACTTGTCACGTGTTTTATGACTTCCCACTTGTAGGTCTGCTTCTCTCTGCAGAATACACTCAGAATTTGACCACCCTTCCAAGTCGTGGCCAGGGCTACCCTCTACAAAACCCACCACTGCTAGGGCTTCCCTCGTGGTCCCACGGTTAAAAATCTGCCTTCCAAGGCAGGGGAAGTGAGTTTGATCCCTGGTAGGGGAACTAAGATCCCAAATGCCACAAGGTAACTACTGAGCCTTAGGCCTCAACTAGAGAGAAGCTCACAGTGAAACCAAAGATCCCACATTCCCCAACTAAGACTCAATGCAGCCAAAAATAAATAAATATTTTAAAAAGAAATAAAACAAGAGGACTCTTTGAAAGAAATTAACAGGGACTTCCCTGATGGTCCGGTGGTTAAGATGAAGAAGGAAACAGACTCATGCTGAGTAATGATTAGCTATAAAGTTCTTTTTGCCCCCATGAGGTATGCCTGTGGTGCTGAAGCCATTGTTCTGAAAAGGGTGAAATGCTCTGTTCCTGCTTCTATGGGTCATTAATCGTTTACCTGTAACTCCTGGTGACTCCTGTGCTCTGTAACTGCCCACATCTTGTCCTGTAACCCCTAGCAACTCCTGCGTTCTGTAGCTGCTGATTTTGATGTACCCAGTTAGAGATCACCAACTGTACCTGCATAGGTTCATTTTATAAAAGAAGAGTTCACCCAGAGTCCGGGGCCCAGAATTTCTCAGTGCTAGCTCGTCTGGGATCGCCGGCGTGATACACCTGAGTTCTGCAACCCTTTGAGTGTGGAGCTTGGTTTCTCGACGGTCTGATTTCTGAAACAAAGATTCTGTGTTGCCAGTGCAGGGGGCCTGGGTTCAATCCCTGGTCAGGGGACTAGATCCCACATGCCACAGCTAAGACCCAGAGCAGCCAAATAAATACATTTTAAAAAATGAGCAGATAAAACAACCTACCTGTTAGGTTGGTGGAAGGTCCACGGGGCCTAGCCTTTCCAGGAGGCAGTGGTCGCAAAAGATTTCCCGCTGATTCATCACTGGCGCCAGCTGCATCCGGAATCTTCCCGCCCAGACCGAGTACAGCTGACTTACGGTTTTAAATGCTTCTGCGCAGGTGCAAGACCTTACCCCGCCCCTGACTTACGCTTTTACCCTGAGCAGATAAAAGCCGCTTGCCCCGCCTCTGGGTGCGACTTCACGGGCCCCGCTCACAGGATCCTAATAAAATTTAACTTTTTGCTTATAATTTGGCCGATTTGCCCGTCTCTTGCTGCGCCGAGATCTTACACTACCACTGCTTTCCAGAAACCTCTGTGGGTATTCCATTTTACTCAGAGTGAAATTCAAAGTCTTCTGATGACTCACAGACCCTAGGAGATCCCCCGGCCCTTCTCTGTCCTCCTCTCTGGCCTCTTCCACGCCTGCTCACACTTTTTCAGCGTGAATCAACACGCTCGTCTTCCGTTTCCCCAGTTCCTTCCTGCCCCCGGGCCTTTGTGCTTCCTGCTCCTGGTGCTAGGACCTTTCTTTCATCAGAGGTCAACAAGGACAGCTCCCGGGCTTCCCCTGGTGGTCCAGTGGGTTAAGGACACCGCCTTGCAGTGCAAGGGGTGCCGGTTCGATCCCTGGCCTGGGAAGATCCCACGTGCCGCGGAGCGGCTGGACTGATGTGTCCAATTACCGAGCTGGAGCTCTGGAGCGCATACGCCTGGAGCCGGGACTCTGCGACGACAGAGGCCACCGCGATGGAAGGCCCACAGGAGCCAAAGAACAAAGACGGATGCAAATAGATAAATGAAAGAGCAATAGAAGTGGCCCGCCCATTCCCCTCCCTCCCCACCTCAGCCCCCAAAAGATTAAAAAAAAAACAAGGACAGCTCCCTCCCTTTTCCATTTGCTCAAAGGCCAGATAACTTCCGTGATCACTGTATGCAAAACATGAACTCTGAGCCTTCCGCTGTCTCCCTGCCCTTGCTTTATTTGTCGCATTTATCTCTGCTGTGAGTGCTCAGCCAGGTCTGACTCTTTGTGAACCCGTGGACTGTAGCCCACCAGGCTCCATAGTCCGTGGATTCTCCAGGCAGGAATACTGGAGTCAGTTGCCATGCCCTCCTCCAGAGGATCTTTGTGACCCAGGGATCAAACCTGGGTCTCCTGCATTGCAGGTGGATTCTTTACTGACTGAGTCACCAGGCAAGTCCCAATGAGGCCCTTAAGTATGAACAACTGTTGCGGTGCTTTTCCCCTTGAAAGGTGGGGAGAAATCAAGGCCCCTCTTCCTCTAGTGGTCAGCTCTGAAGGATGAGAAGAGCTTTGTAGCCAACTTGGAATTTTAGGGAACCCCAACTTTTCTCTGTGGTTATATGCTAGGTAAGGCAGGGAGAAAATACATCTTTTTAAAATCATAGACAGGGGCTTCCCTGGTGGTCCAGTGGATAAGGATACTGCCTTGCAGTGCCAGGGGCACCAGTTTGATCCCTGGCCTGGGAAGATCCCACGTGCCGCGGAGCGGCTGGACCAATGTGTCTAACTACGGAGCTGGAGCTCTGGGGAGCGTGCACCCAGAGCCAGTGCTCTGCAGTGACAGAGGCCACTGCGATGGGAGGCCCACACAGGCCAAAGATAAAAACAAATGGAAGATCAATAGAAGAGGCCAAAATATATATATATATATATATATATATATATATATATACAGTTAAGAGGATATAATAATAATAAAAAAATCATAGACACATGGAAGAGGATAAACATGGATATCAAGAGGGAGGAGGTGGTGGGAAGAACTGGGAGGATGGAATTGACATCTGTACACTAGATATAAAAATAGGCGACTAACGAGCACCAGCTGTGGAGCACAGGGAACTCTCCTGAGTGCTCTGTGGGGACCCGCATGGGAAGGAAACCCAAAAAACAGGGGACACACGTATATGTCTAGCTGATTCACTGTGCTGTATAGTAGAAACTAACACAGCATCGTAAAGCAACTATACTCCAAAAATAAAAGTAATTAGGAAAAGAAAAACAAGCCCTTGGAACCTCCTCCCTTTTCCATTTGCTCAAAGGCCAGTAACTTCCGTGAGTGCTCAGCCTTCCGCTGTCTCCTGCCCTTGCTTTATTTGTCGCATTTATCTCTGCTGTGAGTGCTCAGCCAGGTCTGACTCTTTGTGAACCCGTGGACTGTAGCCCACCAGGCTCCATAGTCCGTGGATTCTCCAGGCAGGAATACTGGAGTCAGTTGCCATGCCCTCCTCCAGAGGATCTTTGTGACCCAGGGATCAAACCTGGGTCTCCTGCATTGCAGGTGGATTCTTTACTGACTGAGTCACCAGGCAAGTCCCAATGAGGCCCTTAAGTATGAACAACTGTTGCGGTGCTTTTCCCCTTGAAAGGTGGGGAGAAATCAAGGCCCCTCTTCCTCTAGTGGTCAGCTCTGAAGGATGAGAAGAGCTTTGTAGCCAACTTGGAATTTTAGGGAACCCCAACTTTTCTCTGTGGTTATATGCTAGGTAAGGCAGGGAGAAAATACATCTTTTTAAAATCATAGACAGGGGCTTCCCTGGTGGTCCAGTGGATAAGGATACTGCCTTGCAGTGCCAGGGGCACCAGTTTGATCCCTGGCCTGGGAAGATCCCACGTGCCGCGGAGCGGCTGGACCAATGTGTCTAACTACGGAGCTGGAGCTCTGGGGAGCGTGCACCCAGAGCCAGTGCTCTGCAGTGACAGAGGCCACTGCGATGGGAGGCCCACACAGGCCAAAGATAAAAACAAATGGAAGATCAATAGAAGAGGCCAAAATATATATATATATATATATATATATATATATATACAGTTAAGAGGATATAATAATAATAAAAAAATCATAGACACATGGAAGAGGATAAACATGGATATCAAGAGGGAGGAGGTGGTGGGAAGAACTGGGAGGATGGAATTGACATCTGTACACTAGATATAAAAATAGGCGACTAACGAGCACCAGCTGTGGAGCACAGGGAACTCTCCTGAGTGCTCTGTGGGGACCCGCATGGGAAGGAAACCCAAAAAACAGGGGACACACGTATATGTCTAGCTGATTCACTGTGCTGTATAGTAGAAACTAACACAGCATCGTAAAGCAACTATACTCCAAAAATAAAAGTAATTAGGAAAAAGAAAAGCCTTGGATTCCCTCGTGGCTCCCGCTGTACAGCCCCAGTGTGGTGGAACCTGTGTCCATCAGGCTTCTTGAAGGACAGTGTGGAGCAGCAGGCCTCGGACAACTTGAGCAAGAAATAGATTTTCTAGCATTCTGCCCCTTAGGTTTGCCTGTTAAATTTTGCATAGCATAACCCAACTCGTCCAGTGTCCAAAGTGCTCACTGCAGCCGTGTGCAGAAGCGCTTTCCTGAGATGGGAGCAGACAGGCAGGTGCCTGACCTGGGCCTCCCTCTGCACACAGAGGCAGAGGGGAAGGAGCTCCCTTAACACCTGACTGTCTACTGAAGGACCAGCATCCCGTACAGCCCCGGGCAAGGAGAAGTTGCTCAGTAAATGCTGAATAAACAAACCAGCCTCTGAGGAAAGGGCTTTTCAGAGCCCCTGTGTTCAGCCCGGTGCCTCCGTGGGGGAGAGCTGCGTTCTCCATCTAAAGTCTGGGCTGAGTTGCTGTCTCATCGGTGCCCATGGCCAACTGCCTGCCACTCCTGCTAACTCCAAAATAAAGCCAGGCAGCTCTGGTCTCCTGGACTGCTGTCGGTCCCCAGGAGCAAGGATGCTTTTTGGAAGGTATGTCTGCTTCTAACGTAGGCTGCCCAGGAGAAGGCCGTCATTCCCCTGCTGTGTCACAGGAGCTGGTGTTTCGGTTGGAAGCAGTTGCTCTCCATACCCTACAGTTACCAAGCCATGGTAGGTGGAGGCAGGGCCCTGACGCTGAGCCGTCTGCCTCAAAGTCTGCACACTCCCCTCTCAGCCTGGGTGTAAGCCTTGCATTCCCCAAGGGGATCTCGAAAGACAGAATGTGTAAACAAGTTATTAAAATTTTCATTGAGTCCAATGCACATAAAATAAAGACACCAGCTGTGGAGCACAGGGAACTCTCCTGAGTGCTCTGTGGGGACCCGCATGGGAAGGAAACCCAAAAAACAGGGGACACACGTATATGTCTAGCTGATTCACTGTGCTGTATAGTAGAAACTAACACAGCATCGTAAAGCAACTATACTCCAAAAATAAAAGTAATTAGGAAAAAGAAAAGCCTTGGATTCCCTCGTGGCTCCCGCTGTACAGCCCCAGTGTGGTGGAACCTGTGTCCATCAGGCTTCTTGAAGGACAGTGTGGAGCAGCAGGCCTCGGACAACTTGAGCAAGAAATAGATTTTCTAGCATTCTGCCCCTTAGGTTTGCCTGTTAAATTTTGCATAGCATAACCCAACTCGTCCAGTGTCCAAAGTGCTCACTGCAGCCGTGTGCAGAAGCGCTTTCCTGAGATGGGAGCAGACAGGCAGGTGCCTGACCTGGGCCTCCCTCTGCACACAGAGGCAGAGGGAAGGAGCTCCTTAACACCTGACTGTCTACTGAAGGACCAGCATCCCGTACAGCCCCGGGCAAGGAGAAGTTGCTCAGTAAATGCTGAATAAACAAACCAGCCTCTGAGGAAAGGGCTTTTCAGAGCCCCTGTGTTCAGCCCGGTGCCTCCGTGGGGGAGAGCTGCGTTCTCCATCTAAAGTCTGGGCTGAGTTGCTGTCTCATCGGTGCCCATGGCCAACTGCCTGCCACTCCTGCTAACTCCAAAATAAAGCCAGGCAGCTCTGGTCTCCTGGACTGCTGTCGGTCCCCAGGAGCAAGGATGCTTTTTGGAAGGTATGTCTGCTTCTAACGTAGGCTGCCCAGGAGAAGGCCGTCATTCCCCTGCTGTGTCACAGGAGCTGGTGTTTCGGTTGGAAGCAGTTGCTCTCCATACCCTACAGTTACCAAGCCATGGTAGGTGGAGGCAGGGCCCTGACGCTGAGCCGTCTGCCTCAAAGTCTGCACACTCCCCTCTCAGCCTGGGTGTAAGCCTTGCATTCCCCAAGGGGATCTCGAAAGACAGAATGTGTAAACAAGTTATTAAAATTTTTCATTGGAGTCCAATGCACATAAAATAAAACCCACTTTTAAAGTATTTTATCTTTTTTCCCTTTTTAAAATTTTTATTTTATATTAGAGTGTAGTTGACTAACAATGTTGTGATAGTTTCAAGTGTGTAAAGTGATTCAGTTGTACATATTGTCGCTGTTCAATCACTCAGTCGTGTCCAACTCTCTGTGACTCCGTGGAAGGCAGCACAGCAGGCTTCCCTGTCCTTCACCGTTTCCCGGAGCTTGCTCAAACTCATGTCCATTGACTCAGTGATGCCATCCAACCATCTCATCCTCTTTCGCCCCCTTCTCCTCCTGCCCTTGATCTTTCCCAGGGTGTTTTCCAGTGAGTTGGCTCTTCACATCAGGTGGCCAAAGGATTGGAGCTTCAGCCTCAGCGTCTGTCCTCCAGTGAACACTTAGGCTGGGTTTCCTTCAGGATGGACTGGTTCGATCCCCTTTATTTTCTACATATCGATGGATCCATTCTCCCCCACACTCTCCTCTCATCCAGGCTTCCACATGACTCTCAGCAGAGTTCCCTGATCCTTGTTGGTTATCCATGTCAAATATGGCAGTGTGTACAAGTCCACGAAAGTGTTTTAAAATGCACAGTTCAGTGGATTTTAGTATAGTTATGACGTTGTGCAACCATTTCACTTGTTAAATTCCAGAGCTTTTCATCTTCCCATAGAGAAACCCCGTGCCCATAAGACACACGGCTCCTCCTCCCTCACCCCCAGACCCTGCTCATCCCCAGCCTGCGTTCTGTCCCCATAGGACTGCTCATTCTAGATGTTTCATAGGATTGGATAAAAAAATATGGATCCTTTCTATGGCTGATTAATATTCCCTTTTATCTATCACCATCATGGTTGACTGCTGCTTTGCTATGAACTTTTCTGTACACATTTCCCTGTGGGCATGTGTTTTCCATTCTATTAGAGGTATTCCCAGGTGAGGGGTTACTGACTCCTTTAGTAATCCTGTGTTTAACATTTGAAGGCACGCTGGCAGGTTTGCATGGAACATAAAAGAACCTGTGACAGCTAGAGACTTAGGAGCTATAGGATTTTCCAGACAAAAGAAATTGCTGTCCATCTGACGCCTTTCCATTTTCTCCCACAGGCAAAACTTTCCTAGGAACGCCCACAGGAGGTCACCTAACACTTTCCATGACTCTGCCTGCTGTTCCAGGCTTCCTCAAGGCCATTCCAGACACTCCTAAATTGATCTTCCTGCAGCCTGGCCACAGCAGCCTCTGAGAACCCAGAGGGTGGCCCAGGACTCCCACATCAGCGTCTCCTTGGAATTCTCAGTTTTGTGAGCTGTGCAAACCCGGGCCCTATCCCTGCTGAATCTGAGTCCCTGGGCAAAATGGTCCAACCATCTCTGTCCAAGTTTGAGCCTAGGTAATCTGAGAAACATTGAATTAGAAAGCTCAGCCTGGAAGAGGCTGACCTCTCTGAGGTCTGTGTCATTGAGCAGAGTGAGTGTTCAGATCACCTTCTCCTTCAGCATAAAATGGGCGACTGCCTGTGTGTGGGTGTGTGTGAGTGTGTGTATTTTGAGACAGAGAGAGAGAGAGCTGGGGTGAGGTGTGGCCCTGCTCTCAGGAAGATTAGAGTAGAGTGGTGGAGTTGGTACTGTGGAGCCCCGTCTGCTGTGGACCCCCTTTCCCAGCCTTGCTGGAGGCTGGAGCTGCTCCTCCTTTGAGAATGTGACTTCCCCATCCCACCTTGTCTCTTGTGCTTCCTCTTGGAGGGGACAGAGCCCCAGCTTCCTTCCTGCTTTGCCCCCAGAGACAGACACACACTGTTGCTTTAACGGGCTCCTCAGAGGCTCTGGGCAAACACAAGGCAGTGACAAATGGCTGGGGCGGGCGGAGGACGGAGCCTGCGGGACTCACAGATGTCTCATCTCAGTCTGGATCCTACGATCTGGCCTCTCCTGTGAGTGGGTCTGGACAGATGCTTCCCAGGAGGCCCTCAAAGCCCGCAGGCCCCTGCAGAGCCCTTAAGGATGTGACTCCACACGGACTGCTTGCCTCTTTGTGCACCTGCATTCTCTGCCCCTCGGGGCTGGGTATGAGGGTGCAGTGCCAGGCTCTGTTACTGACTCCTTTAGTAATCTGGCAGGTATTGCATGGAACATAAAAGAACCTGTGACAGCTAGAGACTTAGGAGCTATAGGATTTTCCAGACAAAAGAAATTGCTGTCCATCTGACGCCTTTCCATTTTCTCCCACAGGCAAAACTTTCCTAGGAACGCCCACAGGAGGTCACCTAACACTTTCCATGACTCTGCCTGCTGTTCCAGGCTTCCTCAAGGCCATTCCAGACACTCCTAAATTGATCTTCCTGCAGCCTGGCCACAGCAGCCTCTGAGAACCCAGAGGGTGGCCCAGGACTCCCACATCAGCGTCTCCTTGGAATTCTCAGTTTTGTGAGCTGTGCAAACCCGGGCCCTATCCCTGCTGAATCTGAGTCCCTGGGCAAAATGGTCCAACCATCTCTGTCCAAGTTTGAGCCTAGGTAATCTGAGAAACATTGAATTAGAAAGCTCAGCCTGGAAGAGGCTGACCTCTCTGAGGTCTGTGTCATTGAGCAGAGTGAGTGTTCAGATCACCTTCTCCTTCAGCATAAAATGGGCGACTGCCTGTGTGTGGGTGTGTGTGAGTGTGTGTATGTGTGAGACAGAGAGAGAGAGAGCTGGGGTGAGGTGTGGCCCTGCTCTCAGGAAGATTAGAGTAGAGTGGTGGAGTTGGTACTGTGGAGCCCCGTCTGCTGTGGACCCCCTTTCCCAGCCTTGCTGGAGGCTGGAGCTGCTCCTCCTTTGAGAATGTGACTTCCCCATCCCACCTTGTCTCTTGTGCTTCCTCTTGGAGGGGACAGAGCCCCAGCTTCCTTCCTGCTTTGCCCCCAGAGACAGACACACACTGTTGCTTTAACGGGCTCCTCAGAGGCTCTGGGCAAACACAAGGCAGTGACAAATGGCTGGGGGCGGGCGGAGCACGGAGCTTCCGGGACTCACAGAGTTCTCATCTCAGTCTGGATCCTACGATCTGGACTCTCCTGTGAGTGGGTCTGGACAGATGCTTCCCAGGAGGCCCTCAAAAGCCCGCAGGCCCCTGCAGAGCCCTTAAGGATGTGACTCCCACACGGACTGCTTGCCTCTTTGTGCACCTGCATTCTCTGCCCCTCGGGGCTGGGTATGAGGGTGCAGTGCCAGGCTCTGTTGGCATCTCCCCATATCCTCTGACTTCAAGCTCCAAACCTCAGCCATGGCTGCAGATGGGGCGCGCTTCTAATTCAAGGAAGCTGTGCCCCCATGAAGGTACAAGCCAGCAGGAGAGAGGAAGAGCTGAGAGAGAAGACTTTTTAGCTTTGAGCTTGGGGTAGAAAAGAGAGGCTGAAATGAAATCTTAGGCTGCTCAATCTCTGTCTGTGATCAATACTTGTCTTCTCCCCTAAGACTGATGAATTAGTCATTGAAGAGGGTCAGCCAGACAGTAGTGGGGCCAGACTCCCGGGGTATCCTTTACCGTAATTCCTATTGCCATCACTCCTGCCAGTGTCCCTTGGATGACCTATCTCCGAGAGCCAGGACGTGCAGATGGTAGGGCCATGACCTGCTGTCTCTAGCTACAGAAGAAAGAGGGGACCCCAGTTGTTTGTTTCTGTGGCCCTCTTATCCTGTGCCTGGTAATCTCATGTTTCTCACAAACCTGCGAAATGACAAAGATTTCATTCTACCTCTTTCCCTATCCACTTACATATATACTTCTCCCTGCTTCTCTTGGAGGGTTGTGAGTGATCTTGATCTTCCCTAGAATAGGTGCAATGGAGGAACGCAGAGTGGAGCTGGCAGAGGAGAGGCGCGAGCAGGAGGACGTGAGACAGAGGAACTAAGGTCTGACAACTCTCCAGAAGAGAAGGAGGTGGGGGCGCATGAGGATTTAAGGAAAAGGGCTTCTTATTTATGTTACTTGCTGGATTTTTGTTTTGTGTTGTTTCTCAGTCAGGAATGACCTCAGCGCCCCCGGCCCAGAGACAGACACACACTGTTGCTTTAAGGCTTCCTGGGCAAACAGAAGGCAGTGACAAATGGCTGGGCGGGCGGAGCACGGAGCTTCCGGACTCACAGAGTTCTCATCTCAGTCTGGATCCTACGATCTGGACTCTCCTGTGAGTGGGTCTGGACAGATGCTTCCCAGGAGGCCCTCAAAAGCCCGCAGGCCCCTGCAGAGCCCTTAAGGATGTGACTCCCACACGGACTGCTTGCCTCTTTGTGCACCTGCATTCTCTGCCCCTCGGGGCTGGGTATGAGGGTGCAGTGCCAGGCTCTGTTGGCATCTCCCCATATCCTCTGACTTCAAGCTCCAAACCTCAGCCATGGCTGCAGATGGGGCGCGCTTCTAATTCAAGGAAGCTGTGCCCCCATGAAGGTACAAGCCAGCAGGAGAGAGGAAGAGCTGAGAGAGAAGACTTTTTAGCTTTGAGCTTGGGGTAGAAAAGAGAGGCTGAAATGAAATCTTAGGCTGCTCAATCTCTGTCTGTGATCAATACTTGTCTTCTCCCCTAAGACTGATGAATTAGTCATTGAAGAGGGTCAGCCAGACAGTAGTGGGGCCAGACTCCCGGGGTATCCTTTACCGTAATTCCTATTGCCATCACTCCTGCCAGTGTCCCTTGGATGACCTATCTCCGAGAGCCAGGACGTGCAGATGGTAGGGCCATGACCTGCTGTCTCTAGCTACAGAAGAAAGAGGGGACCCCAGTTGTTTGTTTCTGTGGCCCTCTTATCCTGTGCCTGGTAATCTCATGTTTCTCACAAACCTGCGAAATGACAAAGATTTCATTCTACCTCTTTCCCTATCCACTTACATATATACTTCTCCCTGCTTCTCTTGGAGGGTTGTGAGTGATCTTGATCTTCCCTAGAATAGGTGCAATGGAGGGAACGCAGAGTGGAGCTGGCAGAGGAGAGGCGCGAGCAGGAGGACGTGAGACAGAGGAACTAAGGTCTGACAACTCTCCAGAAGAGAAGGAGGTGGGGGCGCATGAGGATTTAAGGAAAAGGGCTTCTTATTTATGTTACTTGCTGGATTTTTGTTTTGTGTTGTTTCTCAGTCAGGAATGACCTCAGCCATTGGGAGGCTGATAGGACAGATCCAACAAAGAGGGAGAGGCTGGTGAGGATAATGGGGGAATTCTAGGGCCCTGAGAAGGCTGGGAGTGGGGCCCCGGGTCCAGGAGGAGGGACTGACCGCTACTGGGAGGCGGGGGCTTCTCTGTTGCATCAGGGTGGGGAGATGAAGCCCGAGTGCAGACGACGGCAGCTGCAGAGGCCAAGGGGGTCCTGTCTGGTGGCTCTGTCTTCTCCATGAAGACTGAGGCCAGCTGATTCTCAAAGAGTAGGGGAGGCAGAGGAGAGGGAGAGGTTTTAAAGAATAAAGAACGTAGGAAACACATATTACTGAGTTAGGTTCATCATCAGCAAGATTTGGAGATAATAAAAGAACTCCTGTTATCCCAAATGGCAAAATTTCATTCACTTTTATTATGGCTAACAACACTATTCCGTTGAGTAAATATACCACATCTTCTTTATCCATTCATTCATTCGTGGGTACTTAAGTGACTTCCATATTCTGACTTTTGTAAATGGCGCTGCAGTGAATGTTGAGGTGCATATATCTTTTTGAATTGCTGTTTCCATTTTCTCCAGATAAATATCCAGAAGGGGAATTACTTGATCATACAGTAGTTCTGTTTGTAGTTTATGGAAAGCTTGAATACTATTTTCCATAGTGGCTGCACCATTTACATCCCGATCAAGCACTCATGAGGGCTCCCTTCCCTCCACACCCTCTCTAGCACTTGATGTTTGTTGTCTTTTTTGTAATAGCCGGGCTGGCAGGTGAGACATGGTGCCTCATTGTGGTTTGGATGATGAGTGAGGTGTGTCATGGCCCATTTGTATGTCTTCTTTGGAAAAATATCTCTTCAGATTCTCTTGGAGGGTTGTGAGTGATCTTGATCTTCCCTAGAATAGGTGCAATGGAGGAACGCAGAGTGGAGCTGGCAGAGGAGGCGCGAGCAGGAGGACGTGAGACAGAGGAACTAAGGTCTGACAACTCTCCAGAAGAGAAGGAGGTGGGGGCGCATGAGGATTTAAGGAAAAGGGCTTCTTATTTATGTTACTTGCTGGATTTTTGTTTTGTGTTGTTTCTCAGTCAGGAATGACCTCAGCCATTGGGAGGCTGATAGGACAGATCCAACAAAGAGGGAGAGGCTGGTGAGGATAATGGGGGAATTCTAGGGCCCTGAGAAGGCTGGGAGTGGGGCCCCGGGTCCAGGAGGAGGGACTGACCGCTACTGGGAGGCGGGGGCTTCTCTGTTGCATCAGGGTGGGGAGATGAAGCCCGAGTGCAGACGACGGCAGCTGCAGAGGCCAAGGGGGTCCTGTCTGGTGGCTCTGTCTTCTCCATGAAGACTGAGGCCAGCTGATTCTCAAAGAGTAGGGAGGCAGAGGAGAGGGAGAGGTTTTAAAGAATAAAGAACGTAGGAAACACATATTACTGAGTTAGGTTCATCATCAGCAAGATTTGGAGATAATAAAAGAACTCCTGTTATCCCAAATGGCAAAATTTCATTCACTTTTATTATGGCTAACAACACTATTCCGTTGAGTAAATATACCACATCTTCTTTATCCATTCATTCATTCGTGGGTACTTAAGTGACTTCCATATTCTGACTTTTGTAAATGGCGCTGCAGTGAATGTTGAGGTGCATATATCTTTTTGAATTGCTGTTTCCATTTTCTCCAGATAAATATCCAGAAGGGGAATTACTTGATCATACAGTAGTTCTGTTTGTAGTTTATGGAAAGCTTGAATACTATTTTCCATAGTGGCTGCACCATTTACATCCCGATCAAGCACTCATGAGGGCTCCCTTCCCTCCACACCCTCTCTAGCACTTGATGTTTGTTGTCTTTTTTGTAATAGCCGGGCTGGCAGGTGAGACATGGTGCCTCATTGTGGTTTGGATGATGAGTGAGGTGTGTCATGTGCCTGCTGGCCATTTGTATGTCTTCTTTGGAAAAATATCTCTTCAGATTCTCTGTCAATTTTTAAAATAGATTTTTTTTTGGTATTGAGTTGTATGAGTTCTTTATATATTTCTATTGTTTTTTTTGTTTTAAATTTATAAAGATTTCTTTGACGTGGACCAATTTTTACAGTTTTTATTGAATTTGTTACAACATTGTTTCTGTGTATATATATACATGTATAGGCCAAGAGGCATGTGGGATCTTAGCTTCCTGACCAGGGATTGAATCTGTACCCTCTGCATTGGAAGATGAAGCCTTAATCATTGCACCACCAGGGAATTCCCTGTATATTTTGGGGATCAATTCATCAGATATATTGTTTGCAAATATCTACTCCCATTAAGGTTTTTCTGTGTGTGTGTGGCCATTTCTATTGGTCTTTCATTTCTCTATTTTCATGTCTTTGCTCTTTGGCCTGTGTGGGCCTCCCATTGCGGCGGCCTCTGTTGTCGCAGAGCACCGGCTCTGGGCGCATGCGCTCCAGAGCTCCGGCTCGGTGATTGGACACATCAGTCCAGCCGCTCCACGGCACGTGGGATCTTCCCAGGCCAGGGCTTGAACCGGCGCCCCTTGCACTGCAAGGCAGTGTCCTTACCCACTGGACCACCAAGGAAGCCCTCCCATTCAGTTTTTATTTTCATTTTGTTTTTCTTTTATTTCCCATTCCCTTTTTATTTTGTTCATGGTTTCTTTTGCTATTGTCATCAAAAATTCAATTAGCAATCAAGCCTAGAATAAAAAAAGAGGAAATTTATTCAGGCCTGACTGAGGTTGATAAGCCAGGAGGCTCCGGAACCGTTCCGCTTGTTAAAAGTCAAAAAGCACAGTATGTACATTTTCGAGACAAAAGGTCCTTCAACAAGATGACATGCTGATATTTCCATAGTGGCTGCACCATTTACATCCCGATCAAGCACTCATGAGGGCTCCCTTCCCTCCACACCCTCTCTAGCACTTGATGTTTGTTGTCTTTTTTGTAATAGCCGGGCTGGCAGGTGAGACATGGTGCCTCATTGTGGTTTGGATGATGAGTGAGGTGTGTCATGTGCCTGCTGGCCATTTGTATGTCTTCTTTGGAAAAATATCTCTTCAGATTCTCTGTCAATTTTTAAAATAGATTTTTTTTTGGTATTGAGTTGTATGAGTTCTTTATATATTTCTATTGTTTTTTTTGTTTTAAATTTATAAAGATTTCTTTGACGTGGACCAATTTTTCAGTTTTTATTGAATTTGTTACAACATTGTTTCTGTGTATATATATACATGTATAGGCCAAGAGGCATGTGGGATCTTAGCTTCCTGACCAGGGATTGAATCTGTACCCTCTGCATTGGAAGATGAAGCCTTAATCATTGCACCACCGGGGAATTCCCTGTATATTTTGGGGATCAATTCATCAGATATATTGTTTGCAAATATCTACTCCCATTAAGGTTTTTCTGTGTGTGTGTGGCCATTTCTATTGGTCTTTCATTTCTCTATTTTCATGTCTTTGCTCTTTGGCCTGTGTGGGCCTCCCATTGCGGCGGCCTCTGTTGTCGCAGAGCACCGGCTCTGGGCGCATGCGCTCCAGAGCTCCGGCTCGGTGATTGGACACATCAGTCCAGCCGCTCCACGGCACGTGGGATCTTCCCAGGCCAGGGCTTGAACCGGCGCCCCTTGCACTGCAAGGCAGTGTCCTTACCCACTGGACCACCAAGGAAGCCCTCCCATTCAGTTTTTATTTTCATTTTGTTTTTCTTTTATTTCCCATTCCCTTTTTATTTTGTTCATGGTTTCTTTTGCTATTGTCATCAAAAATTCAATTAGCAATCAAGCCTAGAATAAAAAAAGAGGAAATTTATTCAGGCCTGACTGAGGTTGATAAGCCAGGAGGCTCCGGAACCGTTCCGCTTGTTAAAAGTCAAAAAGCACAGTATGTACATTTTCGAGACAAAAGGTCCTTCAACAAGATGACATGCTGATATTTCCATAAAGTTCACCAAAGATTCCTCATCCAGGGAGGTGCAAGTACCATGCCGGAAGCAAGCCTCCACGACCCTCCACAGAGCAGCGTAGACGCTGTTCTTTTCCGAAGTTCATCGCCAGCCTCAGAAGGAAGGAAGAAAATTGATCTTCAAGCTTGAGCAGGCGCTCCCGTCTCTCAGGAGGTCTGGCTAGGGTGCAGTGCAGCTGCTCACTGCGTGTTAGGGAGGGCGGGCGCCAGGGCCCCGGGGAGAGAATTTTTATGTTTAACTTTACTTTGTCCTCTCTTAAAATATAGATTTTATTTCGTTGTTGTGCAAAAGCGTTTGAGTTGGATGGTGTTCCATTTGTTTATCTTTGCTTTTGTCGCCCTTGCCGGAGGAGACATACTCCAAAAAAACATGGCCAAGACTGGTCTCAAAGAGCTAACTGCCTGTGTTTTCTTCTAGTTTCATGAACCTAGAAGGTATTATGCTCCGTGAAGTAAGTCAGACAAAGACAAATACGGTGTTATTTCACACATAGGTGGAATCTAAGAAACAAAACAGATGACTAAACAAAACAGGTTCAAACTCAGACACACAAAGAACGAACTGGTGGTTGCCAGAGGGGAGGGGAAAGAGGGGTGGGCACGATAAGAAGAGGAGTCTAGGGGTAAACATCCAGCTGTAAGATAAGTTATGGGATGTGGTGTACAGCATGGGGAATATAGTCAGTTGTTGTTCAGTTAAAAGTCAAAAAGCACAGTATGCACATATGGTCCTGTCCAACGCTGTGACCCCATGGACCGCAGCTCACCAGCCTTCCTGTCCTTCACCATCTCCCAGAGCTTGCCAAACTCGTGTCCACTGGGCCAGTGACGCCATCCAGCCGTCTCATCCTCTGCTGCCCCTCTCTCCTCCTGCCCTCAGTCTTTCCCAGCATCAGGCTCTTTTCCAGTGAGTTGGCTGTTCATGCAAGGTGGCCAAAGGGCTGCAGCTTCAGCTACAGCATCAGTCCTTCCAATGACTATTTGGAATTGACTTCCTCTAGGATGGACTGGTTTGCTCTCCTTGCAGTCCTGGGGACTCTCAAGCGTCTTCTCCAGCACCTCAGTGTGAAAGCGTCAATTCCTGGCCGCTCAGCCTCCTTTATGGTACAGCTCTGTATGGCAACAGGCGGTAAATTGATGTATCATGGTGGCCATTTGTTAACATATAAAAACATTGAATCCCTCTATTGTACACCTGAAATGAATATAATATTGCAGGTCAACTATACTTTCTACATATATCCCTCCCTCCTGAGCCTCCCTCTTGCATCCATCCCACGGATTAGGTTCCCACAGAGCACCCCCAAAACATTGCCGTCCTGGCTAGGGTGCAGTGCAGCTGCTCACTGCGTGTTAGGGTTAGGGCGGGCGCCAGGGCCCCGGGGAGAGAATTTTTATGTTTAACTTTACTTTGTCCTCTCTTAAAATATAGATTTTATTTCGTTGTTGTGCAAAAGCGTTTGAGTTGGATGGTGTTCCATTTGTTTATCTTTGCTTTTGTCGCCCTTGCCGGAGGAGACATACTCCAAAAAAACATGGCCAAGACTGGTCTCAAAGAGCTAACTGCCTGTGTTTTCTTCTAGTTTCATGAACCTAGAAGGTATTATGCTCCGTGAAGTAAGTCAGACAAAGACAAATACGGTGTTATTTCACACATAGGTGGAATCTAAGAAACAAAACAGATGACTAAACAAAACAGGTTCAAACTCAGACACACAAAGAACGAACTGGTGGTTGCCAGAGGGGAGGGGAAAGAGGGGTGGGCACGATAAGAAGAGGAGTCTAGGGGTAAACATCCAGCTGTAAGATAAGTTATGGGATGTGGTGTACAGCATGGGGAATATAGTCAGTTGTTGTTCAGTTAAAAGTCAAAAAGCACAGTATGCACATATGGTCCTGTCCAACGCTGTGACCCCATGGACCGCAGCTCACCAGCCTTCCTGTCCTTCACCATCTCCCAGAGCTTGCCAAACTCGTGTCCACTGGGCCAGTGACGCCATCCAGCCGTCTCATCCTCTGCTGCCCCTCTCCTCCTGCCCTCAGTCTTTCCCAGCATCAGGCTCTTTTCCAGTGAGTTGGCTGTTCATGCAAGGTGGCCAAAGGGCTGCAGCTTCAGCTACAGCATCAGTCCTTCCAATGACTATTTGGAATTGACTTCCTCTAGGATGGACTGGTTTGCTCTCCTTGCAGTCCTGGGGACTCTCAAGCGTCTTCTCCAGCACCTCAGTGTGAAAGCGTCAATTCCTGGCCGCTCAGCCTCCTTTATGGTACAGCTCTGTATGGCAACAGGCGGTAAATTGATGTATCATGGTGGCCATTTGTTAACATATAAAAACATTGAATCCCTCTATTGTACACCTGAAATGAATATAATATTGCAGGTCAACTATACTTTCTACATATATCCCCTCCCTCCTGAGCCTCCCTCTTGCATCCATCCCACCGGATTAGGTTCCCACAGAGCACCACGCTGAGCTCCCTGGGCTCCACAGCACCTTCCCACTAGCCGCCTACTTTACACACGGTGGTGTCCGTATGTCAGCGCTGCTCTCTCACTTCACGCAGCTTCTCCTTCCCCACTGCGCCCACAAGTCCAGTCTCTACGTCTGCGTCACTTTTCCTGCCCTGCAAATCAGCTACTCAGATTGAAGGTATATTAATTGTCCTCATTTTTCTTTTAAAAAAATTCGAGAAGTATCCTGGAATCCTCCTCTGTGCTGATTCATAGGTTTAACAGGTAAATAGTCCCAGGGTACAAGATTCAAGGTTAGGCGAGCTCGGCGCTCTTCCTCGTCTCCTGTGGCATCGTCTAAAGCCAGCGAGTGTGGACTTCACAGAGGCGTGTGTCTGGGCAGCAGGGCTGTAACGGAGAATGGGGAAAGTAGTGAGGGATCACCAAAGACCCCTGGATCCTGCAACCTTCCACGAGCCTCAGTGAACTGAAGGAGTTTCCCCATGGTCTGGTGGTTAGGACTTCACCTTTCAACACAGGGCTGGTGGTTCAGACGGTAAAGAATCTACCTGCAAGGGGGAAACCTGGGTTCCATCCCTCGGTCAGGAAGATACCCTGGAGAAGGGCATGGCAACCCACTCCAGTCTTCTTGCCTGGAGAAGGGCATGGCAACCCACTCCAGTCTTCTTGCCTGGAGAACCCCACAGTTAGAGCCTGGAGGGCTATGGTCCATAGGGCTGTAAACAGACACAGCTGAGTGACCATCACACTTTCCAGTGCAGGGGATGTAGGCTCCTCCTGGTTGGGACATGGAGATCACACCTGCCAGGAAGTCAAAAAGCCAAAGCATGTAACAGAAGCAATATTGTAACAAATTCAATAAAAACTAGCTTTTTAGTCCTGGGGACTCTCAAGCGTCTTCTCCAGCACCTCAGTGTGAAAGCGTCAATTCCTGGCCGCTCAGCCTCCTTTATGGTACAGCTCTGTATGGCAACAGGCGGTAAATTGATGTATCATGGTGGCCATTTGTTAACATATAAAAACATTGAATCCCTCTATTGTACACCTGAAATGAATATAATATTGCAGGTCAACTATACTGTCTACATATAACCCCTCCCTCCTGAGCCTCCCTCTTGCATCCATCCCACGGATTAGGTTCCCACAGAGCACCACGCTGAGCTCCCTGGGCTCCACAGCACCTTCCCACTAGCCGCCTACTTTACACACGGTGGTGTCCGTATGTCAGCGCTGCTCTCTCACTTCACGCAGCTTCTCCTTCCCCACTGCGCCCACAAGTCCAGTCTCTACGTCTGCGTCACTTTTCCTGCCCTGCAAATCAGCTACTCAGATTGAAGGTATATTAATTGTCCTCGTTTTTCTTTTAAAAAAATTCGAGAAGTATCCTGGAATCCTCCTCTGTGCTGATTCATAGGTTTAACAGGTAAATAGTCCCAGGGTACAAGATTCAAGGTTAGGCGAGCTCGGCGCTCTTCCTCGTCTCCTGTGGCATCGTCTAAAGCCAGCGAGTGTGGACTTCACAGAGGCGTGTGTCTGGGCAGCAGGGCTGTAACGGAGAATGGGGAAAGTAGTGAGGGATCACCAAAGACCCCTGGATCCTGCAACCTTCCACGAGCCTCAGTGAACTGAAGGAGTTTCCCCATGGTCTGGTGGTTAGGACTTCACCTTTCAACACAGGGCTGGTGGTTCAGACGGTAAAGAATCTACCTGCAAGGGGGAAACCTGGGTTCCATCCCTCGGTCAGGAAGATACCCTGGAGAAGGGCATGGCAACCCACTCCAGTCTTCTTGCCTGGAGAAGGGCATGGCAACCCACTCCAGTCTTCTTGCCTGGAGAACCCCACAGTTAGAGCCTGGAGGGCTATGGTCCATAGGGCTGTAAACAGACACAGCTGAGTGACCATCACACTTTCCAGTGCAGGGGATGTAGGCTCCTCCCTGGTTGGGACATGGAGATCACACCTGCCAGGAAGTCAAAAAGCCAAAGCATGTAACAGAAGCAATATTGTAACAAATTCAATAAAAACTTTAAAAATGATCCATATTTTAAAAAAAAAAAAAAGTTCTAGAAAGAATCCAATGAGAACCAGTCTTCCATTGACCATTCAGTCTGAGCGGGATTTGAACTCAGTTGGGAGCAGACCCAGGTCTGTCTCACTCCTGGACCAGGCATTTTCCTCTCTCTACCAGACAGCCCAAGAGCGAAAACATGGTGGTGTGTCCAGTCCAGCGGCCCTTGGAGTGGTCAAGATGGAGGGTAAAGGGTTGCTCAGAACCCAGGGCCATTTTCCCTGAGCGTCTGGGTCGGTGGAGCAGGACCTCGGGTCCCATCACCTTGATTTTTGCAGAGGTAAAGGCATTAATTTTTTAAAAATTTATTTACTTATTTTACATTTTGGCTGTGCTGGGCCTTGGTTGCTGCATGTGGTGAGTGGGGGTCATTCTCTAGTTGCAGTGCCTGGATTTTTCACCGCAGCGACTTCTCTGTCGTGGAGTGTGGGCTTAGGTGCTGCGAGGCATCGGAATCTTCGAGACTGGGGGTTGAACCCATGTTTCCTGTATTGGTAAGTGGATTTTTAACTACTGGACCACCACGGAAGACCTTTTATTTAAAAAAAAAAACTGTCTTTGTTGAATTTGTTACAATATTGCTTCTGTTTTATTTTTTTGGAGATTTTTGGAAGTATATGGGATCTTAGCTTCCCAATCAGAGACTGCGCCCCCTCCGTTGGAAGGCGAAGTCTTAAACCCCTGCACTGCCAGAGAAGTCCCAGCAAATGCATCCTTGAGAGAATGTTGTACAGATAGCCTGAGGGTCTGTGACAATTGTTGCCATGGCAGCGTGATTAGATCGCTGGGGTCTGGACTTAGCAAGAAGGTTGGGCTCCCTCTTGCTGTGTTATTACCCTCGCTTTGCATCACTTCTCACACATCCTGGGGCTCGGGGGAGCCGGCTGTGTCTCCCCCGGTGGTTGTCGGCAAGGAGCCATATGGTGGGAGCCAGCTCAGTATGCTTTTCCACCAAGCCGCCTCCATCCAAATGCTGTAGAAACAAATCACACAGCATGTACGCTGCCCTGGGGAATGGGCGCGGGATCCTCATACCCAGGCACTGCCTGTCCTTTAGACAGACAGAAACTAAAATCCTCCAGCGTTTACTGAGCAGCTCTTCTGTGTTATGCTATAGACAGGAATAAGACGCTCCTGGAACTCAGGTGTTTTACAGATCTGGTGGGGAGGTAGACACACCATCAGGTGAAGTTCAGCTGCGGGGCGTTAAATTCTGGCTAATCAATAAAATCCAGGACAGCCAAATAAATAAATATTTTAAAAATTAAAAAAGGGGGTGAATATTATGGTGTGTGAATCACATCTCTGTGAAGTTATATATACAACAGAAAGAGTGAGTGAGCCAGGGCTGAACCACGTCGTGGAAGCGTGGGGAGACCTGGAGGCCTGTGGCATCCTGACTCTGGACGCGGCTCGGATAGGATTATGCGCTGGCAGAATGCTCTTGGCCAGCACAGGTGGACGGGGCTTGCACCGGGAGGAGGTGGGTACCATCTTTGCGGGGATCAAGGATATCTCTATGAAAGAAGCTGGGCTGGGTTTCGAATGGCCTCTGTGCTTACTGAACTGGAAAACTTCCTGGTCTGACCTCAGCACCGTCTGCCATGAGCCAGGCTGAGGAGGCGGCCCCCGGCCCTGAGAAATGATTCACCCCTCTCTGTGCCCGTGGTCCTTGAGAAGATGGGCGATTCCCCAGGGTGGTGGCCTGGATCAGGGCCCTTCTCCCCTGAAAGGACCCCAGCAATGTGTGGGTCCACGGGCCCCAGCTCCTGGCCACTAGCGAATTGGTCTGTGGTCACTACCAACCCCAGCTGGGGAATCCGAGTGTCTATCTGGGACTCAGACATGGAGAGACACAGGCGAGGACTGTCTGTGGCAGTGACCTTGAGAGCAGTCTCAGACTCCTGGGGCCCAGGTCTCTGATCTCCCTCTTGCTGTGTTATTACCCTCGCTTTGCATCACTTCTCACATCCTGGGGCTCGGGAGCCGGCTGTGTCTCCCCCGGTGGTTGTCGGCAAGGAGCCGTATGGTGGGAGCCAGCTCAGTATGCTTTTCCACCAAGCCGCCTCCATCCAAATGCTGTAGAAACAAATCACACAGCATGTACGCTGCCCTGGGGAATGGGCGCGGGATCCTCATACCCAGGCACTGCCTGTCCTTTAGACAGACAGAAACTAAAATCCTCCAGCGTTTACTGAGCAGCTCTTCTGTGTTATGCTATAGACAGGAATAAGACGCTCCTGGAACTCAGGTGTTTTACAGATCTGGTGGGGAGGTAGACACACCATCAGGTGAAGTTCAGCTGCGGGGCGTTAAATTCTGGCTAATCAATAAAATCCAGGACAGCCAAATAAATAAATATTTTAAAAATTAAAAAAGGGGGTGAATATTATGGTGTGTGAATCACATCTCTGTGAAGTTATATATACAACAGAAAGAGTGAGTGAGCCAGGGCTGAACCACGTCGTGGAAGCGTGGGGAGACCTGGAGGCCTGTGGCATCCTGACTCTGGACGCGGCTCGGATAGGATTATGCGCTGGCAGAATGCTCTTGGCCAGCACAGGTGGACGGGGCTTGCACCGGGAGGAGGTGGGTACCATCTTTGCGGGGATCAAGGATATCTCTATGAAAGAAGCTGGGCTGGGTTTCGAATGGCCTCTGTGCTTACTGAACTGGAAAACTTCCTGGTCTGACCTCAGCACCGTCTGCCATGAGCCAGGCTGAGGAGGCGGCCCCCGGCCCTGAGAAATGATTCACCCCTCTCTGTGCCCGTGGTCCTTGAGAAGATGGGCGATTCCCCAGGGTGGTGGCCTGGATCAGGGCCCTTCTCCCCTGAAAGGACCCCAGCAATGTGTGGGTCCACGGGCCCCAGCTCCTGGCCACTAGCGAATTGGTCTGTGGTCACTACCAACCCCAGCTGGGGAATCCGAGTGTCTATCTGGGACTCAGACATGGAGAGACACAGGCGAGGACTGTCTGTGGCAGTGACCTTGAGAGCAGTCTCAGACTCCTGGGGCCCAGGTCTCTGATCTGCCCTGGCCCTGTCCTTCCTGAGGCCTGATGGTCATGAGGGAGATGGAGGTGAGTGAGGGGGTCAGCTATCCCACGATGCCCTGAGCCGCCCATCTCCTCTGAATGTCCTTCTTGGGACTCTGTGGGCTGGATGGGCTTCTGGGGTGTCATCCTTCAGATGCTTCTTCATGGGAATAATCGGGGCCGCTGAGTCCCACATGGCCTTGAAACAGAGCAGGACCCTGTGATCCTGATCTTCTACCTGCCTTTGGCTGTGGAAAAACTGTAGCCAAAGCATACGTGTAATCAGAGACATGAGAACATGCAGAAACAAAGGAAAACACAGAAGGCCAGTGCCCACGGTGTTCTGGAATTGTGCATCTCTGTGATTTCTGTTTTCGAATCCCCTGAGGCTGGGTCTCCTGATGACCAGCATCCTGGACCCATCACAACATGTCTGGAAGGACACAACACTGTTGGGGTTTTTTTTTTAAGATGTATATATTTATTTTTGGCTGTGCTGAATCTTCATGGCTCCATGAGCTTTCTCTGGTTGTGGCGAGCAGGGGCTACTGTCTAACTGTGGCAGTCTTCTCACTGCACTGGATTCTCTTCTCTTCTCCAGGGTGCTGGGGCTTCAGTAGTTGTGGCTCACGGGCTTACTTGCTCTGAGGCATGTGGGATCTTCCTGGATCAAAGATCAAACCCGTGTCCCTTGCATTGCAAGGTGGATTCTCAGCCACTGGACCACCAGGGAAGTTCAGGACCTGGTATTCCTTGATGGTGGTCATGAAGGCACCACATCTAGCCTCCCCCCTAGCCTCCTGTCCAGGAGGCCCACACACCCCTCCTGTGGTTCAGGAAGCACGTCCCCTTCTGCGCCGTAGATCAGTACCTGTAGAGATCTGCCGTGAACCAGAGTCGAATCGCCACGGACGCAGTGAGAGAGCCAGGTTCAGCGAGGTCATTTTAGGTGGGAGAAAGGGATAAACAACTGGCCTGAAGGCTGAGTTTGATCTTAATAAGACCAGATCTATGGAGTGCCATGAATCAAAATTCTCAATGAGGGCTTCCCCTGGTGGTCCAGTGGGTAAGGACACCGCCTTGTAGTGCAAGGGGCGCCGGTTCGATCCCTGGCCTGGGAAGATCCCACGTGCTGTGGAGCGGCTGGACTGATGGGTCCAATTACCGAGCCGGAGCTCTGAAGCGCATGCGCCCAGAGCCGGTGCTCTGTGACGACAGACGCCACCGCGATGGGAGGCCCACAGGAGCCAAAGAACAAAGACGGATGAAAATAGAGAAAGACCAACAGAAGTGGCCCGCCTGCTCCCCTCCCTCCCCAACCTGACCCCCGCCCAAAAATAAAATAAATAAATCTTAAAAAAAAAAAAAAAATTCTCAATGAAAAAGAACATCAGGAATCCAAAATGAAGTTAGTCACATTGTCAGGCCTTGGAAAGGCCGGAAGGTTACCTGGCTGTTCATCCAGGTCCTTGGAAGCTGCTGCCCAAAGTGATTTAGGAGGAGTGACAAGTGGGGCCGGGGTGATTCTTGGTCTTCTGATTATCAATCCAGAAAACTGTTTTGAGACAAACCTGGAGCCTGGGACCCTTGCCTGCAGAGCTGGACACACTTCTCCTCCAGAAACAAAATGCAAAGAAACTGTATGGGACTAAAAGTAACTGTGTGCATGTACGGTTGGGGAAAATTCTGGATCAAAAGACACAAAGAGACCAAAATGCCCAATTGCCACTTTTGAAGAGCCTGGAGCAGAAGCATGGCCGGTGCACAGCCTTGGAACACAGCACCCCTTAAGGGGTGGGCAGAGCACCCAAGCCACCCTCCAGCCCGACCCTGGACCCTCCCCGACCCTCACCCCACATGAGAGAGGAGCTCCTCGGGAGTAAGCAAAGGACCCTGCTGTTATCTGCCCGCCCCCCGTAAAAGCCTAGACTGAATTTCTCCACTGGCCTCTAGTCGGTTTTTCCCGATTAAGGAGGCCAGGGACCCTGGTCGGTAACAGTTTACCTGGAGGATTTTTAGCAGTTGAAGGGTGAGCCTGTCAACTGAACAGGGTACAATGTCACTTATAGGACCTGATAGTGGGGTGGAGCCTGAGTGGGGGGCCACACACGGGGTCAGGGTCATCAAAGCTTCTCCAACGTGAGCGTGCCCTTTCTTGCCAAAGGAGGTTTGTACACAGACACATTGTGTTTTTGAGTATATGTTTAAAATGTTGTTTTCATTAAATGTAAACACTTAAGGCAAACTATAATTTTTCTGAATTCATTCTGACACGTTTTAATTTTCCTCCAGATACTAGCAGCCTTAAAAAAATAAAACAAAAAAAAAGCAATTGATCTCAACCCTTCTTAACAATGAGACGTCCTCCCAAATTATATTAATCAGTCATCAGGTATTCAAAGATTCATATAACACCCACTGGGTGCAAATATGAGCAAGACATGTAAGTTATGCAAATTAGACATTTCTGTCATTTAAAAATAATTTCCTACCCATATGGGCCCTGGTGTTTTAAGTTTCCACCAAATGATACACTTGTCATTGGCCCGCCGTGCTGGTTCCCTTCCGCCCTAGAGCTGTTTGAAGGCCGGGGAAGGCTCTGACACCCCACGTGCAGGAGGCCTGGTCTGCGGGGAGCCCCTGCTCCGCGCACGCTCGTCCTTGACATCAAAACAGGGACCGAGTAGTCTCTTGGAAACTGAGAGAAGGGGATTTGGTAAAAAACACGATCATGTTTTTGTTTCAACTTTTTATTTTGTGTTGAAGTATAGCCAATTAACAATGCTGTGATAGTTTCAGGTGCACAGCAAAGGGACTCGGCCTACATACACATTCTCCCCCAAACTCCCCTCCCATTCAGGCAGAGCAGAGCTCCCCGAGCTGTGCAGTCGGACCTTGTTGGTGATCCATTTTCAATATAGCCATGCATACATGTCCATCCCCAACCCCCGAACTGTGCCCTTCCCCCATCCTTCCTCCCCGGTAGCCCTAGGTTCATTCTCTAAGTCTGGAGGGTTTTTTTCCATTTCCCCAACTCTGCTGTGAATTTCTCCACTGGCCTCTAGTCGGTTTTTCCCGATTAAGGAGGCCAGGGACCCTGGTCGGTAACAGTTTACCTGGAGGATTTTTAGCAGTTGAAGGGTGAGCCTGTCAACTGAACAGGGTACAATGTCACTTATAGGACCTGATAGTGGGGTGGAGCCTGAGTGGGGGGCCACACACGGGGTCAGGGTCATCAAAGCTTCTCCAACGTGAGCGTGCCCTTTCTTGCCAAAGGAGGTTTGTACACAGACACATTGTGTTTTTGAGTATATGTTTAAAATGTTGTTTTCATTAAATGTAAACACTTAAGGCAAACTATAATTTTTCTGAATTCATTCTGACACGTTTTAATTTTCCTCCAGATACTAGCAGCCTTAAAAAAATAAAACAAAAAAAAAGCAATTGATCTCAACCCTTCTTAACAATGAGACGTCCTCCCAAATTATATTAATCAGTCATCAGGTATTCAAAGATTCATATAACACCCACTGGGTGCAAATATGAGCAAGACATGTAAGTTATGCAAATTAGACATTTCTGTCATTTAAAAATAATTTCCTACCCATATGGGCCCTGGTGTTTTAAGTTTCCACCAAATGATACACTTGTCATTGGCCCGCCGTGCTGGTTCCCTTCCGCCCTAGAGCTGTTTGAAGGCCGGGGAAGGCTCTGACACCCCACGTGCAGGAGGCCTGGTCTGCGGGGAGCCCCTGCTCCGCGCACGCTCGTCCTTGACATCAAAACAGGGACCGAGTAGTCTCTTGGAAACTGAGAGAAGGGGATTTGGTAAAAAACACGATCATGTTTTTGTTTCAACTTTTTATTTTGTGTTGAAGTATAGCCAATTAACAATGCTGTGATAGTTTCAGGTGCACAGCAAAGGGACTCGGCCTACATACACATTCTCCCCCAAACTCCCCTCCCATTCAGGCAGAGCAGAGCTCCCCGAGCTGTGCAGTCGGACCTTGTTGGTGATCCATTTTCAATATAGCCATGCATACATGTCCATCCCCAACCCCCGAACTGTGCCCTTCCCCCATCCTTCCTCCCCGGTAGCCCTAGGTTCATTCTCTAAGTCTGGAGTCTGTTTCTGGTTTGTAAGTTCACTCGTATCATGATGCTCTTGCCTTCGCTTCCTCTTTTATGCTTTCCTATCTTTTCTGATTATTCCTTGTTATATTACTAGTATATCTTCATGCTTCTTTTTTGTCCTCATGCAGATTAGAAGCAATACATCTTATTTACTATACTAGTTATTGCCTTTAAGGAAAAAACATATTTGAACTTCTCTTTATGCCGATGAAAAATAACTCTAAGCAAAATGAGAAATTTAATAAGCTTTTAAATGTCTCATTATCTGTCCCCACCCATTTAACACTATATATTTTTGGAATAATCTAGTCTTTTAGATCCGGGTTATTATTAGCAGCCTCTTTTTTCATAAAACTTTTCTGAGGACATATGTAATGTCTGCCTTAAATTAATGATCGTGTTAATGTGTGCTCTTTAAACTTAACCACACAGTTTAGAGGTTTCACACATCACATCTTTTATAATTTGTCTCCTCCGTTCCTGCAGCTTCATTCTGACCCGTCTCTTTCTGGGGCTAGTGGACCCAGTGTGCACTGCTGCATGGTGCCCGCTACGTCCACACCTGTGCCGTGGCTCCCCTGGGGTGGAGTGCCATTCTCCTTCCGTTGGCCTCAGCCTCAGCCATGCGTCTTGTCAAGGCCAATGGAATAATGGCTGAAATGCAAACGATCTGTTCTGCGTCTGGACTTCAGAAGTCCTTCCCCTTTCTGCGTCTCCTCTAACCCCTTGGCCCCCAGCGGGGGAAGAGAGGTCCTTGTTCGTCTGTGGGTGCCAGGGAGGGGACGAGGGATGGGGCAGAGTCTCCTGTAGGAGCCATGTTATCCAGTCACTTCCCTCCAAGACCAGTCAGGCACCCCCACAGACACTTGGAGGGAAATACAGGAAACGCAGCAGGTGGAGACCAGCCTTGGCACGGTGCCTTCAGCGCTACCTCCTTGGGAAAGCTCTGTGAGCTGAGCGGAG
Source organism: Tragulus kanchil (assembly GCA_022376925.1). NCBI lineage: Eukaryota > Metazoa > Chordata > Mammalia > Artiodactyla > Tragulidae > Tragulus > Tragulus kanchil. The sequence continues at coordinate 26,129,805 of JAIOJX010000032.1, forward strand.
GGCAGACTCACCTGGGCTACAGTGGCTCCGTCAGGATGGGGAATGACTCCCGGGACAATGGCCAGTGTGTGATGGCTTTCTCCTAAAAGTCAGAAAAGCTAAAACTGATGTTACACACCGTTCTTACCATAATGCTGCTGTTGCAAGTTCTCTTGTCACTCAATCAAAAAAGGGGAGGAAGCTTTTTAAAAAATTATTTATTTATTTGGCTGCACCAGGTCTTAGTTGCAGCACACAGAATCTTCGATCTTAGTTGCGGCAGGTGAGATCAAGCTCCCCGACCAGGGGCCAAACCCAGACCCTCTGCACTGGGTGCTCAGAGTCTTAGCCACTGGACCCCCAGGGAAGTCCCAGAAAAGGGAAAGAAGCTTGATTGTGAGGAAGGTGAAGGAAGAATTACCACGACTTACTTACAGGCAATATGATTGCCTACATAGAAAACTGAGAGAAGAAATCAAAAAACAGAAAGAATTAATATAAAGTGGCTAGCTAGAAAATAAATATTCAAAAATCCATAATTGTCCTGGAAATAATTAGATAGGAAAGGTCATAGGCTCCATGAGCAAATAGCAACATACTTTATAAAATGCTTAAGAGGAACCATAGGATGAAATTGGCTGGGTCTTCATTTTTAGCGATGTTGTGTTTTTCGCGGAGGGACATAAAAGTCAGCTTAAATAACTGAAGCAAGATGATGAGGAAGTGGAACAGTTATTCCAAGATATTAATTCTCTCAAAATCAATTTATAAATCGAATGTCGATTCTAATGAAAATACAAGAAGATCATTTTTGAACTTGTCAAGTAGATCTAAGTTCATCCAGAGGAATAAATGCTCACAAAGAGCCAAGAAATTTTGAGGAAATAAAAATGCCAGTGTTTGTGCCATGAGCATTGGCTGAAAGCTATGATAATCAAACCAGTTCAGTTATGGTTCAGAAACAGACAGACAGAAAGAAACTAAATATTTTAAGGAAATTAGTACATGGTAAATATGGCATTTCATAGCAGTGGTCAAAATAATGTTAATTTTTTAAAATGGAAAAGTTTCGCCATTGGTAGAAATGTAAATTGGTGCAGCCACGATGGAAAACAGTGTGCGGGTTCCTCAAAAGAGTAAACACAGAACTACCATACGATCCAACAAGTCCTCTTCAGGGTATTTCTTCGAAGAAAATGAAAACAGTGGCCCATGGTCACTGCAGCATTATTTACAAAAGTCAAGACAAGGAAGCAATCTAAGTGTCCACCAATGGATGAATGGATAAAGAAGATGTGGTACATATACATACAGCAGAATAGCATTTAGCCATAAAAGGATGCAATGTTGCCATGTTGACCACATGGTTGAAACTTGAGGGTGCTACGTTAAGTGAAATACATAGGAGAAAGACAAACGCTGTACCATCTCTCTTTTATGAGAGCAAAACAAAAATATAAAGCTAACCTCATGGCACCAAAGAACAAATGAGTGGTTGGAGAGGCGGGGACTTGGCGAGCAGGGAGAAATGAGTGAGATGGGTTAAAAGGTAAAATGGAAAAGAAAAAGATGGGGAAAAAAGAGTTGCAACCAAGACTCTGGAACGGGGAAAACTGCCAAAGGGAAGCTATATGCCACGGAAGCAAGTCAGGGGCTGCAGGGACCTGGGTGAGGGGACCCCAGAGTGCCTACCAGGGCGACCCTCCTGGTCAAGGTCACTCCGGGCAGGCCTGGGCTCTAGTGAGCCCTGCCCCTCAGTCCTGTAAAGGCATGTCCTGGCTTCTGTACAAAATAGGTGCACCGGACACAATGGAAAAGAATTTCAAAAATAATATATCTGTGTATGTATAACTGAATCACACACACAAAAAAGAATTCTACTTTTTGAAATTTAGTTACCTTTATCTTTTTGCCAGTTTTTCTAACTGTCCTATGGACATCTAATAACAATGTATAAGATACAAAATGTTAGGTTTTTTTTTTTTAAGAAATTTTGAGGAAATAAAATGCCAGTGTTTGTGCCATGAGCATTGGCTGTTTTCAAAATCAATATTTCAGAAACAGACAGACAGAAAGAAACTAAATATTTTAAGGAAATTAGTACATGGTAAATATGGCATTTCATAGCAGTGGTCAAAATAATGTTAATTTTTTAAAATGGAAAAGTTTCGCCATTGGTAGAAATGTAAATTGGTGCAGCCACGATGGAAAACAGTGTGCGGGTTCCTCAAAAGAGTAAACACAGAACTACCATACGATCCAACAAGTCCTCTTCAGGGTATTTCTTCGAAGAAAATGAAAACAGTGGCCCATGGTCACTGCAGCATTATTTACAAAAGTCAAGACAAGGAAGCAATCTAAGTGTCCACCAATGGATGAATGGATAAAGAAGATGTGGTACATATACATACAGCAGAATAGCATTTAGCCATAAAAGGATGCAATGTTGCCATGTTGACCACATGGTTGAAACTTGAGGGTGCTACGTTAAGTGAAATACATAGGAGAAAGACAAACGCTGTACCATCTCTCTTTTATGAGAGCAAAACAAAAATATAAAGCTAACCTCATGGCACCAAAGAACAAATGAGTGGTTGGAGAGGCGGGGACTTGGCGAGCAGGGAGAAATGAGTGAGATGGGTTAAAAGGTAAAATGGAAAAGAAAAAGATGGGGAAAAAAGAGTTGCAACCAAGACTCTGGAACTGGGGAAACTGCCAAAGGGAAGCTATATGCCACGGAAGCAAGTCAGGGGCTGCAGGGACCTGGGTGAGGGGACCCCAGAGTGCCTACCAGGGCGACCCTCCTGGTCAAGGTCACTCCGGGCAGGCCTGGGCTCTAGTGAGCCCTGCCCCTCAGTCCTGTAAAGGCATGTCCTGGCTTCTGTACAAAATAGGTGCACCGGACACAATGGAAAAGAATTTCAAAAATAATATATCTGTGTATGTATAACTGAATCACACACACAAAAAAGAATTCTACTTTTTGAAATTTAGTTACCTTTATCTTTTTGCCAGTTTTTCTAACTGTCCTATGGACATCTAATAACAATGTATAAGATACAAAATGTTAGGTATATTTACTGTGTTAAATATATTGTGTAAATATATAAATTAATTAAATATAAACCTATTATATTGAAATTATTAATGACATCATTCAGGGTGCTCCCATTCTTGTTTCTTCTGCACTTGATAAAATATTCTCAGAGAAATGTTAACATACCTCAGTATGATTATATGTTTTTTCTTTTCACTCCTTCTGCTTTATGTATCCTTGTTTCTTTGTTGTTACATGTTTAATGGTTTAGGGCTATCTTCTTTGGGAGTTGTACCTTTTGTCATTAAAGATAATTGTCTTTGTTTCATTTTAAATAAATAATTAATTTAAAAAATAGGTGCACCAGAAGTACCCAGCACATTCACTTTGCGGTAGAGCAATAAACTAACACAGCATTGTAAAGCAACTATGTTCTCCCCCGCCCCCCCCTAAAAACCTGGGGGGGGAAAAGATAACTAACAAGAACCTACTGTACAGCACGGAGAACTCTACTCAATGTTTTGTAGTAGCCTATAAGAGAAAAGAATCTGAAAAAGGATATCTGTATATGTATATATATAGATAGATATAAAGCTGAATCACTGTGTTGTACACATGAAACTAACACAATGTTGTAAATCAACTCCACTTCAATTAAAAAAAAAAGGTTTTAATTAAAAATTCTTTCAAAATACCTAGCACAAAGTAGGTGTGCAGTAAACACATCCTAAAGGAAGGAAGGAAGGAAATGGACTTGGACCTTAAATGGGGCATGGTGAAACACCAATGACTGATTAAGTATTTATTTATTTGGCTGTCCTGGCTCTTAATTGCAGGGTCTTCAGCTGCAGCATGAGAGCTCCTAGTCATGGCCTGTGAGATCTACTTCCCTGGCCAGGAATTGAACCTACGCCCCTGGCATTTGGGAGCTCAGAGTCTTAGCCACTGGGAAGTCCTGGTGAAACAACTGAGTTACAGGAGCTTGTTTCCATCCTCAGTCTTAGGACTCCTGCCTGGAGCCAAAATGCAAAAAACCAGAAATATATATTAAACTTGAAAGTATTAATGAGAGCTACCTTTGGAAAGGTCTAAAACAAACAAAGAAATTTGAAAAAAAAAAAAGAAGAAAAGACAGCTAAAAGCTACGGGGTGGAGGATGGAGGGGAAAGGGAGGGTGACTTGGGTGGGAGGGGTAGGGAATATGCCTATGACTGATGTGGGATTATGCATAGCTGTAAACAACAAAACTCTGTAAACGGTGTATAACAATAACTTGGCTGTACACCTGAAAGTAACACGACATTGTAAACAGCCAAACCCAACAACAACAAAAAAATCTGACATATGTCAGAATTAATTCCAGGTGGATTAAATACATATATGCTAAAATAAATAAGAATGTTGTTTATTTGTCCTTGTAATGTCTATTTCATTTATTATGAAGTCCTTCTTCTATTATTCCTATACTATTTTCTTAACAGACTATTATATTGTAGTCAGACATGCCTCTACTTTAACAGAGAGATCAATTCAAATCAACAGACCAGTAAGCAAACTACACTTTTGAAAGAAGCTAAAGTGTGAAAATCCTTTACCGAGACAGGAACAAATTGCACATTTATTTACAGGCAAATCAGAACCACGACAGCCTTGTGCTATGGTCTGAATGTTTGTGTCTCCACATTCACATGTTAACACTGTCTGAAGAAAATACAGAAGGAAGAGCTATAGTGTTTTTCATTCCAATGAAATGTTTATTTCCCTGATAAATGGACTGTTCCACACATCGTGTCCTCTCTGAAATCATCGCTCATTTTCACCCAGGAGACCAATTTTCTCTGCTTTCAGTGCATATCCTCATGGTGGATACTTTCCAAGGCTTTAATAATGCATCCGCAATCTTCAGGAGCTTCCTCTCCAAAGGACTGGCTCTGTGCTTGAGGCAGAGATGTGACTACACCCATGTTATATGGTTATATTTACTTCCAGGCACATGTGAACATAGCCAGGCACCTGAATTTACATGATCTGAGCCTCTCCACCATTTCGTACCCTCATTTGCCTTACTTCTCTTTCTGGCAACATTTGAAGTCTGTGTCAAGACCCATCTTGCTACTAAGGATGTGCAGATGAGATGCAGTGAGTCTTGGGACTGGTTAAGTGGTTAAGACTTTGCCTTCCAAGACGGGAAGTGGGGATTTGATCCCTGGTGGGGAGGTAAGATCCCACAGGCCTTGAAGTCAAAACACCAGAACATAAAACAGAAGCAATATTATAAAAAGACTCCATAAAAACTTTTAAAAAAGATGCAATGAGCCTCCGCCAGCTGGGGTAGTGGAGGGACACCATGAAGCATTTCCTGTGTCCTGCAATGCTTTACCTATAACAGATGATCACCTATCACAGTCTTCTGCAGACGATGCTACGGCCTAACAGAATGATTTTACCTATTCACTTTTGCGAATTAATTCCAGGTGGATTAAATACATATATGCTAAAATAAATAAGAATGTTGTTTATTTGTCCTTGTAATGTCTATTTCATTTATTATGAAGTCCTTCTTCTATTATTCCTATACTATTTTCTTAACAGACTATTATATTGTAGTCAGACATGCCTCTACTTTAACAGAGAGATCAATTCAAATCAACAGACCAGTAAGCAAACTACACTTTTGAAAGAAGCTAAAGTGTGAAAATCCTTTACCGAGACAGGAACAAATTGCACATTTATTTACAGGCAAATCAGAACCACGACAGCCTTGTGCTATGGTCTGAATGTTTGTGTCTCCACATTCACATGTTAACACTGTCTGAAGAAAATACAGAAGGAAGAGCTATAGTGTTTTTCATTCCAATGAAATGTTTATTTCCCTGATAAATGGACTGTTCCCACACATCGTGTCCTCTCTGAAATCATCGCTCATTTTCACCCAGGAGACCAATTTTCTCTGCTTTCAGTGCATATCCTCATGGTGGATACTTTCCAAGGCTTTAATAATGCATCCGCAATCTTCAGGAGCTTCCTCTCCAAAGGACTGGCTCTGTGCTTGAGGCAGAGATGTGACTACACCCATGTTATATGGTTATATTTACTTCCAGGCACATGTGAACATAGCCAGGCACCTGAATTTACATGATCTGAGCCTCTCCACCATTTCGTACCCTCATTTGCCTTACTTCTCTTTCTGGCAACATTTGAAGTCTGTGTCAAGACCCATCTTGCTACTAAGGATGTGCAGATGAGATGCAGTGAGTCTTGGGACTGGTTAAGTGGTTAAGACTTTGCCTTCCAAGACGGGAAGTGGGGATTTGATCCCTGGTGGGGAGGTAAGATCCCACAGGCCTTGAAGTCAAAACACCAGAACATAAAACAGAAGCAATATTATAAAAAGACTCCATAAAAACTTTTAAAAAAGATGCAATGAGCCTCCGCCAGCTGGGGTAGTGGAGGGACACCATGAAGCATTTCCTGTGTCCTGCAATGCTTTACCTATAACAGATGATCACCTATCACAGTCTTCTGCAGACGATGCTACGGCCTCTCAAGAAGCAATTTCTGGTGTCAAATGAGGTGGAGAGCGAATGAGAGTTTTCCTAAACTTTCTGCCCAATGTTCAACTTTTGCGCTGAGCTCATTACAACTGATTTATGGGAAGTCAGCAAGAGACGTTTCCAAGCTGATGAAAAGAAGGTTACAATCATTTGTCAGAAAGACAAACTGAGTGGGTTCTTCGTAAGACATACACACTCCACAGATAAAAATGCTCCGTGCATTTGTCTGTGCCGTGCAGTCAGTGCAGCAAAGTAAGCCTGTGCTGGAAGGTGTTAAATCTCTCACAGACAGGCGCTGCGTTGATTTGGTAGAATTTGTAACATTTTGCAAAGCGGTGCGTGGCCTGTCAGTCGTGTAAATGACTTATGTCAGGAAGACCTGTGTGGTGTGTCTCCAGGAAGAGATTAGCAAACTGCCTCTAGAAACCTCCAAGTATGAGTTGACTCTCTTGAGCCTCTTCCCTGGTGGTCCAGGGAAGACTTTGCCTTCCAGCCTAGGGGGTGCAGGTTCGACCCCTGGCCAGGGAGCTAAGAGCCCACATGCCTCACGGCAAAAAAAAAGGTACAAAACAGAAGCAATATTGTAACAAATTCAATAAAGAGTTTTAAAAAGGGCCACGTAAAATATAAGTAAAAATGTTAAAAAGAAAACAACAAAAAATCCAAACAATGAACAAATGCTGAGTTGAATTCATTCTCATTCTCTGTCTCCCTCCCGCCTTCCAATGCTAGTCTGTTTCAGACCTTGAGTGAAACAGAACGCTGGCTGCAACCTCAGCCTAAAGGTCCTCCTTTAGGCCTTTGGAGATACACACAGCAAGCCTCAAGTGGATGACCAAGCTCAGATGGGAAGATGTCTACATTGAGGTTTCTTTACTTTTTAAACTTGCCATCCATCCGTTCATTTCTTTATCTCTTCAGCTACACCTCCATTGTCATTCATTCATTCCTAGTGCCTCTTTCCAGAGTGTAGATGCAAACATAAAATGTTTAAGTTTATTGGATTAGTTACAATATTGTTTCTGGGTTTTTGTTTGTTTTGTTTTGGGGTGGGGGGAGCGCCTGGAGGCATGTGGAATGCCTTGACTAGACCAGGGCTCGAACCCACACCCCCTGCATTGGAAGGTGAATCTTAACTACTAGACCGCCAGGGAAATCCCCACAAAGGTAAATTAAAGTTCAGTCTCCCTTTTGTATACAAAAGATAGCATATTATTTGTACCGTTCTGCCCTTGTTGTTTTGGCTCTCTGACTCCACAGGAGAGAAAGTCCCACTTCCCTCCCCTCATCCAGTGACAGACTGACTAGTCCATCCTGTGGATACGCTACACTGTTTTCAATTGAAAGCAAAAACACAGTTTTCTTTCGATGGGCATCTGGGTCATTTCTAGCCTTTGAAACTGAAAACTACAGTAAATAAAAACCATGTTATTTCGTGCCAGAGCTGGAGAATCTGTGCTATAATTCCCAGAGGCAGAACTGCTGGGTGAAAGAACAAAAGCTTTTCTGACTTGCCTGAGCAGTCTTGCATCCTCCTGCCCAGGTGGTGAGCTGCCAGTCTCTGCCGCTCCAGGGGCTCACGGAGCCCAGGGAATGGGGACGTCGCCCCCTGGTGGATGCAACGAGGAGTGCAGCGTCTGTAGAAAACTTTAAAAGCTGATGCTAAAACCAACAGAAGCTGGTTGTGCTTTGTTTCTGACTCCATGAACAGGAAATTTGACACTCTGCGATAAAGACTTCCCTCCCTCGATCTTTGACTGATCTAAATTCTAGATAATTGTTGCCATGGCTGCTGGGTTTTAATAATCTACCACTGAACAGGAAATTTGACACTCTGCGATAGGCTTGAGTGAAACAGAACGCTGGCTGCAACCTCAGCCTAAAGGTCCTCCTTTAGGCCTTTGGAGATACACACAGCAAGCCTCAAGTGGATGACCAAGCTCAGATGGGAAGATGTCTACATTGAGGTTTCTTTACTTTTTAAACTTGCCATCCATCCGTTCATTTCTTTATCTCTTCAGCTACACCTCCATTGTCATTCATTCATTCCTAGTGCCTCTTTCCAGAGTGTAGATGCAAACATAAAATGTTTAAGTTTATTGGATTAGTTACAATATTGTTTCTGGGTTTTTGTTTGTTTTGTTTTGGGGTGGGGGGAGCGCCTGGAGGCATGTGGAATGCCTTGACTAGACCAGGGCTCGAACCCACACCCCCTGCATTGGAAGGTGAATCTTAACTACTAGACCGCCAGGGAAATCCCCACAAAGGTAAATTAAAGTTCAGTCTCCCTTTTGTATACAAAAGATAGCATATTATTTGTACCGTTCTGCCCTTGTTGTTTTGGCTCTCTGACTCCACAGGAGAGAAAGTCCCACTTCCCTCCCCTCATCCAGTGACAGACTGACTAGTCCATCCTGTGGATACGCTACACTGTTTTCAATTGAAAGCAAAAACACAGTTTTCTTTCGATGGGCATCTGGGTCATTTCTAGCCTTTGAAACTGAAAACTACAGTAAATAAAAACCATGTTATTTCGTGCCAGAGCTGGAGAATCTGTGCTATAATTCCCAGAGGCAGAACTGCTGGGTGAAAGAACAAAAGCTTTTCTGACTTGCCTGAGCAGTCTTGCATCCTCCTGCCCAGGTGGTGAGCTGCCAGTCTCTGCCGCTCCAGGGGCTCACGGAGCCCAGGGAATGGGGACGTCGCCCCCTGGTGGATGCAACGAGGAGTGCAGCGTCTGTAGAAAACTTTAAAAGCTGATGCTAAAACCAACAGAAGCTGGTTGTGCTTTGTTTCTGACTCCATGAACAGGAAATTTGACACTCTGCGATAAAAGACTTCCCTCCCTCGATCTTTGACTGATCTAAATTCTAGATAATTGTTGCCATGGCTGCTGGGTTTTAATAATCTACACGTCATCACTGCATTCTGTCTACACAGAAGTTAATCTGGAGGATTTACAGTTACACTGTTGGCCTCTGTCAGAGTCAGCTCTTGGTGCAGAATGAGAGGCGAGGGTTCCAGAGTCGAGGTGTGGAGGTCCCTCGGGGCCTGCTTCTGATCCTGTCCTGTCTTGAGCCCCCGTGGTCCTCCCTATGCCTGGGTTTAAACAGTAGATTAAAAATAAACTAGGATTGGGATTTCCCTGGTGGTCCAATGGTTAAGACTCTGCGCTGTCCAGAGGAGAAATATCATATGACGTCTCTTACATGAGGAATCTAGAAACAAAGGAACCTACTTATAAGACAAGAAACGGATTTAGAGAACTAACTTATGGTTGCCAGCAGGGGAAGATGAGGGGAAGGGATAAAGAAGTTTGGGATGGACATGTCCACACTGCTGTATTTAAAATGAATAACCAGCAAGCATAGGTAACTCTACAGCACAGGGAGGTTTGCTCAGTGATATGTGGCAGCCTGAATAGGAGGGGAGTCGGGGGAGAATACACATATATGTAGGGACGAGTCCCTCTGCTGTGTACCTGAAACTATCACGACCTTGTTAATCAGCTGTACCCCAACACAAGATAAAAAGGATTCTGCACTGCCAATTCAGGGGATGTGATTTTGATCCCTGGTCGTGGAACTAAGATGCCACATGCCCTGGGATGCGGCCAAAAGATTAAACATACAAACAAAACACTAGGATTATACACTGGCGATCAAGATGAAAAAACAAAACTCAAGCTACTTCCATTCAGTCTTTCTGGGTGATCCCTTAAGCTTCTACTTGCATTTAAAACTTTGTGAAAATTAGTCTCAAAAACAGAAGCTGCAAGGATATAACCAAGACAGAGGACTAGGTGGAGATTTTTAAAATTTTGTTAATGAAACAAAAAGGCATTGAGCTGTTACACTTGTGTGTTCTGTGTTTATTTTTGTGCCTTGTAATCGTTTCTGCTGGTAGAATTCATCAGAAGTGTGACGTTCAAGAAAGGAAGCAAAATGACGGCCCTTCTCTCCTGGCCATAATAGTAACTTTTCCGTTTGCTTCACTTTCACTGAAAATAAATAATATATGCGTAAAAGAAGTGGCATTATATTACCGAACAATCTTCTCAGAGTGTCCAAATCTCTCTGGTATCTCCTCTTCCAGCACTGCACGAGGAGGATCCCAATAATGCCATCAGGGGATACTGTCCTTACGCGGGAAGATGTCTGGCAAGCTGAGCATTGGATAAAGCACCTCAGTGTTGTCTTATTTTGTATTTCTCTTGTTACAGGTTAAGGTGGACTTTTTTTCTTTCTTTAAATGCATCTTCTATTTCCTCCGTTTTTCTGAATACAGTGCCCTCGCGCTTCAGTTCTTTCTCTTGTTACCTCTCCTTGTTTTCTGCTGGGAAAGTCTGACTGAATTCACCTCCTTCAAATGCTGGCACCCAGAACAAGGAGGTGCTTTCCGCGGTTGGTCGCTCAGGAGAGACCAAATCCGTCTGCTCCCTTGCTCTGGACACGGCTTCTTTGAACACAGCCCCAGCATCTGCTCTTAGCCACTGTCTCAACGACTGACTGATGAGTTTAGAGTCCACCCAAACTCTTAATTCCTTTGGATAATAACCCACCTTGGCCCTACCCTCCATATCTCTTAGCTTTGGGAACCAAAGCAAGGATACCTTGTGTCATGTGCACGGGATGTTTTCTTAGATTCATGCCATTATTCCTGCCTGTTGAGACGGCTTTGCCTTTTGCTTCTGGCACCTGCAGAAGCCTCTGATTTTCCGCATCACATTAGTGGCAGATTGGATCCTCGGTGTCATCTGTCTATTCTGATCCCTAGGGCAAAGGCCAGATCTTAGGGGAGACGAGGAGATGGTTCCCTTCAGCTGGCATTGTCTTCCCAATGAGCACGATATAGGAGTGGTTCTGACATTCTGCTTTACCATTGTTTAGAAAGAAATATAAGCTCCTATGGGCTTCCCTGGTGGTTCCGACAGTAAAGAATCCGTTGAGAGCAGGGGTCTCTGGGTGGGAAAAATCCCCTGGAAAAGGAAATGGCAACCCATTCCAGTATTCTTGCCTGGGAAATCCCATGGACAGTGGAGCCTGGCAGGCTACAGGCCATCGGGTCCCGAAGAGTCGAATGTGGCTTAGCACTCACACACAGGCTTCTTATAGAAAATTGACAAGAGACAGGAACATATGAAGTAGAAAACAAAACCTCCTCTCCAGAAACAACCCTGTGAACATTGTAGAATGTTAACTTTTCTGTACATCTGTGCTGTCTGAGAGAGCAACCCCAGGCACGCGGGGTTATTACGCCCTTGAAAGTATGCTGGCCCAAACTAAGATGTGCTGTAAGGGTACAATGCACTGGAGTTTGAAGACTTAGTATGAAAATTGTAAATATTTCATCAATAATTATTAATATGGATTACATGTTAAAATCATGCTGATTTTGATATATTGGATTAAATGAGAATATCCCATTAACTTGAGTTGTTAATTGAATTTTTACTTTTTTAATTTGACTGCTAGAAAATGTTAAATTAAGTGTGTGACTCATATTTCTGTTGGTCACTACTGCATATTTTCTGCACAATAGACCCTCATGGTTGAATATACCTGAGGGATCTTTTTTATTTCTTAGTGTATTTTTATTTGTTTTTAAAATTTATTTATGTCTGTGCTGGGTCTTCATCACTGAGTGCAGGTTTCTTCCAATTGTGGAGGCTTCTCTTGTTGCCGAGCTCAGGCTCCAGAGCGTGGGCTCAGTAGTTGTGCTGCAACGGTTTAGTTGCCCCCCAGTCTGTGGGATCTGCCCGGACCAGAGATCGAACCTGTGTCTCCTGCGCTGGCAGGCAGATTCTTAACCACTGAGCCACCAGGGAATTCCCCTTAGTTTATGTTTAATTTGAAGATGATTGCTTTACAATGGTGTGTGGGTTTCTGCTGCACGGCGACACGAGTCAGCTGTATGTATACACACATCCCCTCCCTATGGGTCCTCATAGAGCCCCGAGCTGAGCTCCCTGTGGCGGGTGTATATGTCAGTGCTGCACTCCCAGTTCACCCACCCTCTCCCTCCTCTGCTGTGTCCACAAGTCCATTCTCTATGCCTGCGTCTCGATTTCTGCCCTGCAAATAGGTTCATTGATACCATTTTCCTAGAGTCCATGTATAATATACAGTGTTTGTTTTTCTCTTTCTGACTTATTTCCCTCTGCATGACAGACTTGAGGTTCATCTGCCTCATTACAACCGATTCTACTCCATTCTTTTTTGTGGTTGAGTAATATTCCCTTGTATGTATGTACCATGTCTTCTTTATCCATTCCTCTGTCAATGGATATCCAGGCTGCCTCCGTCTGAGTGATCGTAAAGGCTCATGACGTGATGGGTTATCCATGGTTTCATTCAGGTATATACCTAATCACGTGTACTAGAGGAAGTGACTTGAAGGAAAACGTCCAATAGACCATCCTCTTATCCCCAGAACTCTGGAAGAGCTAGGTCCAGCTAGAATCAGAGATGCACAGTCTTCCAAGCAGTCTTCACTGACAGATTCCATTCTCTAATCACAGTGAACATGTGACCCAAGCCAGTGCAACTTCAGGCAACTCCTGGACTTGTCCAACTACTGGAAAAGAGATGCGCCCTTTCCGTCCAGGTGGAATAAAACCCTGCATCTGCGAATGATCTAAATTTGTTTATCAAAATTTAATGTATGTTTTTTTTTTGTGCTGGAAATTTTCTCATATTTCTGTTGGTCACTACTGCATATTTTCTGCACAATAGACCCTCATGGTTGAATATACCTGAGGGATCTTTTTTATTTCTTAGTGTATTTTTATTTGTTTTTAAAATTTATTTATGTCTGTGCTGGGTCTTCATCACTGAGTGCAGGTTTCTTCCAATTGTGGAGGCTTCTCTTGTTGCCGAGCTCAGGCTCCAGAGCGTGGGCTCAGTAGTTGTGCTGCAACGGTTTAGTTGCCCCCCAGTCTGTGGGATCTGCCCGGACCAGAGATCGAACCTGTGTCTCCTGCGCTGGCAGGCAGATTCTTAACCACTGAGCCACCAGGGAATTCCCCTTAGTTTATGTTTAATTTGAAGATGATTGCTTTACAATGGTGTGTGGGTTTCTGCTGCACGGCGACACGAGTCAGCTGTATGTATACACACATCCCCTCCCTATGGGTCCTCATAGAGCCCCGAGCTGAGCTCCCTGTGGCGGGTGTATATGTCAGTGCTGCACTCCCAGTTCACCCACCCTCTCCCTCCTCTGCTGTGTCCACAAGTCCATTCTCTATGCCTGCGTCTCGATTTCTGCCCTGCAAATAGGTTCATTGATACCATTTTCCTAGAGTCCATGTATAATATACAGTGTTTGTTTTTCTCTTTCTGACTTATTTCCCTCTGCATGACAGACTTGAGGTTCATCTGCCTCATTACAACCGATTCTACTCCATTCTTTTTTGTGGTTGAGTAATATTCCCTTGTATGTATGTACCATGTCTTCTTTATCCATTCCTCTGTCAATGGATATCCAGGCTGCCTCCGTCTGAGTGATCGTAAAGGCTCATGACGTGATGGGTTATCCATGGTTTCATTCAGGTATATACCTAATCACGTGTACTAGAGGAAGTGACTTGAAGGAAAACGTCCAATAGACCATCCTCTTATCCCCAGAACTCTGGAAGAGCTAGGTCCAGCTAGAATCAGAGATGCACAGTCTTCCAAGCAGTCTTCACTGACAGATTCCATTCTCTAATCACAGTGAACATGTGACCCAAGCCAGTGCAACTTCAGGCAACTCCTGGACTTGTCCAACTACTGGAAAAGAGATGCGCCCTTTCCGTCCAGGTGGAATAAAACCCTGCATCTGCGAATGATCTAAGGGGTCTTCCCAACCCAGGAGTCAAACCCAGGTCTCCCACATTGCAGGCAGATTCTTTACCGTCTGAGTCACCAGGGAAGCCCAAGAATACTGAAGTGGGTAGCCGTTACCTTCGCCAGGGGATCTTCCTGACCAGGGGACCAGTCAGGGTCTCCTGCATGGCAGGCAGAGTTGTTACCAGCTGAGCCACCAGGGAAGCTAGGTGTTTACTCATTCACAGTGCTATCGATTGGACAAGCATCCAGCCGCTCAGGTTTCACATTCAGTCTGTTTTATCAGGACTGAGAGAAGTGAACTGATCTGTAATGCCTTGATAGTGCTGTGTGATAATCTCCCAATGCCAAGGGCAACGCCGAAGGATTTTGTCAGAGCTTTTATTTATGCCTGTTCTCTATCAGCCAACAACTTCTAAAATCATTTCAAATAAACATACAATCAAAAAACCAAACCAAACCAAAACAAAACACCCCAACCCTCCCATGCTGTGCACATTTAGCTTCAAGGTAAGTCCCTCCAGGCTTGCTTCTAATCAGAGTGCAGCTGCCAAAGCCGTTCTCAATGGATAATTTTAAGAGGATTACAATTGGGATCCGGGCAAGTCATTTAAAAACCGCTCAAGGGACTTCCCTGCTGGCCCAGTGGTTACAACTCTGTGGTTCCACTCCAAGGGGGTACGGGTTCCATCCCTAGTCAGGGAACTAAGCTCCCGCCTGCTGCACCACACAGCCCACATAAGTAAATACGTAAAAAACATTCAAGAAATATTGATTGGGCATCCACTGTATTTTAGGCAATGTGCAAGGTTTTAGTTTCTCTTTGTATATCAGACAAATTTGCTTTGTGTATTTTTATGTTCTCGTCGTGTGTATGGTTTCATTGTTACTGTGCCTTTCATTGCTGATTATATGTCGCAATTTAAATGACTTCTCCTCAATCCGCCCAGGATACTGGTTATCATCCCGTTTCCCCTCAGCTCCCAGCATGTCCTTCGTCACTCTCCTTCGCGTCACTGGAGCTGGCCCCTGGAAAGACCGTGTATGTCTGTGTTAGTCGATCAGTCGTGTCCGACTCTTTGCGGCCCCATGGACCGTAGCCCGCTAGGCTCCTCTGTCTATGGGACTCTCCAGGCAAGAAGACTGGAATAGGTCGCCATTCCTTTCTCCAGAGGATCTTCGCTTCCCAGAGATCAAACCAGGGTCTCCTGAATTGCAGGCAGATTATTTACCATCTGAGCTACCAGGAAGTAAATACTGTATCTGTTTGCTGTTGCTGCTTGAATAAAGAATTTTTCTCTCTTTGTAAGTCAAATATTACTGCTGCAGCTCAGGGACTCCGTTTTTCTCAGCAGAGTCTGTATGATCTGACTCCATACAATGCTCTTGCTATCAATATGATGATCATGGTATTCACTAACCAGAGCCTTCTATTTCTAAACAACAAATATTTGTTGAGGCCTTTATATGTACCCAGCACTGTTGGGGAGTAACCTGGGGAAAGTGTCATAAATTCATTCAATCTAAAGTCTTTACCAAAACAAAACACCCCAACCCTCCCATGCTGTGCACATTTAGCTTCAAGGTAAGTCCCTCCAGGCTTGCTTCTAATCAGAGTGCAGCTGCCAAAGCCGTTCTCAATGGATAATTTTAAGAGGATTACAATTGGGATCCGGGCAAGTCATTTAAAAACCGCTCAAGGGACTTCCCTGCTGGCCCAGTGGTTACAACTCTGTGGTTCCACTCCAAGGGGGTACGGGTTCCATCCCTAGTCAGGGAACTAAGCTCCCGCCTGCTGCACCACACAGCCCACATAAGTAAATACGTAAAAAACATTCAAGAAATATTGATTGGGCATCCACTGTATTTTAGGCAATGTGCAAGGTTTTAGTTTCTCTTTGTATATCAGACAAATTTGCTTTGTGTATTTTTATGTTCTCGTCGTGTGTATGGTTTCATTGTTACTGTGCCTTTCATTGCTGATTATATGTCGCAATTTAAATGACTTCTCCTCAATCCGCCCAGGATACTGGTTATCATCCCGTTTCCTCTCAGCTCCCAGCATGTCCTTCGTCACTCTCCTTCGCGTCACTGGAGCTGGCCCCTGGAAAGACCGTGTATGTCTGTGTTAGTCGATCAGTCGTGTCCGACTCTTTGCGGCCCCATGGACCGTAGCCCGCTAGGCTCCTCTGTCTATGGGACTCTCCAGGCAAGAAGACTGGAATAGGTCGCCATTCCTTTCTCCAGAGGATCTTCG
The DNA here is from genome assembly GCA_022376925.1 of Tragulus kanchil. Lineage (NCBI taxonomy): Eukaryota > Metazoa > Chordata > Mammalia > Artiodactyla > Tragulidae > Tragulus > Tragulus kanchil. Next base: position 26,146,458 of record JAIOJX010000032.1, read on the forward strand.
CTTCCCAGAGATCAAACCAGGGTCTCCTGAATTGCAGGCAGATTATTTACCATCTGAGCTACCAGGGAAGTAAATACTGTATCTGTTTGCTGTTGCTGCTTGAATAAAGAATTTTTCTCTCTTTGTAAGTCAAATATTACTGCTGCAGCTCAGGGACTCCGTTTTTCTCAGCAGAGTCTGTATGATCTGACTCCATACAATGCTCTTGCTATCAATATGATGATCATGGTATTCACTAACCAGAGCCTTCTATTTCTAAACAACAAATATTTGTTGAGACCTTTATATGTACCCAGCACTGTTGGGGAGTAACCTGGGGAAAGTGTCATAAATTCATTCAATCTAAAGTCTTTACTGGGACTTCCCCAGCTTACTCTGCACTTCCAGTGCTAGGGGCACTGGTTTGATCCCTGGTTGGGGAACTAAGATCCCACATGCCAGGCTGTTCAGTCAGAAAATAAAATGTTTCCTATTTGTCGGACTCTAGCCCGGCTCCTGAGAAGAGATAAGTGAAGGCAGGTGTGCAGCTTGGGCTACCTGAGAGGCAGGTGGCAGCACAGCACCTGCAGAGGGCAGGGCCCTGGTATTGCCAGTGAGTCCGTGCGGGAGTGAAGGGCATAACCAGGCCAGAAGGACAAGGCATAGCTGTGCCACACTGTGAACCTCATACATTCACTGGGGCAGCAGGACCGGGGCCCTTCCAGAGAGAGGCATGGGGCTTCCACTTGGGGACACACCTGCTCTGTCCCCAGGAGTGGGCTGCTCCACGCCATTTTTTAGAGACTGTTCCCACGATGAAGACTTGACAGCCTACAGGCGGTGATGTGTCAAGATGGTGAGAGGTGGGCTTTATCGTCATCCAGACTTTTGTGGGTTTTTAAAATATTTTGCTTGTATTGGAGTGTAGCCAATTAACAATGTTGTGATCATTTCAGGTGAACAGTGAAGGGACGCAGCCATCCATACACATGGAGTCATTCTCCCCCAAACTCCCCTCCCACCCAGGCTGCCACATCACACTGAGCAGGTTATTCATTTAAAAAATCTTTTTTAACTTTATTTTGATATTGTCCTATAGCCGATTCACAATGCCGTGATAGCTTCAGGTGGACAGCAAAGGGACCTAGCCACACATACACCATCCCGTCTTTCAGATCAGCAATTTCAAAATCAGAGAAAAAGCCTTGAAAAGTGGTTGCGATAGAAAAGGGAAAATGGAAAAGAAATTACTTGTGCCCAAGGGTGAGTGATTCATGGACTGCCATTTCGTTTTTAATTCCCAGCAAGCTTGCTTCATCTCCGTTCTTGTGCCATTGAAGGAGATATAACGCAGGATTTCATCACATTTATTCCCAGTGATGTTAAATAAAGCTGAAAGCTTGACCGAACACTGATGTGCACTTGGTCTGAGCATGGTCTGAAGTTTAATAAAGCTAATTTAAAAGAACTCAGGCCGTGCCATTTACCTTTCACCCTAGTCTGAGGAAGAACTTGGATGCATTCTTTTGAGCAAATGAAGCTTCTTCTTTAAATAAACCTGTGTGCACCGCTCCAGTTATAGCTATAAAGACACACACTTCCTAAAGTGTATACTTTAATTTCTAATTCTGTGAGTAATAACAGGTACACAAATGTAAGACTTGGAGGCTGTCTATGTAGAAAATTAGAGGGTCCCCATACAATAGGAATTAAACCATCGCTTTCTTCCTTTCATTTCACAGATGCAGGATCAGGCTTGGGCAGAAGTGACCAACCCAAACCAGACAGTGTCCTGCTCCCCGGAGTCCAGACAGAAAGGGCGAGAAAGGGGACTTGGAGGGCAACGAGACCCTCTGTTCAAACAAAGCAAGAACAAAATAGGGCTTCTCCTTCAAACCTGAAATGACTTGAAGCTTAGATGCTAGAGCAATTTAAGAGGCATTTTCCTTTAGAAGTAGTTTATTTCATTTGAGGCCATTTTTCTTCCTTCCTTAATCCTCTCAGGCATGAATTTAATATCTTTACTCGAAAACAAATAGCTCCTGTGAGGCTCAAAGGACAAGAAGGAAATTACAGTCTACCAACTCCGATAAGATCATGAATTATTTTGCTGGCCATTCTCCGAGTCGGTTTAAGAGTTATAGGTTCAAAGTGAAAAGTGTCAGTTGTTCGGTTGGTCCCACTCTCTGTGACCCCATGGACTGTAGCCCGCCAGGCTCCTCTGTCCATGAAATTTTCCAGGCAGGAATACTGGCGTGGGCTGCCATGACCTTCATCACTGGACCCAGGAATTGAACTCCGGTCTCCTTCATTGCAGGCAGATTCTTTACCTCCAAACCACAAGGGAAATCACCTTTCAAACTCAGCAGAGCTTGACAAAGTGCATTTCACCCATCATGAACGTGTCTTTATCGTCTAATTAAGCTGCTTAGGCTTTAGTGAAGGAGGAACTCGTACCTGGGCTGTATCTTTCCATTCATTATGCAGATGCATCTTGACGTGACTTTTAAAGTGGATACACGGACTTTTTATATTTTCATTTCAAAAAGAAAGACTTGAGCAGTGCGTAGACTACATCCCAATGAAGACGCAGCTGAGTGACAGGCATAGGGATGTGGGATTTACTCCAGTTCCCATGAAATCAAAGATTACACTCACGTGGATGTTTTCTTGTAAACAAAATGCTCCCTGTAAGTCCAGAACTAAAACAGAAGGGCATTATTATGTAGTCATAACCTCATTTAGTTGTGACTAATTATCCCTATTTGTTTACTTGCTGAACTACAACAGCCAGGATAGAATGCTGTTTGCAAGCTGTCCAGAGAACCAACCAGGAGAGGAAAGATTTACCTCTGTGTGTGAAAAATACCCACATCTGGGAAGGTTTATGCTAACTTTATGCAGTCCACGGGGTCACAAAGAGTCAGACATGACTGGGCTACTGAACGACAACAACAATGCAAACTTTGGCCTTCCCCTCTGGCTCAATGTTAAGGAATCCACCTGCCAATGCAGGAGACGCTGGTTTGATCCCTGGGTTAGGAAGATCCTCTGGAGGAGGGCTTGGTAACCCACTATAGTATTCTTGCCTGGAGAATCCCTGTGGACAGACGGGTCTGGCAGCTACAATCTATGGAGTCACAAAGAGGCAGACACGACTGAAGTGACTCAGCACATGCTAACTTTGAAGGCAAAAGAAAAGGTTTGTGAACCTAGGGTGAGAAAACTTTTTTAATCAAAAGTAACCTTTGCTCATTGAAATCAGTGACACTATTTTAAATCCTTCTAAGAGTGTACCATTTGCATTACTAGGTTAGTAGTATAGACATCAGACAAGCATAGGGGTGACATTTATTTCCGATGAAAATAACCAGACGCTAAGAAGGCATGTTCATAATTTTCATGCGTCTGTGTTTTCTTGGTCCTCGAGGACTGCTTGACCAAGTACTGCTGTCAAATGCAGACCCTCACCAGTCACTCATGTTTCAGTTAAAATATTAAAGCTTGGCTGAAGTGCAACTGGCACAACAAATTGCACATTTTAGAGTGCACCATGAGATGATTTTTTTTGGTTGGGGGGGACCACTTCTATTGGTGCACTCCATGCGCTCCAGAGTTCCAGCTCGGTAGTTGGACACATCAGTCCAGCCGCTCCACGGCACGTGGGATCTTCCCAGGCCAGGGATCAAACCGGAGCCCCTTGTACTGCAAGGCGGTGTCCTTACCCACTGGACCACCAGGGAAGCCCGTGAGATGATTTTTGACACAGATGCCTATATGAAATCAGCAGCACCATTGAGATGAGCTTTCACATCAACCCCAGAATCTCTCTGCACCTCGGCTTCATCTGTTCCCAGTTACCCTCAGTCCTTCACCCCACCATCCCTAGGCAACCTCTGGTCTGCTTTTCATTTCTTTTCTTAGTTTGCTGCCATACCTTGAGACAGGTGGGATCTAGTTGCCTGACCAGAGATCCCAGTCTTGTCCCCTGCCAAGGAAGTGCAGAGTCTTAACCACTCGACCACCAGCGATGTCCCTGACCTGCTTTTCTTTTTTTTTTTTTTTTAATTTTTATTTATTTTTAGTTAGACAATAATTGCTTTACTATATTTTGTTGGCCTCTTCCGTGCATCAGCCTGAATCCACCATGGGTGTACCAGACCTGCTTTGCTGGGACGAAGAATTTTAGTAGTCGAATTACCCAATACAAACTGTCTGACGTCTGGCACCATTGGCCAGCCTATTTGTTTGAAGAGGCGACCATGCTGTCGGGTGTATCAGTACCTTGTTCCTTTTTATGGCTGAGTAAGTCAGCATGAGAGTATCAAGATTTTTATCCACTCACCTGTTGAGAATGTCATTTTGCATTTCCTTCAGCCATGTGAGTTTCTGTTCCTCCACATCCTTGCCTACTCTTGTGAAATGAATTTCATACATACACACATTAGGGAGTGAATACAGAATATTTTACCAAAAAATGTTGTCAGATACTCAGATGTCATTGCTGTTTGGTTGCTCAGTTGTGTCTGACTCTTTGAGCCCCATGGACTGCAGCATGCCAGGCTTCCCTGTCTTTCACCTTCTCCCAGAGCTACGGAAGATAGTGAAGGCCAGGGAAGCCTGTCCATTGAATTAGTGATGCCATCCAACCATCTTGTCCTCTGTCACCCCCTTCTCCTTCTGCCTTCTATTTTTCCCAGCATCAGGGTCTTTTCCATTAAGTCCTCTCTTTGCATCAGGTGGCCAAAGTATTGGAGCTTCAGTCCTTTCAATGAATGAATACTCAGGGTTGATTTCCTTTAGGATTGACTGGTTTGATCTCCTTGCAGTCCAAGGGACTCTCAAGAGCTTTCTCCAGTAGTATAGTTCAAAAGCATCAAGTCTCCCTTTATTTTTAATTCAGCAAGGTTCAAGAGGATTTTCTTTTAACTGGAAGGGTTTTCTTTAGACCAGCCCTGCATGCTTACTGTGTGTGGACAGTGTGGTGCTGGGTTTGCACTGAGGGCATGGGCTCTGAAATTGGATCGCCTAATCTGAGCTCTGGTTCTGTCACTAATAACTCTTCCACCTCAGTTTCTTGAGCTGTAAAATGCATTTCATAACAGTGTCTGTTGGGAAGATAAGTACTTTAAGGCATGCAAGTCACCATGTGCTGGAAGTATAGCAATTAACAAGTGCTATTATACTTACACATAATGCAGACAGACTACAGTCCTTCCCCTATTTTCACTTAAAAAAACAGTTCTTGAGCTTTCATCCTAAGGATTATGAAAGAGATTAATTGTCAAGTAAATAACTTGTGTGTGTGTGTGTGTGTGTGTGTGTGTGTTTAGTCACTCAGTTGTGTCCAACTCTTTGTGACCCCAGGTTTGTGACCTGCCAGGTCCCTCTGTCCAGGGGACTCTCCAGGCAAGAATACTGGAGTGGGGTGCCATGCCCTCCTCCATGGGATCTTCCTGACCCAGGAATGGAACCCGTGTCTCCTGCATTGGCAGGCAGATTCTTTACCATTAGTGCCACCTGTGGTAAATAACTTCTTACTGACTTTAAGACTAATATAAATTCTTCACAGAGAATTTGGGAAGCAGGATGTGGCCACATGTCAGGCTGAGCACACATGGAGAGATGTCCCTCCTATTACAGTCACGTGGCAATGGTGGATAGAACGGAGGTAATGACTTGGGATGCAGCATTAAGTTTCCCTCCTCACCAACCCTTCACTGATGTGGAAGAAGCAGACGGTACCCAAGCCAACACAACACACACAGACAACACACAACACACAGACAACACAACGATAGGAGGGTTCCATTATCTGAGCGGTGTCCTCTCTTCATGGTGAACTAGAGCAAAGTCAACTGTTCTAAAAGGGACTCTATGGACTCAAATATATGAGAAAGAGGTTTCAGTTTAATTTTGTTGGTTTAACATGCTACCCCTCTGGATTTCTTGACTTCTCTCTCTTCCCTCCCTCCTGCCCTCTCTTTCTCTCCCCTCCTTCCTTTGCCTCCTCAATCCATTTTTCCTCTCTCCCCCTCCTTTTCTTTTAACTGGAAGGGTTTTCTTTAGACCAGCCCTGCATGCTTACTGTGTGTGGACAGTGTGGTGCTGGGTTTGCACTGAGGGCATGGGCTCTGAAATTGGATCGCCTAATCTGAGCTCTGGTTCTGTCACTAATAACTCTTCCACCTCAGTTTCTTGAGCTGTAAAATGCATTTCATAACAGTGTCTGTTGGGAAGATAAGTACTTTAAGGCATGCAAGTCACCATGTGCTGGAAGTATAGCAATTAACAAGTGCTATTATACTTACACATAATGCAGACAGACTACAGTCCTTCCCCTATTTTCACTTAAAAAAACAGTTCTTGAGCTTTCATCCTAAGGATTATGAAAGAGATTAATTGTCAAGTAAATAACTTGTGTGTGTGTGTGTGTGTGTGTGTGTGTGTTTAGTCACTCAGTTGTGTCCAACTCTTTGTGACCCCAGGTTTGTGACCTGCCAGGTCCCTCTGTCCAGGGGACTCTCCAGGCAAGAATACTGGAGTGGGGTGCCATGCCCTCCTCCATGGGATCTTCCTGACCCAGGAATGGAACCCGTGTCTCCTGCATTGGCAGGCAGATTCTTTACCATTAGTGCCACCTGTGGTAAATAACTTCTTACTGACTTTAAGACTAATATAAATTCTTCACAGAGAATTTGGGAAGCAGGATGTGGCCACATGTCAGGCTGAGCACACATGGAGAGATGTCCCTCCTATTACAGTCACGTGGCAATGGTGGATAGAACGGAGGTAATGACTTGGGATGCAGCATTAAGTTTCCCTCCTCACCAACCCTTCACTGATGTGGAAGAAGCAGACGGTACCCAAGCCAACACAACACACACAGACAACACACACAACACACAGACAACACAACGATAGGAGGGTTCCATTATCTGAGCGGTGTCCTCTCTTCATGGTGAACTAGAGCAAAGTCAACTGTTCTAAAAGGGACTCTATGGACTCAAATATATGAGAAAGAGGTTTCAGTTTAATTTTGTTGGTTTAACATGCTACCCCTCTGGATTTCTTGACTTCTCTCTCTTCCCTCCCTCCTGCCCTCTCTTTCTCTCTCCCTCGCTCCTTCCTTTGCCTCCTCAATCCATCCCTTCCTCCCTCCCGTCCTCCCAGTCCTGTAACTGACACAGGACACAAGGCTATCACCACTTGGAGGGATCAAGATGCTTTGGAAGGGCGCGAAGGACTAATAGTTGAATGCCTTCCAGCAATTGGGGGTGTGCTGGTGGGGATGCTAGGACAGATGGATGGGGCTATTCCAGAAATTTCCCCGGACCCTCTGCTGCAACTCCTACAGAATCTGACACAATTAAAATTCTGTTTCCATCTTCTTCCAACTTGTATGAGGCCCGAAGGGGTTTTTCTTCAGGGCCATTGAACACGCCTGGAAAGATAATTTAGGGAAACATTAAACTGCATGTAAAGTCTTTTTCTGTTTTTCTGTCCTATCCCATTGCAAGCGGAAGCTGAGATCTGTGAGGCAGTCTGCCCTCAGAGCCTCCATTCACTGAGCAGGGAACTGGAGAGGCTGAAAGGCAGGTGGCGCAGGGGACGGGAAAGTCACAAACACTGAGAGGGGCCGGCCCTGTGCTGGCCAGCACCCCCGGGGTAGGATACAGTGTCTTGGAGGGAGAGGGCCACCCCTAGGGGTCCCAGCCCTGCCAGGGTGTTGGTGCTCAGGCTGGGAGTGGGAGCCATACAGCAAGGCTTCTCGAAACACCATGCATCATATCCCATGTCTCTTTTGTTCCAACCTTGGATGGCAAGCAGATCCAACCAGTCAATCCTAAATGAAATAAACCCTGAATACTCATTGGAAAGCGATGAGGAAGCTGAAGCTCCAGTCCTCTGAGCACCTGACGCGAAGAGCCAACTCACTGGAAAAGACCCGGATGCTGGGAAACATTGAGGGCAGGAGGGGAAGGGGGTGACAGAGGATGAGATGGTTGGATGGCATCACCGACTCAATAGACATGAGTTTGAGCAAACTCCGGGAGAAGAAGGACAGGGAAGCCTGGTGGGCTACAGTCCATGGGGTCGCAAAGAGTCAGACACGACGGAGCAACTGAATAGCAACTGTGTGTCAGGCATCATTCTGATAGGCAGAGCCAGGTGGGTAGAGTATGACCCAATTTCCACTAAAGAAAGAAAATACTAAACTAAAAAAAAACAAAGCCAGATCTACATGTGTGCCTGTGATGTTTACAGATATAGCCAAGCAAGGAAAGTATAATGAAGGAAACACAAAATACTTTTGAAAATTGGACCCCTTAAGACAGGAAGTATCATTTACATATGAGGAGGTGGCTGCCCGGAGAGCTACTTCTTTTTTGAAAACCTGTATTGTTAGATGTTCTATAGAAACATAAGACCTTTATAAGCTGAAAAACAATATACTTTTTTAAGTTCAACAGACATAAGCTTTGAATGCATCGTTTTTAAAAAAGACTGACATTCAGTTACCAAACTTACTTTGTCTTAAAGAAAAAATCTTTTAGTTGAATCTATTTAAATGTGTATAAAAATCTTGTAGTTGGATGCAAAGGTCTGTTAAACAATGAAAGCACTCAAAAACTATACAGCAGAATTCTATCTTGGTATTCAGAGAAAATGACCCCTTCTGGTCTTTATGCCTCAACATGACCAGAGTATCCTGTAGGTTATTTTTAAGTCTTTATTGAATTTGTTACAATATTGCTTCTGTTTTATGTTTTGGTTTTTTTTGGCCAAGAGGTATGTGGGATCTTCGCTCCTTGACCAGGGATCAAACCCTCAGCCTCTGCATTGGAAGGCAAAGTCTCAGCCATAAGACCACCAGAGAAGTCCCCAGAGTATTCTGTGAGGGTCAAAGCATCGTTCCTCAACATCTACTGGGTGAGCGTGTCCACTGGTGAGGAACAAGGCTGGGCAGCTTCCCTGCGGTCTGGTGGTTAAGGCTCCATGCCCCCAGTGGAGTGGGGTGTGGGCTCTATCCCTGGTCAGTGAGCTAAGACCTTACAGGCTGTACAGCACAGCCAACCTCCTCTCCTAAAACAAAACAAAACCCCAGATAACACGTGCATCACCCTGAGATTCTTTACTCTGATAGGCACCAATCCCAATTTCCTGTCCTCGATGCTGTACTAGGAAGCCTGCCACAGTGCGCTCCAGGACTGTGGACTGTGCATAGAGGAGGCTAACCAGGACGATGCAGTTTGGGGGCTCCCCTGATGGCTGAGCAGTGAGCACAGCTTCCTGTGCCATGCAGTAGGTTCTCATGAGTTACCTGTCACTGTTTCACACCGTGTGTATGTGTCCAGCCCTGTCTCCCAGTTCAGCCCACCCCAGCCCCTCTCGGGGTCCACATGTTTGTTCTCTACGTCTGTGTTTCTACTTCTGTTCTGCAAATAAGATCCCCTCTACCGTTTTTCTAGATTCCACACACATGCGTTAGGCTGTGATACTTGTTTTTCTCTTCCTGATTTACTTCACCCTGGATGACCATCTCTAGGTCCATCCATGTCTCTCCAAGTAAAGCAGTTTCGCTCCTTGATGTGGCTGAGGAGTATTCCATGGTGTGGAGGAACCACGTCCTCTCTGACCACCTTCCTGACTCCGAGCTGCCACTCCCCCCCGCAGGGGTCTTGACTATTTCTGTCACACCTTCCTCCGCCTCAGTCCTGGTGGCCGAGAGATGTGGAGGCAGCTGTGGCATCATTACCGTGACCAGAGACACCCAGAAGAGTTTCCCTGAGATCCAGGAGACCAGAGAGCCTCTCCCTTCTGTCTTCTTCAAGGGTAACCATCTTGGAAGAAGCAGCACGCTCATTAGTAAAATGCTGAGTCCTCCTCAACATCCAGGATGCTCCTTACAAAGAAGTTTCAACCTGCTCAGGACTAAAGAGAATGCTCCCATCAGCGTCTTCCAGGCTCCTGAGAGAGGCATGACACCAAACCCACAGGAGCAAATAGTAGAAGGAATATGTCTTCCATCCCACCCAGCTTGAAAGGTGCCTTTTGTGTCTCCTGTAAATGTATTCAGTCTATTCATTGGACAGCCATGGAAACCCATACCAAAAGCATTTTTATTAAGTTTTCTGACTCCAAAAGCTTAATCACATTTGGGTGGCTTTTCTGTAGGACACAGAAGCAAATATTCTGTCCTCTTCCACTTGTCTCTAAGGTCTGGGTATTGGGCAAGTGTTTATGTAAGATCTCAGCGGTTAAGAAAGGAGAAACGGGCAGCATCCTGACCCACGGATGGCAATGCCTCCCCTCTGTGCAAACTAGTCATCTGCTGTGAATTAGTATCTTCCTTTGAATTTGCCAACAAGGGGACCTGGGAAATGTATTTTATGAATAAAATGTGGGTAAAAAAAAACTACCTGCAGGTTGGATGCAGGCTCGGGGGGTGAGCTGAGCAGAGTCAGGCTTGAGCAGAGGGGAAGTGGGCAGACAGTGAGGGAGTCAGAATGGAGCCCGTGTGGGAATCAGCTCAGCCACGTCATGGGCCATGCCTGGGCTGGGGGACAGGACAGGAGGCCGGAGCACACGTGGCGAAGTGGCAGTGCCGGGCCTCTTTAATCATATAGAAGGAGCAAGGAACAAAGCGAGGAAAAGGCTGCCCACGAGGACAGGGACAGCTGGAAGAATCTAAAAACATCTAGCAGACTGGAGCAGACTGGGATGCTGAGCGACTTATGCTGGCGAAGGAGAGCCCATCACTAAATACTGTGGCATTTTCTGAGTCTGCTGATGTGACATGTCTCAGGAGCAGAGCTGGTCAAAGGTTTAAGCTGGGATTCACGTTCAGGCCGTCTCCTGTCTTGCCCTTCACATCTCTCAGGCCAGGGAGCAGATAAGGATGCTATTTTGCATAAACTCTATGGATGACTGTTTCCTTTAGAGTCTCAGTGATGCGGTCAGGGCTTCCTGCTATGAAGAGCTCAGTCATATAAACTCTTAACCAAGGTGAGGGGAATGGCTGTCAGGCAGACCCATCCTCTCCATTAATGTAGGCAATGATGGGTTTCACACTTCAATGAGTGGGGCCAACCAACTTCACTCAGTATCTTGTTTCCCTCCATGGGCTGTGGCAGTAATATGGTGTTTGTTGTTTAGTCAGTTAGTCATGTCTGACTCTTTTGCAGCCCTGCAGACTGGAACCTGCCAGGCTTTTCTGTCCATGGGATTCTCCAGGCAAAAATACTGGAGTGGGTAGCCATTTCCTTCTCCAAGGGATCTTCCCCACCCTGGGATGGAATACAAGTCTCTTATGTACCTATGGAAATTCATGGGAAAAGTCTGGTACAAAATACAAGCTTGGCCTAGAAAACTCCCACCAGGTCTCTGCCCAGGGTCAACTACAAACAGGCATTTGCCAAGGGCACCTGCTGTCTGCCTCTCTGGAGACTGAGCCCTGTGCTGCTGCAGCTGTTGACCTTCAGACCCCCTGAGGGAGCTCAGGACAGAGAGCGAGGCACCCTGTGCTCCAGAGCAACTGGGGTATTGCGGCAACCAGATTATCGAGAAACCAAGCATCATACTCGGAGGGTTGCGGGTTCAGGGGGGAGGGAAGTGGGCAAAACAGTGAGGGAGTCAGAATGGAGCCCGTGTGGGAATCAGCTCAGCCACGTCATGGGCCATGCCTGGGCTGGGGGACAGGACAGGAGGCCGGAGCACACGTGGCGAAGTGGCAGTGCCGGGCCTCTTTAATCATATAGAAGGAGCAAGGAACAAAGCGAGGAAAAGGCTGCCCACGAGGACAGGGACAGCTGGAAGAATCTAAAAACATCTAGCAGACTGGAGCAGACTGGGATGCTGAGCGACTTATGCTGGCGAAGGAGAGCCCATCACTAAATACTGTGGCATTTTCTGAGTCTGCTGATGTGACATGTCTCAGGAGCAGAGCTGGTCAAAGGTTTAAGCTGGGATTCACGTTCAGGCCGTCTCCTGTCTTGCCCTTCACATCTCTCAGGCCAGGGAGCAGATAAGGATGCTATTTTGCATAAACTCTATGGATGACTGTTTCCTTTAGAGTCTCAGTGATGCGGTCAGGGCTTCCTGCTATGAAGAGCTCAGTCATATAAACTCTTAACCAAGGTGAGGGGAATGGCTGTCAGGCAGACCCATCCTCTCCATTAATGTAGGCAATGATGGGTTTCACACTTCAATGAGTGGGGCCAACCAACTTCACTCAGTATCTTGTTTCCCTCCATGGGCTGTGGCAGTAATATGGTGTTTGTTGTTTAGTCAGTTAGTCATGTCTGACTCTTTTGCAGCCCTGCAGACTGGAACCTGCCAGGCTTTTCTGTCCATGGGATTCTCCAGGCAAAAATACTGGAGTGGGTAGCCATTTCCTTCTCCAAGGGATCTTCCCCACCCTGGGATGGAATACAAGTCTCTTATGTACCTATGGAAATTCATGGGAAAAGTCTGGTACAAAATACAAGCTTGGCCTAGAAAACTCCCACCAGGTCTCTGCCCAGGGTCAACTACAAACAGGCATTTGCCAAGGGCACCTGCTGTCTGCCTCTCTGGAGACTGAGCCCTGTGCTGCTGCAGCTGTTGACCTTCAGACCCCCTGAGGGAGCTCAGGACAGAGAGCGAGGCACCCTGTGCTCCAGAGCAACTGGGGGTATTGCGGCAACCAGATTATCGAGAAACCAAGCATCATACTCGGAGGGTTGGAGAACGCAGATTTAGCACACCAGCGGTCCCAGATGAGCTAGTGCTCAGAAATTCTGGGCCCTGGGCTCAGGGTGAGCTCTTCTTTTATAGGATGAACATACACAGGTACAGTTGGTCATCTTTGATAGAGAACATTAAAATCAGCAGCTACAGAGCACAGGAGTTGCCAGGGGTTATAGGTAAGCTCAATGACCTACAGAATCAGGAGGGAGCATTCTGACTTTATCAGAACAATGGTTTCAGCACCACAGGCATACCTCATGGGGGCAAAAGGAACTTTATAGTTAATCCTTATTGAGCTCGAGCCTTAGTTTCCTTCTTCCCGTGGAACAGGTCTTTATAGAGGATTAGATCTTCTCGGGACCAATTCCATGACTCCAATCCTTGCAGCCCCTTTGAAAAGCACTAAACCCTTTCACGGGAACTTCAGCTCCTGTGACTGGCAGAGAACCTTTTGTAACAAAAGTGCTGGACTGTGTGGACTCCCCTTCACCAAAATCACATGTATGGACCCTCCCCCACTGCCTCTTTGGAGCAGTCTCTCAGAGCTAGCTGCGGTGCTGTCTCCCGGGCTGCAGTCCTCATTTGCTCCGACTCTCAAGTTGTGCATCTTTTTGGTCTACATCACCTTCTGTTTTGGGTTGAGAGTTGTTTTTATCTCCTTTTATCCCCCCAGCTTTATTGAGATATAACTGACACCCTGTATTGCACAAATATTGTAAGATATGGCAGTTTAGTACCCTTACATATTATGGAACACTTATCACAATAAAGTTAGTGAAAACCTCCATCACTTCTTTTTTTTTTGGCGGGGGTGGGGTGGGAGGGGGCTGGGCGGGCGACTTCCACTGGTCTTTCGTTTGTCTAGTTTCATCCATCTTTGTTCTTTGGCCCATGTGGGCTTCCCATCGCGGTGGCATCTGTTGTCGCAGAGCACCGGCTCTGGGCACATGCACTCCAGAGCTCCGGCTCGGTAATTGGACACATCGGTCCAGCCGCTCCGCGGCACATGGGATCTTGCCAGGCCAGGGATCGAACCGGCGCCCCTTGCACTGCAAGGCGGTGTCCTTACCCACTGGACCACCAGGGGAAGCCCCACCAGGGGAAGCCCCTCCATCACTTCTTGTAATTATCCCTTTTTTTTTTTTTTTTGGTGGTAAGAGCATTTAAGATTTTGTCTTTCAATAAAGTTCAAGTTTAAAACACAGTACTGTTAAATAGAGCCCAGGATCTGATGCCTGATGATCTGAGGTGGAGCTGATGTCATGGTAATAGACATAGAATGCTCAATAAAGGTAACGTGCTGGAATCATTGTGAAACCAACCCTCCTGCCTCCGTCTGTGGAAAACGTGCTTTTCACAGAACTGTTTCCTGGTGCCAAAAAGCTGGGAACCGCTGCTACAGTCAGGCTGCATGACCTGTTCTCACAGTAAAACTTCTCACGATAGTATGGTGGGCCCAGTGCAGGATGCTGCTGAAAAGAGGAGAGTGTCTCCATGAAGCACAGAAGGTCAGAAAGCAGCCTCTAAGTAGGACAGCCCGTGTGCTAAGTCGCTTCAATCGTGTCCGACTCTTTGTGACCCCATGGACTGTAGCCCACCAGGCTCCTCCAGCCATAGGATTCTCCAGACAAGAATACTGGACAGGGCTGCCATTTCCTTCTCCAGGGGATCTTCCTGATTCAGGGATCAAACCCACATCTCTCATGTCTCTTGTACTGGCAGGCGGGTTCTTTGCCACTGGCCCACCGATACATGTATATAAACGTTTGACTCATTTAAATATGAAGAGAAATTTAAGCACTCTTTGGGTGTCAACAATGCCAGCCTCTTTAATTAGGTACCCCCACAGTAAAGGCATCCCATGGCATTTAAGCTATTCTCTTTTTTGGGGTGGGGGTGCTAATTATAAAGCAAAATCACTTGCTTTGATTTACCCAGTCTCCTATTGTCAAGTGCTGGGCTGACACTTGATGTGATTATGTTAATGTGTTAATTAAGTCTAATGCCCTTTAGTGTACATTCTGCTTTTAGTAAAATAAGAAAGTAGTTCTAGAAGTGTTTTCTTTGACTGCATTCTGAGATATAAATAGAACAAGTGCTGTGTGAGAGTAGGAAATGTTATCTTTGGGGTTGCGCTACCTTGGGTACAATTTAATTTGAATAATTGAACATATTTATGAGGTGCAAGAAACAAATAAAGAAAAAGAGCATTTGAGCTTTGTGCTCTGCCTTAACTTCACCATTTGAGCTACGGTAACCGTGAGTGTGCTGCTCTGTGGGCTGTCATGTTTAGAGGGGGCACAAGCTCAGCCTATTCTGCTTAGGTGTCCCCCAAAGCCACCATTTACTCGAATTTCTATCATGTCCTATATTTTCCTGACTCAGTTCACACAGACATTTTCTCTACCTTGCATGTTAATATTGCTTCTGATTTTCATTTGGAAATTTCAGAAAAACACACAAGGCCCAGGTCTTATCTGACATAAGGAATATTTCTTAGAAGAGATGGAAAGAATCCATTGTGTTCATTTGCAAATGATCTCAAGAGTAGAAAGAACTCAGGAATGCTGAGTCTCTGCTTCCAAGATCATTTCTCAGTGGTGCAGGATGCTGCTGAAAAGAGGAGAGTGTCTCCATGAAGCACAGAAGGTCAGAAAGCAGCCTCTAAGTAGGACAGCCCGTGTGCTAAGTCGCTTCAATCGTGTCCGACTCTTTGTGACCCCATGGACTGTAGCCCACCAGGCTCCTCCAGCCATAGGATTCTCCAGACAAGAATACTGGACAGGGCTGCCATTTCCTTCTCCAGGGGATCTTCCTGATTCAGGGATCAAACCCACATCTCTCATGTCTCTTGTACTGGCAGGCGGGTTCTTTGCCACTGGCCCACCGATACATGTATATAAACGTTTGACTCATTTAAATATGAAGAGAAATTTAAGCACTCTTTGGGTGTCAACAATGCCAGCCTCTTTAATTAGGTACCCCCACAGTAAAGGCATCCCATGGCATTTAAGCTATTCTCTTTTTTGGGGTGGGGGTGCTAATTATAAAGCAAAATCACTTGCTTTGATTTACCCAGTCTCCTATTGTCAAGTGCTGGGCTGACACTTGATGTGATTATGTTAATGTGTTAATTAAGTCTAATGCCCTTTAGTGTACATTCTGCTTTTAGTAAAATAAGAAAGTAGTTCTAGAAGTGTTTTCTTTGACTGCATTCTGAGATATAAATAGAACAAGTGCTGTGTGAGAGTAGGAAATGTTATCTTTGGGGTTGCGCTACCTTGGGTACAATTTAATTTGAATAATTGAACATATTTATGAGGTGCAAGAAACAAATAAAGAAAAAGAGCATTTGAGCTTTGTGCTCTGCCTTAACTTCACCATTTGAGCTACGGTAACCGTGAGTGTGCTGCTCTGTGGGCTGTCATGTTTAGAGGGGGCACAAGCTCAGCCTATTCTGCTTAGGTGTCCCCCAAAGCCACCATTTACTCGAATTTCTATCATGTCCTATATTTTCCTGACTCAGTTCACACAGACATTTTCTCTACCTTGCATGTTAATATTGCTTCTGATTTTCATTTGGAAATTTCAGAAAAACACACAAGGCCCAGGTCTTATCTGACATAAGGAATATTTCTTAGAAGAGATGGAAAGAATCCATTGTGTTCATTTGCAAATGATCTCAAGAGTAGAAAGAACTCAGGAATGCTGAGTCTCTGCTTCCAAGATCATCTCAGTGGGCTTTAGGATTTCTGGTGTCCACTTAAAAAAAAATGTGCAACGTGAGAGTTGTGAGTCAGGCTTTGTCTGGGACAAGGTGAGGCCTATAGCTCGGAGGAGAGCACCCTAGAGAGGTCGGGGAAACTGCTCCAGAGAGGCAGGGAAAGGTCCCTGCGGATGGGATCTGGGGGTGGGGGGAGGACACAAGATCTGCACCTATTTTTTGGCAGAAGGTTCCTGCTAGTCACAAGGAGCCGTGGTCACCGTGAAGGACGTTAGTGCTTTTCTAGTTGTGAGGAGACACAAGAATTAGGCTCATAAAATCAGCTCCTGAAAATATTGATCTCTCTGAAGACCTGTCCTGCCAGTTTTCCGGGAGTGCAGAGTGCCTCATTTCTGCTCTCCATCCTGAACTGCTTTCCGGGGGGTTGAAGGTCAGCAGCTGCAGCAGCACATGGTTTAATCCTGGTAGAGGTAGAGGGCAGGTGCCCGTGGCCAGTGCCCATTCGTAGTTGACACTGGTTAACCTGCACTGCCTCAAGACAGGGCCAAACGACTGTGTGGGAGTGCTCTACATTAGGTGACCTGTAGGGCAAAGGAGGCGGAGACCGTAACATCCAAAACAGAGCTGGAAGTGAGGACTGGGATGAGTAGCCAGGCCTCGGCTCTGTCTCTTACTTGCTTGGTGAGCTATTTAATCACCTGGAGCCTCTGTTTCCTCACCTGAACAGTGGGAACAACACTGTATTTCCTATTAATAGACACCATCAATTGTAAAATACATTTATTTATACTTCTTATATATTTATTTATCTCTGTACTTATTTATGATTGATATCTACAAAACAAACTGATATATACACAACAAAAATCATCCATGCACAAGAAACATGTTGGCTTTGCACCATTTCAACAAGTGTGTGGTGGTGAAATTTTCTATCAACGTTTAAAAAAACTACCCTGCATGATACCGTAATAGAGAAATGAATGTTGTTATATAGCAAAATGTAAAACATTACCACCAAGTAAACAAAAACCCTCTTATCTGACATAAGGAATATTTCTTAGAAGAGATGGAAAGAATCCATTGTGTTCATTTGCAAATGATCTCAAGAGTAGAAAGAACTCAGGAATGCTGAGTCTCTGCTTCCAAGATCATCTCAGTGGGCTTTAGGATTTCTGGTGTCCACTTAAAAAAAAATGTGCAACGTGAGAGTTGTGAGTCAGGCTTTGTCTGGGACAAGGTGAGGCCTATAGCTCGGAGGAGAGCACCCTAGAGAGGTCGGGGAAACTGCTCCAGAGAGGCAGGGAAAGGTCCCTGCGGATGGGATCTGGGGGTGGGGGGAGGACACAAGATCTGCACCTATTTTTTGGCAGAAGGTTCCTGCTAGTCACAAGGAGCCGTGGTCACCGTGAAGGACGTTAGTGCTTTTCTAGTTGTGAGGAGACACAAGAATTAGGCTCATAAAATCAGCTCCTGAAAATATTGATCTCTCTGAAGACCTGTCCTGCCAGTTTTCCGGGAGTGCAGAGTGCCTCATTTCTGCTCTCCATCCTGAACTGCTTTCCGGGGGGTTGAAGGTCAGCAGCTGCAGCAGCACATGGTTTAATCCTGGTAGAGGTAGAGGGCAGGTGCCCGTGGCCAGTGCCCATTCGTAGTTGACACTGGTTAACCTGCACTGCCTCAAGACAGGGCCAAACGACTGTGTGGGAGTGCTCTACATTAGGTGACCTGTAGGGCAAAGGAGGCGGAGACCGTAACATCCAAAACAGAGCTGGAAGTGAGGACTGGGATGAGTAGCCAGGCCTCGGCTCTGTCTCTTACTTGCTTGGTGAGCTATTTAATCACCTGGAGCCTCTGTTTCCTCACCTGAACAGTGGGAACAACACTGTATTTCCTATTAATAGACACCATCAATTGTAAAATACATTTATTTATACTTCTTATATATTTATTTATCTCTGTACTTATTTATGATTGATATCTACAAAACAAACTGATATATACACAACAAAAATCATCCATGCACAAGAAACATGTTGGCTTTGCACCATTTCAACAAGTGTGTGGTGGTGAAATTTTCTATCAACGTTTAAAAAAACTACCCTGCATGATACCGTAATAGAGAAATGAATGTTGTTATATAGCTGTTAAAACCTGTAAAACATATACCACCAAGAGTGAACCATGATGTAGACTATGGACTCAGAGAGACTATGATGAGTCAATGTAGACTCACAATTGTTTTTGGTGTTTTTTTTTTTTTTTTAATTTTGGCCTCTTTTATTTGCTATTATTTATTTGTTTTCATCCATCTTTATTCTCTGGCCTGTGTGGGCCTCCCATCACAGTGGCCTCTCTCATTGCAGAGCACCAGCTCTGGGCACACACGCTCCAGAGCGCTGGCTCCTAGTTGGGCACATCGGTCCAGCCGTTCCACGGCACATGGGATCCTCCCAGAACAGGGATTGAACCTGTGCCCCTTGCACTGCAAGGCAGACTCCTTACCCACTGGACCACCAAGGAAGTCCTCATCAACTGTTTTTGTTTTAAGTATTTATCTATCCTTATTTGTTTGGCTCTCCTGCATCTTAGTTGAGGCATGCGAGCTCTTCATTCAGCCCGTGGGACACAGACCCCGGACTAGGGATTGAACCCGGGAGTTGGGAGTGCAGTGTCTTAGCCCCTGGACCAACAGGGACGTCCTAGGCTCATCAGTTGTGGCAAAGGGATGGCTTTGGGGCATGATGCTGACAGCAGAGAGGCTGCTGCCCTCCTGTGAGCAGCGGGCATATAAGAACTCTCTGTACTTCGTGCTCAGTTGTGCTGTGAGTCTTCAAACCGTTCAGAAAGATAAAGTCTACTAAAGAAACAAGTGCAAACGTTTCCAGATGAGGGGAGAGTACAGAGACATGGCAGCCTGTGATCTTGCGCTGGACTCTAAGTCAGAATTCTTTTTTCTATAAGGAAGAATTTTGGGTAATTGGGAAAAAAACTGAGAAGGGTGTGTGGCTTAGATAATTATTCCATCAGAGATAACTTCTTGATTTGAATGATTATTTTTATAACTATAAAAATTTTTGAAAATTAATTTCCTTATTTATGATTATAATTTCACTCATGTAAGAGAGAGCCCTTATTCTTAGGAAATACACACTGAAGAATTCAGCAGACAGGGTTGTCACGTATCCAGTTACTCTCAAATGGTTCAGAAAAATACTGTGAAGGTGTACCTAGAAAGAGGAAGTCAGAGAACACCTGCTGTGAAATGTAAACGATTGGGTGAATGGCAGGCGGCTCAGGGTGAAGAATCCACCTGCCAATGGCAGAAGACATATGTTTGATCCCTGGGTCAGGAAGATCCCCAGGAGGCAGAAGTGGCAGCCCGCTCCAGTATTCTTGCCGGAGAAATCCCCGGGACACAAGAGCCTGGTGGGTTCTTCTAGAGTCCACAGGGTTGAAAAAGAGCCACATCTTAGCAACTAAACAACAACAGATACAATACGCCGAGAGAAATGGAAACATTCAAAGGTTTAACCTCTAAATCACACACTAGATGGATTTTTAAGTTCACCTCTAAAAGTCTATGACCATGATTAAAACAGGTAGCTATTCAAAAGACCAAAAGCTAACCTCTCAATGGGGGAGACCAAACATTTTCAAAATAAATGTTCTTAAACAGAAACAGATTTCTCTCGAACCGTGTGACCTACAGGAAGGAAACTATTCTTACCTGTCCTTTATTGATGGTCATTTGCATGCTAATGATTGAACAGGCGCAGACCAGTTGGTTGGATAATGAGTTTGGTCTAGACGTGTCGTATCAGAGAAACGGCTGTGGACATCAACAGAATGTCAAATATCAGTTGGCAAGAGAGATGGATCATTAACCCCATTAATTCACTTGGCGTTTTTAAGCAAAAATTACCTCTGTAAATATGTAACATGGGGAAGACTCAATGCACATAGTTAGTATTACCTGCTAAAACACTCAGAGAATCTGATTCTTTGAGAAAGAAAATAGCACTCATTTGTGAGATGGTTTCCCAAATGGATTAATACAAACAGGAAAGTGGTTATCTAACCAAATATGACCGTTTTCACACATGTTGTGTTTCTTCAAATCAAATGCCTGAGCTTGTGAACTGGGATTGTCAGAGTGCTGTGAGAGTCAAAGTGCTGCTCGGAGGGAGGAGGTTGTAGTTCCTACGGAATGGAATTCTTGAACTCCTTCTTGTGCCTTGGAAAAAGAACCCGGGAGTGTCCGAGCGATGATTATAATTTCACTCATGTAAGAGAGAGCCCTTATTCTTAGGAAATACACACTGAAGAATTCAGCAGACAGGGTTGTCACGTATCCAGTTACTCTCAAATGGTTCAGAAAAATACTGTGAAGGTGTACCTAGAAAGAGGAAGTCAGAGAACACCTGCTGTGAAATGTAAACGATTGGGTGAATGGCAGGCGGCTCAGGGTGAAGAATCCACCTGCCAATGGCAGAAGACATATGTTTGATCCCTGGGTCAGGAAGATCCCCAGGAGGCAGAAGTGGCAGCCCGCTCCAGTATTCTTGCCTGAGAAATCCCCTGGACAGAAGAGCCTGGTGGGTTCTTCTAGAGTCCACAGGGTTGAAAAAGAGCCACATCTTAGCAACTAAACAACAACAGATACAATACGCCGAGAGAAATGGAAACATTCAAAGGTTTAACCTCTAAATCACACACTAGATGGATTTTTAAGTTCACCTCTAAAAGTCTATGACCATGATTAAAACAGGTAGCTATTCAAAAGACCAAAAGCTAACCTCTCAATGGGGGAGACCAAACATTTTCAAAATAAATGTTCTTAAACAGAAACAGATTTCTCTCGAACCGTGTGACCTACAGGAAGGAAACTATTCTTACCTGTCCTTTATTGATGGTCATTTGCATGCTAATGATTGAACAGGCGCAGACCAGTTGGTTGGATAATGAGTTTGGTCTAGACGTGTCGTATCAGAGAAACGGCTGTGGACATCAACAGAATGTCAAATATCAGTTGGCAAGAGAGATGGATCATTAACCCCATTAATTCACTTGGCGTTTTTAAGCAAAAATTACCTCTGTAAATATGTAACATGGGGAAGACTCAATGCACATAGTTAGTATTACCTGCTAAAACACTCAGAGAATCTGATTCTTTGAGAAAGAAAATAGCACTCATTTGTGAGATGGTTTCCCAAATGGATTAATACAAACAGGAAAGTGGTTATCTAACCAAATATGACCGTTTTCACACATGTTGTGTTTCTTCACTTCTAAGACCAAGTCAAAAATGCCTGAGCTTGTGAACTGGGATTGTCAGAGTGCTGTGAGAGTCAAAGTGCTGCTCGGAGGGAGGAGGGTTGTAGTTCCTACGGGGAATGGAATTCTTGAACTCCTTCTTGTGCCTTGGAGAAAAGGAAGAGGTACCCTGCATGGAGCCCTGAGCTCCGAGCGGAAGGTCATTTTCATTCTCATTTCCTTCTTGTTCTCCCAGAGTCACTGATGTAGCTCTTCATATGAATCAAAACTAGAGCAGGAAATGAACAATAAAAACCCAGCCAAGAGGAGTTAAAAGATCCAGACGCTGGCATCCCGTCACTGGAAACGCATGTCATTGGGGGAGAGAAGCAGCATTTCGTTCTGTGTATCCTAGCAAGGAAGGAACGGGGGAGGCATGGTGGGCTACACGCTCACTCATGTCTGACAGGATACTCAAGCACCCATGCCATGAATATTAGACTACTTCATGAAAGAAAAAGAAAAACAGTCTCTCAGTCATGTCTGACTCTGGTTAGCCCCATGGAATCCACCAGGCTCCTCTGTCCTTGGGATTCTCCAGGCAAGAGTACTGGAGTGGGTGGCCATTCCCTTCTCTAGGGGCTATCCTCAACCCAGGGATGGAACCTGCGTCTCCTGCACTGCAGGCAGGTTCTTTACCATCTGAGCCACCAGGGAAGCCCAAGAATGCTTCAGAGGGGTCAGGAGATGAGACTGATACCAAAGGAGAAAAAAAAATAAAGGCAGTAACTCAAAACTTAATGAAACAAAAATATATTTTAAAAAAGTCAGCCCCAGTATAGCGAGACATGAGCTGAAATAAAGGAAATGGAGCTCCTCCATGTGAGAGATCATGGAGTCACTGCTTGGAAGTGAGAAGACAATCAATAGATGGTGAGAAGGTCATGGGTTGCTGTTGGTGAGTCACTTCAGTCATGTCTGACTCTGCAACCCCATGGCCTGTAGCCCGCCAGGCTCCTCTCTCCATGGGATTCTCTGGGAAAGAAGACTGGAGTAGGTTGCCATTTCCTTCTCCAGGGACTCTTCCTGATCCAGGGGTTGAACCCATGTCTCCTGTGTCTCCTGCATTATCAAGCATGTTCTTTACCACCAAGCCACCAGGAATGGAGGAGGGTGGGCAAAGGAAGCCTCCTGGTGTGTGTAGGAAAGGACAAATCTGGTGGGGGGAGAGGTGGGGGGAGGATGGAGACTGAGTACCAGAGGTCAAACGGATGGGGAGAAGTGGATACACAGAGGTCCCCTCCAAAGGCTCAGCTCTTGGACTGCTCGGTCAGCGTTTCCTTTGGTGCCTGTTAAGTTACTTTCTGCGTTTCTCCCTGTTAAGTCTCTCCCCTTCTTTCATTTGCTCCCACTCAGCCTTGGCTACCTGTGCAAATGTCTCCTAGCCATCTCATCCTTCTCATGGAATGACAGCCCCATGGTTTTTATTTATATATATATTTTTGGCCACTTCTATCGGTCTTTCATTTATCTATTTTCATCCATCTTTGTTCTTTTGGCCTCTGTGGGTGTCCCATCGCAGTGGCCTCTCTTGCTGCAGAGCACCGGCTCTGGGCACATGTTCTCCAGAGCCCTGGCTTGGCAGTTGGACACATGGGTCCAGCTGCTCCGCGGCACGTGGGATCTTCCCAGGCCAGGGATCGAACTGGTGCCCCTTGCACTGCAAGGCAGTGTCCTTACCCACTGGACCACCAGGGAAGCCCCATTTCTGTGGTTTTGAGCGCTGCTTCTTTGTGGCTCCAGCTACAGGGTTTCCTAGGAGCCTCATTCCTCTCACATGAGCAGGCCTCTGATTCCAAGATGGGAGAGTCACGGCCACGTGCCCATGGCCACGGCTGGGCTAGAGGTAGGCATCTGAGCCAGGGCAAGCCATAGCCCCTCTCTGTTCATGGAGGAGAAGACACAGAGAGTTTCAGAAAGCTTGAGACCATCTCCCAAGAGGCGAACATCTGCAGGGAGGAAAGATTAGGCCTGTCCCACGGTGGTCCAGCTGTTGTCTGAAAACCCACTTCCTCAGCCACACTGGGGACTGGGTGACTCTGGGCCATGCTAACTGTGGTCAGACAAGTGAAGCAGGGCCTTAGGGCCCAAGGCTATGGCCAGAGTAAATCGCAAACTTTATATCAACACATCAGGGCACCAAGTTGTCTGCATTATCAAGCATGTTCTTTACCACCAAGCCACCAGGAATGGAGGAGGGTGGGCAAAGGAAGCCTCCTGGTGTGTGTAGGAAAGGACAAATCTGGTGGGGGGAGAGGTGGGGGGAGGATGGAGACTGAGTACCAGAGGTCAAACGGATGGGGAGAAGTGGATACACAGAGGTCCCCTCCAAAGGCTCAGCTCTTGGACTGCTCGGTCAGCGTTTCCTTTGGTGCCTGTTAAGTTACTTTCTGCGTTTCTCCCTGTTAAGTCTCTCCCCTTCTTTCATTTGCTCCCACTCAGCCTTGGCTACCTGTGCAAATGTCTCCTAGCCATCTCATCCTTCTCATGGAATGACAGCCCCATGGTTTTTTTTTTTTTTTTGTCGGGGGCAGGGCACTTATATTGGTCTTTCATTTATCTATTTTCATCCATCTTTGTTCTTTTGGCCTCTGTGGGTGTCCCATCGCAGTGGCCTCTCTTGCTGCAGAGCACCGGCTCTGGGCACATGTTCTCCAGAGCCCTGGCTTGGCAGTTGGACACATGGGTCCAGCTGCTCCGCGGCACGTGGGATCTTCCCAGGCCAGGGATCGAACTGGTGCCCCTTGCACTGCAAGGCAGTGTCCTTACCCACTGGACCACCAGGGAAGCCCCATTTCTGTGGTTTTGAGCGCTGCTTCTTTGTGGCTCCAGCTACAGGGTTTCCTAGGAGCCTCATTCCTCTCACATGAGCAGGCCTCTGATTCCAAGATGGGAGAGTCACGGCCACGTGCCCATGGCCACGGCTGGGCTAGAGGTAGGCATCTGAGCCAGGGCAAGCCATAGCCCCTCTCTGTTCATGGAGGAGAAGACACAGAGAGTTTCAGAAAGCTTGAGACCATCTCCCAAGAGGCGAACATCTGCAGGGAGGAAAGATTAGGCCTGTCCCACGGTGGTCCAGCTGTTGTCTGAAAACCCACTTCCTCAGCCACACTGGGGACTGGGTGACTCTGGGCCATGCTAACTGTGGTCAGACAAGTGAAGCAGGGCCTTAGGGCCCAAGGCTATGGCCAAGAGTAAATCGCAAACTTTATATCAACACATCTCACACTCAGCTTTGCTGTTCTGTCAACAACCAGAAAGATCTTAGCTAAAGTCTGTCCTGCCATTGTGATTTCTGTCAGTTTCTTCTTGAATTTCTCTCCCTGCCCCATTTCAAATACATTTTCCCCCCATTGGAGGGCAGTAGCTTTACAATATTGTGTTAGTTTCTGCTGTATAACAAAGTGAATTGGCTGTACTTACACTTATATCCCTTCCCTTGTGAGCCTCCCTCCCACCCACCCTTTTCAGTTTCTCCCTGAATTTCTAGTAGTTATCAGGTGTATACATGTTCACGCTCTATTCCTGGTCTCTGACTATCATAAAATTAAAAGAAGATAACAATTCCTAGGATGCTACACATTATACAAAGGAAGTCCTGCTCTCATACCAAAGGGATACAAGCCGAGTCAAGGTGCTTGCTCTCCCCTATCCAGTCTTTTCAGCACAGTGTCTGGCAACCGGAGTCATTTCTGGGAATACCATACCCAGAATCACGTGCTGTGGGCCCTGTGGGAGGGTGTCTGGGGTAGGGGTGGGGGTCCTTCATTAATTTTTTTTTCTTAAATGCAAATGTCAGCTTCCAAGGCAAGAGCCTCATTTGGAATTTAAAAGAGTTCTGGGTTGTTTAAAGTTTGAGTGATTCCTGAGCACGTTAGTTGGTCACAGTCTACTAGCTCTCTTAATTAGCAAGAGACACTGTACTGTGCAAATGCCACTCAGTATTCAACAATGAGCAACCACTCTGCTTCAGATTACTTAAGAGAGGGAGTTTTCATCCACAATTGGTGTTTCTGGGTACTTCTTAATACTTATTTTTTTGGTGGGGGGGCCACTTCTATTGGTCTTTCATTTGTTTGTTTACGTCCATCTTTGTTCTTTGGCCTGTGTGGGCCTCCCATCGCAGTGGCCTCGCTCACTGCAGGGCACCGGCTCTGGGCATATGTGCTCCAGAGCTCTGGCTCGGTAGTTGGACACATCGGTCCAGCCGCTCCGCAGCACGTGGGATCCTCCCAGGCCATGGATCGAACTGGCGCCCCTTGCACTGCAAGGCAGTGTCCTTACCCACTGGACCACCAGGGAAAACCCCTTAATACTTATTTAAGGTACTCCACTTCTTCCACAAAACCCTTCTCATCCCAATCTCCTCCCCCCAGCCAAATCCAAGCATTGTGGGTGACTTGGTTCCAGGTCTTGTTTGACTGGAAATATAGATCAATGGAACAGGATGGAAAGTCCAGGGGTAATCTCACCCACCTTGGTCACCTAACCTGTGACAAAGGGCTTCTTGGTGGCTCAGATGGTAAAAAATCTGCCAGTAATGCAGGGAACCCAGGTTCAATCCTTAGGTCAGGAAGATCCCCTGAAGGAGGGATTGGCAACTCACTCCAGTATTCTTTCCTGGAGAATTCCATGGACAGAGGAGCCTGATGGGCTATGGCCCACAGGGCTGCTAAGAGTCGGACAAGACAGAAGTGACTTAGCACACAACACAATCTATGACAAAGGAGGCAAGCACATACAAGGGAGAAAAGATAGTCTCTTCACTAAGTGGTGCTGAAAAAACTGGACAGCTACATGTAAAAGAATGAAATCTGATCAGTTCCTAACACCACACACAAAATTAAACTCAAAATGGATGAAAGACCTAAATGTAAGGCCAGATACTATAAAACTCCTAGAGGAAACTATAGGCAGAACACTCTGACAAAAATCATAGGAAGATCTTTTTTGACCAACGCCTAGAGTAATGAAAATAAAAACAAAAATAAACAAATGGGACCTAACTAAACTTAAAAGCTTTTGCACAGCAAAGAAAACCATAAAGAAAACGAAAAGACTGTCCCTATAATGCAGATGGTGACTGCAACTACGAAATTAAAAGGCACTTGCTCCTTGGAAGAAAGGCTATGACACACCTAGACAGTGTATTTAAAAGCAACGACATCACTTTTCTGATAAAGGTCTGCAGAATCAAAGCTATGGTTTTCCTAGTAGTCATGTATAGATGTGAGGGTTGGACCATAAAGAAGGCTGAGCACCAAAGAATTGAACTGTGGTGCTGGAGAAGACTCTTGAGAGTCCCTTGAACTGCAAGGAGATCA
Organism: Tragulus kanchil; assembly: GCA_022376925.1. Taxonomy (NCBI): domain Eukaryota; kingdom Metazoa; phylum Chordata; class Mammalia; order Artiodactyla; family Tragulidae; genus Tragulus; species Tragulus kanchil. Next base: position 26,173,533 of record JAIOJX010000032.1, read on the forward strand.
AACCAGTCCTAGAGCTCTCCCCCCAGCACGTGGGATCCTCCCAGGCCATGGATCGAACCCCTTGCACTGCAAGGCAGTGTCCTTACCCACTGGACCACCAGGGAAAACCCCTTAATACTTATTTAAGGTACTCCACTTCTTCCACAAAACCCTTCTCATCCCAATCTCCTCCCCCCAGCCAAATCCAAGCATTGTGGGTGACTTGGTTCCAGGTCTTGTTTGACTGGAAATATAGATCAATGGAACAGGATGGAAAGTCCAGGGGTAATCTCACCCACCTTGGTCACCTAACCTGTGACAAAGGGCTTCTTGGTGGCTCAGATGGTAAAAAATCTGCCAGTAATGCAGGGAACCCAGGTTCAATCCTTAGGTCAGGAAGATCCCCTGAAGGAGGGATTGGCAACTCACTCCAGTATTCTTTCCTGGAGAATTCCATGGACAGAGGAGCCTGATGGGCTATGGCCCACAGGGCTGCTAAGAGTCGGACAAGACAGAAGTGACTTAGCACACAACACAATCTATGACAAAGGAGGCAAGCACATACAAGGGAGAAAAGATAGTCTCTTCACTAAGTGGTGCTGAAAAAACTGGACAGCTACATGTAAAAGAATGAAATCTGATCAGTTCCTAACACCACACACAAAATTAAACTCAAAATGGATGAAAGACCTAAATGTAAGGCCAGATACTATAAAACTCCTAGAGGAAACTATAGGCAGAACACTCTGACAAAAATCATAGGAAGATCTTTTTTGACCAACGCCTAGAGTAATGAAAATAAAAACAAAAATAAACAAATGGGACCTAACTAAACTTAAAAGCTTTTGCACAGCAAAGAAAACCATAAAGAAAACGAAAAGACTGTCCCTATAATGCAGATGGTGACTGCAACTACGAAATTAAAAGGCACTTGCTCCTTGGAAGAAAGGCTATGACACACCTAGACAGTGTATTTAAAAGCAACGACATCACTTTTCTGATAAAGGTCTGCAGAATCAAAGCTATGGTTTTCCTAGTAGTCATGTATGGATGTGAGAGGTGGACCATAAAGAAGGCTGAGCACCAAAGAACTGATGTTTTTGAACTGTGGTGCTGGAGAAGACTCTTGAGAGTCCCTTGAACAGCAAAGAGATCAAAACAGTCCTAGAGGAAATCAACCCTGAATATTCATTGGAAGGACTGATGCTAAAGTTGAAGCTCCAGTATTTTGGACACCTGATGTGAACAGCTGATTCACTGAGAAAGACCCTGATGCTGGGAAAGATCGAGGGCAGGAGAAAAAGGGGCCGACAGAGGATGAGATGGCTGGATGGCATCACCAATTCAATGGACACGAGTTTCAGCAAACTCAGAAAGACAGTGGAGGACAGGGAAGGCTGGCGTACTGAGCCCATGGGATTGCACAGCATCAGACACGATTTAGCGACTGAACAACAACAACAAAAAAAGGGAGAAAACATGTGCAAATGAAACTATTGTCAAGGGGTTAATCTCCAAAATACACAAACAGCTTATGTAGCTCAGTATCAAAAACATAAATTAAAAACAACCAACCAGCCAAGTGTCGTCTGGCTGTGGCACTATGTGACCTTGGGAAATCGCTTCTTGTCTTGTGCTTCAGTTCCCTTATCTGCAAGTTCTGGAGGCTGAATTGGATGATACCAAAGGTCCTTTCCACCTTGAAGGTGCATGAATTGGGAGAGAAGACAGAATTCTTCTCTCCCTATTAAAACTCAGGGCAGACATCACTTGCTGAATATCACAGCATGGCAGATGCCAAACCAACTACGGCAAGTGGCCCAGCACCTTGCAGCTGTCCACATTCTACCATTAACTGCCATGGGCAAATGCAAGAAGACAGATTAAAGAAATCTGCTGAATAACATTTTAAAAAAATGGGCAAAAGGCGGTAATGAAACAGTCAGGGCTTCCCCGGTGGCTCAGACGGTAAAGAACTGGACGTGTCCTAATGGCTGATCAAGAACAACAACAATACACGACTGAAGACTTGTTACTTCAACTCAAGCAGGGTAAAAATCCATGTTTGATGTTTCTACCACCTGAAACAATTCTTTTTTAGGGCCTGCTCTGCAAGGGCATCCTCACACAGCCCCCAGCATAGCTGTACCCCGTTTCCACCAGGCTCTCTCCCTTCTCCAACATTCCACACCTCTCAGAAGTAAGCAAGTTCCTCTCCTTGGCGCTCACATGTCAGCCACCGCCTAGGGCTCATTTTGGTTTTATCTCCAAAGAAATCCATTTTTTAAAAGAAATATATTTGTAACAGTCTCCCTAAAAAATGAAATGGTAGTGAAAGGGTTTTACCTCAATTTTAGACTTAAACCCAGGGCCCAGACCTGATTGAACCCTGCTTGGGATTTGAACCCGCGCGGCTGGAGCTTGAATGCCCACGTGACTGGGGCTTGAACCTAGCCAAAACCTGGTTTGGAACTCGAACCCACATGGCTAAGGCGTAAGCCCAGCCAGGTTCTTCCTGCCTCAACACAGAAAGAATTTCAGCGAGAAGCAGAGTGGTAGGCAAGAAGAGGATTTATTAGGATAGGGTACTTGTAAGAGGTGCAAGCAAGCAGGCAGGAAAGCTCTGCTCTGCTCTCTCTCTCTCAATTGAGTGGGCAGCAATATATATAGGACAGTAGAAGACCACCTCCATCAAGTAGACGCAGATGCAGGACATACATCACTGGTTGCTTCTTCGCCAGCTCCTCCTTCATCAGCTGTTTATACCCAGTTGAGCCTGCTTTACTGAACAAGGAGCAGCTCTCCTGAGTTATCGTTAACTCACTGGCCTCCCAACCTTTCTCAGGTGTCTCCCTTTCACCTACCGTCCCCTACTAGGACTCTACAACCACCTACCTATCCTCCTCTGTGCCTATCAGTAGGGAACATGACCATTCTAATTCCAGGCACACATATATTTAACTGTGCTGTTCAAAAGTGAACGTGTTAGTCACTCGGTCAGGTCCAACTCTTGCCCTCCAGGCCCTCCAATCTGCAAACATAAATCAACAATACAAACTTTTAGGGCAAAAGGCGGTAATGAAACAGTCAGGGCTTCCCGGTGGCTCAGGCGGTAAAGAACTGGACGTGTCCTAATGGCTGATCAAGAACAACAACAATACGACTGAAGACTTGTTACTTCAACTCAAGCAGGGTAAAATCCATGTTTGATGTTTCTACCACCTGAAACAATTCTTTTTTAGGGCCTGCTCTGCAAGGGCATCCTCACACAGCCCCCAGCATAGCTGTACCCCGTTTCCACCAGGCTCTCTCCCTTCTCCAACATTCCACACCTCTCAGAAGTAAGCAAGTTCCTCCCCTTTGGGCCCTCACATGTCAGCCACCGCCTAGGACTCATTTTGGTTTTATCTCCAAAGAAATCCATTTTTTAAAAGAAATATATTTGTAACAGTCTCCCTAAAAAATGAAATGGTAGTGAAAGGGTTTTACCTCAATTTTAGACTTAAACCCAGGGCCCAGACCTGATTGAACCCTGCTTGGGATTTGAACCCGCGCGGCTGGAGCTTGAATGCCCACGTGACTGGGGCTTGAACCTAGCCAAAACCTGGTTTGGAACTCGAACCCACATGGCTAAGGCGTAAGCCCAGCCAGGTTCTTCCTGCCTCAACACAGAAAGAATTTCAGCGAGAAGCAGAGTGGTAGGCAAGAAGAGGATTTATTAGGATAGGGTACTTGTAAGAGGTGCAAGCAAGCAGGCAGGAAAGCTCTGCTCTGCTCTCTCTCTCAATTGAGTGGGCAGCAATATATATAGGACAGTAGAAGACCACCTCCATCAAGTAGACGCAGATGCAGGACATACATCACTGGTTGCTTCTTCGCCAGCTCCTCCTTCATCAGCTGTTTATACCCAGTTGAGCCTGCTTTACTGAACAAGGAGCAGCTCTCCTGAGTTATCGTTAACTCACTGGCCTCCCAACCTTTCTCAGGTGTCTCCCTTTCACCTACCGTCCCCTACTAGGACTCTACAACCACCTACCTATCCTCCTCTGTGCCTATCAGTAGGGAACATGACCATTCTAATTCCAGGCACACATATATTTAACTGTGCTGTTCAAAAGTGAACGTGTTAGTCACTCGGTCAGGTCCAACTCTTGCCCTCCAGGCTCCTCTGTCCATGGGATTCTCCGGCAAGGATCCTGGAGTGAGTTGGCATTTCCTCTGCTAGGGGATCTTCCTGACCCGGGGCTTGAACCCAGGTCTCCTGTATTGGCCTACTTAGGTCTCCTACCACCGAGCCACCTGGGAGGCCGTGGGTACTTGTTAAGTGCATGCGGATATTTGAGAGGATGTGGAAGAGAGGCTGAATGCTCATTTAACTGATATTGGAGAAATCAGGGGCAGTGACTTGATACAGGATAGGACGGTCCTGGCTGATACCTGCATTGCTCTCTCTCTACATTTCATTATCTACTGGGGCTTGACCTACCTTGTTTCTTTCTTTCTGTGTTTTTTTTTTTAATTAAAAAAAAATTTATTAATTTATCTGGATGCACCTGACCTTAGTTGTGGTACATAGAATCTAGTTCCCTGACTTATTTCCGGTGGCCTCAGCCTGCAGGCTTTTGAAGCGGGATCTCAGTTCCTGGCCAGAGAGTGAGGTCAGGTCTCAGAGGTCAGATCACTGAATCCTATCCACTAGGTCAGCGATTGGTAATGAGGCCCTGGCCTTTTGCTTTTGCAGAAAAGAATTCTCACCAAGATGGAAAGTAGTGAAACCAGTGAAGTATTTACTGAGGGCAGAGAGTACAGTATGTGTGGACAGGCACATGGGCAAGGGTTAGAGAGTCAAGCCACCTCTGTAGGTTGAATCATTTCTATGGGACATTTATTCTGGTTTCCTTTGGCCAATCATTTTGATTTTCCTGGTTCTGAGTCCATATTTGGTGTCTTAGAATCAATGTGTGCATGCACATCTCTTAGTCAGGATGGATTCTAGTGAAGAGGCCTGTGGGAAGTTGACATCATCTTCTGCAAGGGGCTGCCTCCTTCTTTGTTGACCTCCAAGGAGCCATTTTCATTGGGGAGGTCTCCTTAACTGTGATAAGGGGGAGTATGAGGATTTTTTTTAAACCTCTTATCTGGGCAAGGTGTAGCCTCCTTCATCATCCTGCTTTTATGGAATTTCTGCTATATATATATATTTTTTTTTTTGGGGGGGGGGCCATGTCTATTGGTCTTTCATTTATCCATTTTCATCCATCTTTGTTCTTTGGCCTGTGTGGGCCTCCCATCAGAAGTCAGTGGCGTCTTTCGTTGCAGAGCACTGGCTCTGGGCGCATGTGCTCCAGAGCTCCGGCTCGGTAGTTGGACACATCGGTCCAGCCGCTCCGTGGCATGTGGGATCTTCCCAGGCCAGGGATCAAACCAGCGCCCCTTGCACTGCAAGGCAGTGTCCTTACCCACTGGACCACCAGGGAAGCCCTGCTATTTTTTTTTTTGCCACTTCTACTAGTCTTTCATCCATCCATTTTCATCCATCTTTGTTCTTTTGGCCTGTGTGGGCCTCCCATCACAGTGGCCTCTCTCGCTGCAGAGCACCGGCTCTTGGTAGTTGGACACATCGGTCTAGCCACTCTGTGGCACATGGGATCTTCCCAGGCCAGGGATTGAACCGGCACCCCTTGCACTGCAAGGCAGTGTCCTTACCCACTGGACCACCAGGGAAACCCTGCTATTTTTTAAAAAAATAATTTTTGTTTACTGTTTTTGGCTGTGCTCGGTCTTTCATGCTGCACCCAGGCTTTTCCCTAGTTGCAGGAGCAGCGGCTGCTCTTCAGTTGTGGTGAGCAGGCTTCTCATTGCAGTGGCTTCCCTCGTGTGGGAGCACAGGGTAGGGCATGTGGGCTTCAGTAGTTGTGGTACATGGACTTGGTTGCTCTGTGGCATGTGGGATCTTCTCAGATCAGGGTTCAAACCTGCGTCTCCTGCACTGGCAGAGAGATTCTTTACCCTTGAGCCACGAGGAAGCCCGGACATTTCTGCTATTATGGAATCTCTGTTCATAGGGAGAGACTGTCCAGCGTGGGGCCTGTCTATCTTCTGCCCCATGACCCAGGATGGAACCCAGGCCCTCTGCATTGGTAGGGACTGGGGATCTCAGCCGCTGGGCCACCAGGGGAGTCCATGGGCCTGGCCCATCTTGATGGTGGACACATTCATGCCTCAGTCTTCCTATGACGTGTCTTTCTTTCCACTGCTCCACATCCCGCTCACTTCTTCAGAGAGGTCTGTGTGTTCCTGAGCACTCCGCCCTCCCTTTGGCCCGGTTCATTCACTCGCCAGTGACCACTCTGTGCCCCCGGCGGCTGCGTGCTTCTGGAGCGCTCACGGCCACCCAGACTAGAAGTCCAGGGAGGGCAGAGCCCCTGAGGCCCTTTCTCCATGGCCTGCGCAAGACTTCGCTTTCTGCCAGGTACACCGCAGACATTCAATTTCATGGAATCGATAAACAAATGAATATCATTAAGCGCCTATTAGTCAAGTCAATAGTGACAAACACTCCCCAGAAGACAAGGCTGATTTGAACATATATCCCAAGCATTTTATTTTTTCTCTACTCACCCCCTTCCCGGTCCCCCAAATGCTTCCTTGTAAGGATTTAAGATAGTCTGATGTTTTTGCCAAAGTGTCAACATTTAGGGGCCGCCTTGCCCTCTATTCTGTGGGCCTCGCCTGGGAGCGGTTCATTCTTCCCTGGAACCTTTTCAGGGCACCCACTAGGAGCCATCTCCTTCCTGAGACCCGCGGTGCTGGCTCCCACAGCTCCCTGCCGCTCACTTCACCAGGACACCCAACAAAAGCGCTCCCACTCTTAAAAACATTCTCAGGTGGTTGTGTAAAGCTCCTGTGACAACTTGGGGGGTGATGATCCGGACCATTACCGTCCGAAAGGGAAGCCTTTCTCAGAGCCAAATCCTGCACCATTTCCCGGGCCGGCTGCCTCTCCCTGGGGTTCGCCGCGTGCACTGGGCAGCGGTCCTTCCGTGGCCGTGGCCTCGGAGGTGCCGGGGGGCCTTAGGACTCTCGGCCCGGGAGCCGAGCGGCACGGCGCCGGCATGCTAAGTGGGCAGCTCTGGGGCGCCTTTGTTTCGTTCCCTTTCCCCTCTGAATCTTAATGGGCGCCCCCCACCCTCCATCCTCTCCGCCCCGGCCCTCTGGCCCGGGGACGGCGTCCCGGATCCCTGGGGTGGGGGTGGGGGCGAGGCTCGGACCCGGAGGGCGGGGAGGCGCGCGCCTCCAGCCGGCGCCCGGCACCCGCGCGGCCCCGAGGGGGCGGCCCCCGACTCGGGGGTCCCGCCGGCGCAAGTCTCGCGGTGCTGCGGCCCCGCGCCCCCCGCCGCGTGACCGAGGCGCTGGCCCGAGGAGGAGGAGGCCGGGCGGGGGCGGCGGCGGCGGCGGCCGCGGCGGGAGAGCGCGGAGCAGCGCCGCCCGCCCGTCCTTTGTGTGGCGGCGGCGGCGGAGGAGGCGCCAGGGCTGAGCCGGCCGCGCCGCCCCTCCGCGCCCCCGCCGGCGCGCGCCCGGCCTCCCGAGCAAGATGGCAACCCCGGCGGCGGTCAACCCTCCGGGTGAGTAGCGGCCGCGGGCCCCGCCGCCCGCCGCCCGCCGCCCGCCGCAGCCCGCAGGCCCTGCCCGGGGCCGGAGCGGGCCGGGGGGGCCGGGCGCGCCGAGCGTCCCCGGGGCCGCGGGGCCGCGGCGCTCAGCACCCTCGCCCCAGGGTGGGGCGGGGGGCGCGTCCTCCTGCGCGGCCGCCTCAGCATCAGCACCCGCGGCGGCGTCTCCATCCCCAGGTCTGCCGGCCCTGGTCTTGGGGACGCGCCCTCCGACCCGCGGGCGGCGGCCGCTGGCCAAGCCTCCCTGGGGACCCGAAGGGCCAGTACGGGATCCCCTGAAGTTCCGAGAATACCCACCTTCGCCTTCCCAGCCGGCGCGTTTTTCTCTTCCGGTCCCGGCCTCGGTGGCACCGGGCGTCCGCCGGTCGGGGCGGGTGAGAGCGGACCGCGCTGACGGAGGGAAAAGTTTGGAGCCGGGATTCAACAGGGCCAAATCCGTCCGAAGGGAAGCCTTTCTCAGAGCCAAATCCTGCACCATTTCCCGGGCCGGCTGCCTCTCCTGGGGTTCGCCGCGTGCACTGGGCAGCGGTCCTTCCGTGGCCGTGGCCTCGGAGGTGCCGGGGGGCCTTAGGACTCTCGGCCCGGGAGCCGAGCGGCACGGCGCCGGCATGCTAAGTGGGCAGCTCTGGGGCGCCTTTGTTTCGTTCCCTTTCCCCTCTGAATCTTAATGGGCGCCCCCCACCCTCCATCCTCTCCGCCCCGGCCCTCTGGCCCGGGACGGCGTCCCGGATCCCTGGGGTGGGGGTGGGGCGAGGCTCGGCCCCGGAGGGCGGGGAGGCGCGCGCCTCCAGCCGGCGCCCGGCACCCGCGCGGCCCCGAGGGGGCGGCCCCCGACTCGGGGGTCCCGCCGGCGCAAGTCTCGCGGTGCTGCGGCCCCGCGCCCCCCGACGCGTGACCGAGGCGCTGGCCCGAGGAGGAGGAGGCCGGGCGGGGGCGCCGGCGGCGGCCGCGGCGGGAGAGCGCGGAGCAGCGCCGCCCGCCCGTCCTTTGTGTGGCGGCGGCGGCGGAGGAGGCGCCAGGGCTGAGCCGGCCGCGCCGCCCCTCCGCGCCCCCGCCGGCGCGCGCCCGGCCTCCCGAGCAAGATGGCAACCCCGGCGGCGGTCAACCCTCCGGGTGAGTAGCGGCCGCGGGCCCCGCCGCCCGCCGCCCGCCGCCCGCCGCAGCCCGCAGGCCCTGCCCGGGGCCGGAGCGAGCCGGAGGGGCCGGGCGCGCCGAGCGTCCCCGGGGCCGCGGGGCCGCGGCGCTCAGCACCCTCGCCCCAGGGTGGGGCGGGGAGCGCGTCCTCCTGCGCGGCCGCCTCAGCATCAGCACCCGCGGCGGCGTCTCCATCCCCAGGTCTGCCGGCCCTGGTCTTGGGGACGCGCCCCTCCGACCCGCGGGCGGCGGCCGCTGGCCAAGCCTCCCTGGGGACCCGAAGGGCCAGTCCGGGATCCCCTGAAGTTCCGAGAATACCCACCTTCGCCTTCCCAGCCGGCGCGTTTTTCTCTTCCGGTCCCGGCCTCGGTGGCACCGGGCGTCCGCCGGTCGGGGCGGGTGAGAGCGGACCGCGCTGACGGAGGGAAAAGTTTGGAGCCGGGATTCAACAGGGCGGAACTCCGGGATGCTCCCCGAGCGCTGGTCCTTTGGGCCCATTGCGACTAGCTACTGTGTGTGCGCCTCGTTATGGACACACGCATGCAACCTGTAGGAACAGCGTGGAGAAGCGCAGGCCAGTTCAACGTCCTCTGCTTTCTAGGGCTGACCTGCTCCAGGGAGCCGGTTCCCAACGGTGCTTATTGGGCAGATTTCCAAAGAATGGGAAGAGGCCATGCTCAAATAGGAATATTGACCTGTTTTGGAATTGTAGCAGGGAAATTCTGTTGTACTGGGGACATGCCCTGTTTTGTGAATAGGGTGGCCAAGGATGGAGACGCGGACACCTGGGCTGACCGCTGCAAAGTTTCTTGTGCCGCTGAGTGGTTGCTATGGCCATGCCGTGATGTTTGGTCCCTGCAGAGGGTGAGTCAGAGAGGCCATCCTCGGAAATTCCCGGTAGTGGGAGTTCGTGAAGTGGTGGGTGGGTGTGTGGGTGTGTGGGGGGCTGTGTGAACACGAACATTGCCTAGCAAAGGAAAAAAAAATGTGTCCTCCGGGTTAGAAGTGAAGGATCCCCTCCATCTGAGGTGGTGAGGCAAGACTTTTGGAGACTGGACACTTTAGAACTGGACTTTGCAGAGTTGGAGGGTTTGAACACCTGTCCAGGGGCCCCAGCCACCTGCAGGTGGAAGGGATGCAGTGAGTTTAGGTGGACTGACTCCCGAGCATGCGCAGAGACAGTGAGGGATGGGGTACTAGGGGTGGTCGCCGGAGCCGGGGAAGTGAACCTGGAGTGGTTTGGCCCTGGCCAGGCTTTAGACCCTGAGGAGAAGGGGGCAACAGAGGAAGAAATAGGTGGTTGGATGGCATCATCGGTCCAATGGACATGAGTTGGAGCAGATTCTAGGAGATACTGAAGGACAGGGAAGCCTTCATGGGGTCGCAAAGAGTCAGACGTGACTGAAGGATACCAAGGCTTTAGAGTGGCCCGGCTGGCACTCTGCATTAAGAGAGCTAGGGGTATTGCCTAGGGAAGTCAGATAATCGCAGTGCTTCTGGAGGAGTCATTTGTCAACTACATGGAGCTACCATAGGAAGGAGGGAGCAAGATTCGAGGCAGCAGGGAGGCGAGGTAGGGATGAGGCAGATGGTGGGGATGTGAGACTTGGCGGCCCTGGCTTGGAACACCGAGAGGAAGGACAGCCCCACTGGGCACGTGGAGGAGCTCAGACTTGTGCGGCTTAGACTGGGGTTGAGCCTAAAGGAGACAGACGTCCATGCGGAGGCCGAGGTGAGGGGCCTGAGGAGCTCCAGGGACAGGGGTTCCATTAGCAGAAATACGGAGTCAAGGAAGAGCAGGGGCATTCCCTCTGTCCGGAACACTGAGTCTGAAAACAGCTGTGCCAGTTTGCTTGCAGCTGAAGTCTGCAGGTTCAACCTGTTCAGGTGCCTAAAGATCAGTAGCAAATGGATCGATTTACATCTTGTATTAGAAAAAGCAAAGAAGTTAATGAGAATATTTTAGTCCAATATAGATTTATACTATAAATAGGAATAGAATCAGAGGCATTGTGTATATATATATATATATATATATATATATATATATATATATATATATAGTCTTGGGACTTCCCTGGTGGCAACCTTTCCAGTATTCTTGCTTCTTGCTGGGAAAGTCTCGTGGACGGAGGAGCCTGGTGGGCTGTGGTCCATGGAGTTGCAAAGAGCCAGACACGGTTGAAGTGACTGAGCATGCATGTACACATGTGTGTGTACCCATACAGCTATACACGTATGTCTACACAGCAGTACATTGCTGTGGAAGGTGTTTATCTGTGACATTGTTCCATGAGCCAAATGGAACAGATACGGGGCAACTGCTGGGCTTGGCGGTGCTGAGCACACGAATGCCTGTGCCTTAGGCTTTGGAACACTTGAACTGTGCAGGTGCAGGGGGTTTTTATTATGTGTAGGCCCCTGGTTTGCTTGATAGACAGTGGAGTCTGTTCTTTTCCCTGTTGGCAGAGATACCAGAGATCCTGAGTGTGATGCCTTATCAAGGTAAGATTCCCTGAAATGCTCGCCTTTACTGTTACTCACCCATCTTTTCTTCTTCTTTATTTTTTAAATTACTTATTTGGCTGCACCGGCTCTTAGTTGGGCACTCGGGATCTTCAAGCTTAGTTGCGGGATCTTTAGGTGTGGCATGCAGGATCTAGTTCCCTGACTGAGGATTGAGCCCCGGGCCCCCTGCATGGGCAGCGCCTAGTCTTAGCCCCAGGAGCACCAGGGAATTTCCGCACCTGTCTATGGAACAGGTTGTTTTTGCACCGTGTGGATCTGGAACTTCTCTCAGGAAAGAGTATGTTTTCAAGAGATACAGCTACAGGTTAGAGCCCTTAGAGCCCAGAGACAGGTTTCAGATTTGCCTGGAAATTTACAACCAAGAGAGAAAGGTGCCTGAGCTGGATACCCCAGGTGGCCGGATGCCCCGAGGTCGCCTTGCACAGACACAGATCACATGATGCTTCTATTAGAAAAAGCAAAGAAGTTAATGAGAATATTTTAGTCCAATATAGATTTATACTATAAATAGGAATAGAATCAGAGGCATTGTGTATATATATATATATATATATATATATATATATATATATATATATAGTCTTGGGACTTCCCTGGTGGCAACCTTTCCAGTATTCTTGCTTCTTGCTGGGAAAGTCTCGTGGACGGAGGAGCCTGGTGGGCTGTGGTCCATGGAGTTGCAAAGAGCCAGACACGGTTGAAGTGACTGAGCATGCATGTACACATGTGTGTGTACCCATACAGCTATACACGTATGTCTACACAGCAGTACATTGCTGTGGAAGGTGTTTATCTGTGACATTGTTCCATGAGCCAAATGGAACAGATACGGGGCAACTGCTGGGCTTGGCGGTGCTGAGCACACGAATGCCTGTGCCTTAGGCTTTGGAACACTTGAACTGTGCAGGTGCAGGGGGTTTTTATTATGTGTAGGCCCCTGGTTTGCTTGATAGACAGTGGAGTCTGTTCTTTTCCCTTTTGGCAGAGATACCAGAGATCCTGAGTGTGATGCCTTATCAAGGTAAGATTCCCTGAAATGCTCGCCTTTACTGTTACTCACCCATCTTTTCTTCTTCTTTATTTTTTAAATTACTTATTTGGCTGCACCGGCTCTTAGTTGGGCACTCGGGATCTTCAAGCTTAGTTGCGGGATCTTTAGGTGTGGCATGCAGGATCTAGTTCCCTGACTGAGGATTGAGCCCCGGGCCCCCTGCATGGGCAGCGCCTAGTCTTAGCCCCAGGAGCACCAGGGAATTTCCGCACCTGTCTATGGAACAGGTTGTTTTTGCACCGTGTGGATCTGGAACTTCTCTCAGGAAAGAGTATGTTTTCAAGAGATACAGCTACAGGTTAGAGCCCTTAGAGCCCAGAGACAGGTTTCAGATTTGCCTGGAAATTTACAACCAAGAGAGAAAGGTGCCTGAGCTGGATACCCCAGGTGGCCGGATGCCCCGAGGTCGCCTTGCACAGACACAGATCACATGATGCTTCTTTGAATGGCCCCTCCTCCTCCCGCCTCACCTCTCTCTCCTTAGTAAACACAGGCAAATGGAATGGGAGGTGCCGGGTTTATTTCTGCTGCTCATCTGTGTCCAAGGTGGCAGCCATCCCTTCCCACCCCCACCCACTTGTTCCTGTTTTTCCAGCTGGCCCTGCAGACCAGCAGACATATTTGCAGTGACCTCGTCTGTGAGTGATCGCAGGGCTCTCTGGGGACCAGGTAGTATGAAGCAGGAGTCGTCCTAGTCTCGAGTATTCAGGTGATCCGAGCCTGGTTCCTGCTCTAGCCTGCCCCTTCCACATGTCCTGTTTCAGATTCCACCAATTACTTGAGGGTGGGCGAGAGGGGCAGGAGTGATCTTCGGTGCGGAATGGGGTAGCTCCAGCTCTTTTCATATAGCGGTGGTTGGGCTCCCTTCTCCTGGGGCCCTGCTGCGCCCCCCTCCACTGCTGCTGCTTAGTCTGTTGGTCATGTCCAACTCTTTGAGACCTCACGGACTGTAGCCCACCAGTCTCCTCTGTCCATGGGATTCTCCAGGCAAGAAGACTGGAGTGGGTTGCAATTTCCTTCTCCAGGGGATCTTCCCGACTCAGGGATGGAACCCGTATCTCCTTCATTGGTGGGTGGATTCTTTACCACTGAGCCACCAGGGAAGCCTCAAATTAATTGGCAGTTGTATACTCTAAGTTAATACAGAATAGAATTGTTCTGAGCATATCATTCCTTACCCCTTCACGGGTACGAACTATGTATCCTACCAGGGATGATGATGATGTGTCCTGTTTTGTGGCCCTGTCCTCATTGGGTGACTTAGCCTCTTCTATTTAGGCATGTTCAATTTTGTGTGCTTCTTCCATTTGTCAGAATTATACACGAGGTAGGGTCCATCCCTGTATCTAAATACATGATTACATGATCTTCCTGGAAGTGGAATTGAAGCATTCAATTCCAGGTGGTATGTTTTATTTTGTATTGCTTTCCACAGAGGCTAAACCACAGGCTCAGAGAGACTCACCAGGGGCCCACACGAGCCCAGGTGTTCTGCCTCCTGCTCTGGGTGCCAAGCCCCACAGCCCCTGCCAGGTCCCCTGCTGCCCGCATGGGTTCTGTCTGCACCCCAGCCCTGCACTTACTCTCTTCGTCCACACGGCCTGCCCCCACACACCTGCTATTACCTGTCCCAGAAACCTTTGTTCTCTCTCTGTTGTCTGCACATTCTCCTTGGTCTGAGATGCACATCCCTGACCATGTCACCTGGCTGGCCAGCACCCAGGCTCAGCGAGCACAGGACGAGGTGAAGTGTGGTCTAGTTATTCCTCCCTCAGGTGCAGATTTAGGCAGTCTTGATAACGGAGGGTACAGGGCTTTGCATTGGTTTGATGACGCCTGCCTTTTTCCCACAATTGTAAAAACACAGAGAGCAGCTACAGGTGCCCAGAGGCGCCTCTGCACCCCAACTCGGGTTGCAAAGGAAAGGCTTGGGCATGGGCAGCCGGAGGATTCTAGGTACTGTCTCCAGGATGGAAGAGAACCCAGGGGGCAGGCCCAGGCCAAAACCAAGCTCGGCAGGTGGATTTGGGGATCTCCAGAGCCAGGTCAGTGGAGCACCTTGCTGGTAGCTAAGGAAGGGACCAGAGGAGAGGAGAGAGAACTTCCATACACCGGCCACTCCTTGGGGCCTGAGGGACCCACTTTTGGCTGTCAGAGGCTCTGTACCTGTTGAGAAAGGCGACTTCCTGCCTGTTTTCACCCGACCTGCCAGAATACCTAGCAGAAGTTAAGGAAAAAGCCACTGGAATCAACAAACGACTGAAGGGAGGCCGGGAGAGCTGCCCGCTGCTCCTTGCGGACGACAGGAGATGAGCTGGGTCCGGGCTCGCAGCAACAAGCCTGGAGTTCATCAAGTTCCCATCTGCTTTACTCATTTGTTGTCCAGTTACTCAGCCGTGTGTGACTCTTTGAGACCCCGTGGACTATAACTCGCTAGGCTTCTCTGTCCGTGGGATTTTCTAGGCAAGGATACTGGAGTGGGTTGCCATTTCCTCCTTCTGGGGATCTTCCTGGGGCAGGGATGGAACCCGTGTCTTCTGCACTGGCAGGTGTATTCCTTACTGCTGAGCCACCAGGGAGGCCTTTTATTCATCGTTACCACCAAATACTATTCTCTCTCATATTTGAAGAGAGTCTGACTGAGCCACATGGCGGAGCATCGAAGAACCCAGGCTTGGGAGCCAGAAATGTGTCCACACAGTGCTTATGAGCTGGGGGACATTCCTGGTTGTCACCACACAGGGCAGGTGAGGAGGTGGCATGGGAGGTGACATCTTAGTGGTGGGCAGGGCTGGTGATAAATGTTCCGCGTTACACGGGTGTCACCTGGCTGGCCAGCACCCAGGCTCAGCGAGCACAGGACGAGGTGAAGTGTGGTCTAGTTATTCCTCCCTCAGGTGCAGATTTAGGCAGTCTTGATAACGGAGGGTACAGGGCTTTGCATTGGTTTGATGACGCCTGCCTTTTTCCCACAATTGTAAAAACACAGAGAGCAGCTACAGGTGCCCAGAGGCGCCTCTGCACCCCAACTCGGGTTGCAAAGGAAAGGCTTGGGCATGGGCAGCCGGAGGATTCTAGGTACTGTCTCCAGGATGGAAGAGAACCCAGGGGGCAGGCCCAGGCCAAAACCAAGCTCGGCAGGTGGATTTGGGGATCTCCAGAGCCAGGTCAGTGGAGCACCTTGCTGGTAGCTAAGGAAGGGACCAGAGGAGAGGAGAGAGAACTTCCATACACCGGCCACTCCTTGGGGCCTGAGGGACCCACTTTTGGCTGTCAGAGGCTCTGTACCTGTTGAGAAAGGCGACTTCCTGCCTGTTTTCACCCGACCTGCCAGAATACCTAGCAGAAGTTAAGGAAAAAGCCACTGGAATCAACAAACGACTGAAGGGAGGCCGGGAGAGCTGCCCGCTGCTCCTTGCGGACGACAGGAGATGAGCTGGGTCCGGGCTCGCAGCAACAAGCCTGGAGTTCATCAAGTTCCCATCTGCTTTACTCATTTGTTGTCCAGTTACTCAGCCGTGTGTGACTCTTTGAGACCCCGTGGACTATAACTCGCTAGGCTTCTCTGTCCGTGGGATTTTCTAGGCAAGGATACTGGAGTGGGTTGCCATTTCCTCCTTCTGGGGATCTTCCTGGGGCAGGGATGGAACCCGTGTCTTCTGCACTGGCAGGTGTATTCCTTACTGCTGAGCCACCAGGGAGGCCT
The DNA here is from genome assembly GCA_022376925.1 of Tragulus kanchil. Classification (NCBI taxonomy): domain Eukaryota; kingdom Metazoa; phylum Chordata; class Mammalia; order Artiodactyla; family Tragulidae; genus Tragulus; species Tragulus kanchil. The sequence goes on from JAIOJX010000032.1 coordinate 26,189,602, forward strand.
TTTATTCATCGTTACCACCAAATACTATTCTCTCTCATATTTGAAGAGAGTCTGACTGAGCCACATGGCGGAGCATCGAAGAACCCAGGCTTGGGAGCCAGAAATGTGTCCACACAGTGCTTATGAGCTGGGGGACATTCCTGGTTGTCACCACACAGGGCAGGTGAGGAGGTGGCATGGGAGGTGACATCTTAGTGGTGGGCAGGGCTGGTGATAAATGTTCCGCGTTACACGGGAGGCTAAGAAAGACTGGTCCATGAGGACTTCCAACGGGCCCCTGAGCAGTGGGCCCTGGGAAAGGAACCTGGGAGTTCCCTGGAGTCCCTGCCTGACAGAGACAAAGGGGCTGGCCCCAGCCCACATGTCAGAATAAGAACCCACAGGGGCTTTAGAAACAAGATGGTACTTCTCAGAAAGTGACGGTCTCTGCGATGGAAGTTAATTTAAATGTGAAATAACAGAATATTATTATTTTTAGAACAGCATTGCAGTTTCTCTCACATCAGCAAGTCTGGAATGAGGCGGCGTCTGGGTTCATTTGCCATAATTGGATATGCTTGATGGGTTCCAAGCCCCCCAAAGCATGAAATGAATCAGTGTGATCAAGGAGCACAGCTGTGTTCTCTCTCTTTGAAAGCATTTCACACCAGAAAACTTCTAATTCGGCTCAGCCCGCCTTCCCTGGTTACCTCTCTGCCCCCTGGACCCCATGTTGGGCGGGTAGAGAGGGGCCGAGGGAAATAGGTTGGCTCCATGCGTGTGCAGCCGGTCTCCACCCAAGAGAGCATTGGGATCGTCTCGTGACAGTGCCCAGCGGCTCATTAGGGGCAGGAGAAAATGTGGACCCTCAGCAGCTCCTCCTGAAGGGCAGAGAGAGAGTGTGTTACAGGAATGGCTTAGATCAGGGGTCCCCCGCCTCCAGGATCCACTGCCTGATGATCTGAGCTGCAGCTGATGTAATAATAATCATAGAAATAAAGGGCCCAATAAATGTAACGCACTTGAATCATCCTAAAAGCATCCCCCCAAGCCCCACTCCTCTTTGTCTCACCAAGAAACCAGTCCCTGGTGCCAAAAATGTTGGGGACTGCTGGCTTAGGGGTGCAGAGCTCCACGCCTTTTCCTAATGTCAGCCTCACAAACCCCAGGTCTCTGTTACCCACTGCCTGCCCGGCTTCTGTGTCCACACGTCCTTGGCAGTCTGCAAAGCCAGCACGCCTTCCCCCGGGGCCTCCTCCCCCAGGTCCCCCGCGGCAGTGAATGGCCTCACTCTCCATTCACTGGTCCAAGCCCGGCATTAAGGATTTTAATTGCTTATCCACCTAATTAAACAAATATTAATTGAATGCCAACTCTGTGCACAGCAGTATGCAAAGCCAGGCGTGGTCCCCACATCCATGGAGGGGGCTGCAGGGAGAACTGGTCTTCTGTTAAACAGTCACGTGCAGGAGGGTATTATTAAAGGAATTATTAGGGGAAAAAGGTGTCTTCCTGTCCAGGTGCCACAGGAAGTGTGGTGCGTGGGAACGTGATGTCCTGGGAGGTGGGTTTTGAAAAGACATCTCCCGCTGTTGCATCAGGCTGGCCAGCAGAGAGCGTCCGTGCCCCTGGTCCAGGGAGGGGCCGCCGAGGCCCGCTCCCGGTGGCACTTGACGTGGGGGGGGGCTGATGGATCTCTCAGAGCTTCAGGGGTTGAAGCATACAGAGCCAGGTGAAGGGCCAGATGAGCCGGTCAAGGGCAACAGCGGCGGGGTCAGCCCCCAGGAGGACGGAGGATGTTGAAGTCCTGGTGCTTGGGCTGTATTGGTGGAGGTGGGAGGGAGATCACGGATTTGGCCTTGGACATGTTGAGTCTAAGGCGTCGTGAGTTCAAGGCAGCCATGTGGGTGGTTGCCAGAAACGTCGAGTTGCTTCATTTCACTTAAAGCTAGGATTTTCTTTTCCACTGCCCAAAAGTGGCTCAGTGGTAAGAATCTGTCTGCAGTTGCAAGGCAGATCAGGGGTCCCCCGCCTCCAGGATCCACTGCCTGATGATCTGAGCTGCAGCTGATGTAATAATAATCATAGAAATAAAGGGCCCAATAAATGTAACGCACTTGAATCATCCTAAAAGCATCCCCCCAAGCCCCACTCCTCTTTGTCTCACCAAGAAACCAGTCCCTGGTGCCAAAAATGTTGGGGACTGCTGGCTTAGGGGTGCAGAGCTCCACGCCTTTTCCTAATGTCAGCCTCACAAACCCCAGGTCTCTGTTACCCACTGCCTGCCCGGCTTCTGTGTCCACACGTCCTTGGCAGTCTGCAAAGCCAGCACGCCTTCCCCCGGGGCCTCCTCCCCCAGGTCCCCCGCGGCAGTGAATGGCCTCACTCTCCATTCACTGGTCCAAGCCCGGCATTAAGGATTTTAATTGCTTATCCACCTAATTAAACAAATATTAATTGAATGCCAACTCTGTGCACAGCAGTATGCAAAGCCAGGCGTGGTCCCCACATCCATGGAGGGGGCTGCAGGGAGAACTGGTCTTCTGTTAAACAGTCACGTGCAGGAGGGTATTATTAAAGGAATTATTAGGGGAAAAAGGTGTCTTCCTGTCCAGGTGCCACAGGAAGTGTGGTGCGTGGGAACGTGATGTCCTGGGAGGTGGGTTTTGAAAAGACATCTCCCGCTGTTGCATCAGGCTGGCCAGCAGAGAGCGTCCGTGCCCCTGGTCCAGGGAGGGGCCGCCGAGGCCCGCTCCCGGTGGCACTGGACGTGGAGAGAAGCAGATGGATCTCTCAGAGCTTCAGGGGTTGAAGCATACAGAGCCAGGTGAAGGGCCAGATGAGCCGGTCAAGGGCAACAGCGGCGGGGTCAGCCCCCAGGAGGACGGAGGATGTTGAAGTCCTGGTGCTTGGGCTGTATTGGTGGAGGTGGGAGGGAGATCACGGATTTGGCCTTGGACATGTTGAGTCTAAGGCGTCGTGAGTTCAAGGCAGCCATGTGGGTGGTTGCCAGAAACGTCGAGTTGCTTCATTTCACTTAAAGCTAGGATTTTCTTTTCCACTGCAGGATTAGGGGCTTCCCAGGTGGCTCAGTGGTAAGAATCTGTCTGCAGTGCAGGAGATGCAGGTTTGATCCCTGGGTCCGGAAGATCCCCTAGAGAAGGAAATGGCAATCCACTCCAGTATTCTTGCCTGGAGAATCCCATGGACACAGGAGCCTGGCGGGCTACAGTCCATGCGGTCACAAAGAGCTGGACATGCCTGAAGCAACTTAGCATAGTTGCTTAACACCTAGGCCAGTCACTTTGCAAAATATCCCTCGGTCTGGTTTTGTCTGTTGTTGCCGTATGACGGTGTTGGGATCGTGCTTTTAGACCTGGGTGCCACAGATAGTTTGTGTGCCACAACAAGCTCCTAGAGAGTGCAAGTAGGACCCAACACAGCCACGTGGGTATTTATAAAGCTATTCAGAAAGGTAAAAAGAAACTTGTTGTCAAGGACAGGACAAAAGTGGTGTATCACAAGGCTGCTTTTAGCAGGCATTACTTAAAAGCGAGTCTCTGGGTGGATAAGCAAGGTCTTGTGCAGACAAGGCTCAGCAAAGGTCATTAGTGGCTCCAGATGCCCCTTCCCCGGGTGAAGGCAGACCTCTGTGGATTCGGTACACCACTTTGAAGCAGCTTCAGGTGCTCCCGGTCAAGTGCAGGTCCCAAGTTGTTTTTGTTGTGGTTGTTCTTCTTCAAGCCTATAAGGGTAACACTTCCCTAACTAAATATTGATTTCATTTGACGAAATAATCTAACTATGAAAAGATTATCATATCTCTAATAAAGTCAATAGGGGGTTGAAGTGTTTAATTACCAACTTTCCTGACGTACAAATTGGAAAGCCTTTCAGGTGAGTTGCTCATGTGGCATGTCTGAAACGGGCAGTAATCAACAGTCAGATCTTCGTTAAACAGTAATTAGTGTGTGATTTGACCTGTTCTTTGTGGGTGGTGCGTAGCCAGGTTTAGATGTATACTTGTGTTTATTTTAGGAAGTGAATCTGCTGCTTTTTGGGGGTGCTGCACAGTATATGGCATCTTAGTTCCCTGACCAGGGATTGAACTTACAACCCATGCATTGGAAGTGGGAGTCTTAGCCACTGGACCGCCAGGGAAGTCTCTTGCTCTTGCTTCTACAGTCCACTTAAAACCAAGTTTGCATTTTACTGTAATGTCATAAAGAAAGACATGGTAACTGCAAAGTCAGATTTGGAGGGTGCATACTTTGCCCACAGAAACTTGCTGAGCTTTTCCCAAGGCCTGAGAATTCGCATCCTCCCTCTCCCCTCTGTCCTCCCTTCTTGCTTTCTCCCTTTGTCTCTTCATCCTCCTCCTGCTCCTCCACCTTCTTCTTTCTTCCATCTGTCCTCCTCACCTTCTTCCGTCTCTCCCTTGGTCCTTGTTTCCCTCCCCATTCCCCCTTCTCTTTCATCAAAGGAACCCATCAGGGTGGAAATGTTCAGATCACCCCAGTAGTTGATGCAGGGTTATCTTGCGGCAGCTAAGTGAAAAACCCGGACGCCCCAGCTTTGCGAGTGGTAACGATGTAGACACCCTTTGCTCGAAGATGGTACAGACAAGGTTTCAGTCTTCCCAGTCTCTGGTGGATAAGCAAGGTCTTGTGCAGACAAGGCTCAGCAAAGGTCATTAGTGGCTCCAGATGCCCCTTCCCCGGGTGAAGGCAGACCTCTGTGGATTCGGTACACCACTTTGAAGCAGCTTCAGGTGCTCCCGGTCAAGTGCAGGTCCCAAGTTGTTTTTGTTGTGGTTGTTCTTCTTCAAGCCTATAAGGGTAACACTTCCCTAACTAAATATTGATTTCATTTGACGAAATAATCTAACTATGAAAAGATTATCATATCTCTAATAAAGTCAATAGGGGGTTGAAGTGTTTAATTACCAACTTTCCTGACGTACAAATTGGAAAGCCTTTCAGGTGAGTTGCTCATGTGGCATGTCTGAAACGGGCAGTAATCAACAGTCAGATCTTCGTTAAACAGTAATTAGTGTGTGATTTGACCTGTTCTTTGTGGGTGGTGCGTAGCCAGGTTTAGATGTATACTTGTGTTTATTTTAGGAAGTGAATCTGCTGCTTTTTGGGGGTGCTGCACAGTATATGGCATCTTAGTTCCCTGACCAGGGATTGAACTTACAACCCATGCATTGGAAGTGGGAGTCTTAGCCACTGGACCGCCAGGGAAGTCTCTTGCTCTTGCTTCTACAGTCCACTTAAAACCAAGTTTGCATTTTACTGTAATGTCATAAAGAAAGACATGGTAACTGCAAAGTCAGATTTGGAGGGTGCATACTTTGCCCACAGAAACTTGCTGAGCTTTTCCCAAGGCCTGAGAATTCGCATCCTCCCTCTCCCCTCTGTCCTCCCTTCTTGCTTTCTCCCTTTGTCTCTTCATCCTCCTCCTGCTCCTCCACCTTCTTCTTTCTTCCATCTGTCCTCCTCACCTTCTTCCGTCTCTCCCTTGGTCCTTGTTTCCCTCCCCATTCCCCCTTCTCTTTCATCAAAGGAACCCATCAGGGTGGAAATGTTCAGATCACCCCAGTAGTTGATGCAGGGTTATCTTGCGGCAGCTAAGTGAAAAACCCGGACGCCCCAGCTTTGCGAGTGGTAACGATGTAGACACCCTTTGCTCGAAGATGGTACAGACAAGGGTTCAGTCTTCCCACCTGTTAAATGGGCTGAATTCTTCATCGAGCATTGACTGTGCCATGTGCTCAGGATTCAGAGGAGAGCCGCCCCTGGGCTTGAGACAGGCTGTGGCGGACCTAGTGACCATGGCTCGTGGGCTGACTGGTTACTCCCTCATTTCCATTGCTTCCTCACCTCTACGGCGGGACTCCTGACATGCTTGTGATGAGGGTTAGATGGTTCTAGTTAACAGCTGTAGGGATGGGACCCGGCCCATCGTGAACACGGGGTTGGCAGGGCCTTTACTCCCTGTAAGTGCTGGTCACAGGAGTGTGGAACCCAGCGCAGGGTTCAGAAGTGAAGGGACTCTTCCCAGCTGGAAAGGGCAGGGAGGACATGGAGAGCAAATAAACAAATGTGCTTATGAAAGAGAGGGGCTGCTGGTGCCTCATCTGGGGCTCCTGGGTTCTTCTGTGCCTGTGGGCCATGAGCTGCCCCTGCTCCAGTGGTCACTGACCCAGGCTCAGGGCGTGGGAAGAACTCCATCGGCCCCAGCGACAGCCCCTCCCCAACCCTGCTGGACTCCAGGCTTTTTCCTCCTGTCGTGCAGTGATGTCCTTCTCGTCCTCCCTTCCTCTTTGCTAGACTGTCTACCTTGATCCTGGCACCCTACGGGCAGGCCAGTAAGTCATGCCCAGTTTCCTACCTCTCAGCCTGGCACAGTAGGGTGTGGGGAGGGTCTGGTCACCCTAGGACGAGTCTCCCTCTGGACCCCTCCTTGCTCTGGACAGGCTCTGATGGGCTGCCCACCCAGGAGCGTCTCCTGTTGAATGCCCTGGGCTGCTGCGATCGCAGACATTGTACCTGGAGGCCTGGAAGTTGCCTCTGCAGGTGGTGACTCGGCGCCCCGCATCCTGGCTCCTGCCACCTCCTGGACCTGGCCCCACTGGGCCTCCGACTGCATCCCGAGACCTTTCATTTGGCACTTTGTTGGACAGGCGAGGGGTTAGAACATGTGTCTTTTTAAAGTTTATTCAGTCGTCTTCATGCATACAACAAATAGTCACTAACTGACCCATAAAATGATGGTACTTAAGTGCTGGGATTGTCCTGGTTAGTCTGTGCCTTCAAGCATCCAGTCAGCTAGAGGCGGCCCCTTCCGTGGGTCTTTTCAGACTCAACATTGCGGCCCTTTCCCGGAGGGCGGGTGCTGTTATGCCCGTCTGCCACGAGGTGGCGCAGGTCACACAGGTACCTCAGCCACTACACTCCACCTGCTCCAGAACCACCCGGAGGGTGGCTTGTTAATACCTAGGGCTGTCCTGTTCTAGCAGAGAGGGATATGGCAACCCGCTCTGGTATTCTTGTTGAAAATTCCATGGACGGAGAAGCCTGGCAAGCAACACAGTTCATGGCGTCTCATATATGATGAGACGCCATGATGGCTCAGTGGTGAGGAATCTGCCTGTAATGCAGGAGACACGGATTCCATCCCTGAGTTGGGAAGATCCCCCTGGAGGAGGGCATGGCAGCCCACTCCAGTTTTCTTGCTTGGAGAATTCCATGGACAGAGGATGGGGTCACACAGAGGCGGACATGACTGAGTGACTGAGCAGCAACGGCCCTGTTTTAGGTAGGTCAGAACTGGTGATGGAGGTCAGGCAGAGGGAGGCTGAGTTGATGTTTGTATTCATTAAAAATTTTTTTAAAAAAATATTTATTTGGCTTTGCTGGGTCCAAGTGGCTGCCTTCAGCATCTTTAGTTGGGACGTGCAAACTCTTAGTTGCAGCATGTGGGATCTAGTCCTCTGACCAGAGATGAAACCTGGGTCCCCTGCGTTGGGAGCATGGAGTCTTGCCACTGGTCCACCAGGGAAGTCCGATACCAAGCAGATGTTTTTCCCCTGAGCTACCTGGGAAGCCCTAATTGTCTGTACTCCAATATAACATTAAAAGGTTTTTTAAAAAGAAAGACAAGAGAAAATGAAAAGAAATGTGTGCGTTAGTAATTGCCCTGTGGCTCATGGTAAAAGATGAATAGAGAGATAATTGAAAATCATTCAGCCGTGTCTGACTCTTTGTGATCCTATAGACTGTTGGCTGCTAAGCTCCTCTGTCGTGGAATTCTCCAGGCAAGAATACTGGAGCAGGTAGCTTATTCCTTCTCCAGGAGGTCTTCCCAACCCAGGAATCAAACTGGGGTCTCCTGCATGCAGGAGGATTCTTCACTAGCTTAGCTACCAGGGAAGCCCTGGATAAATAATATGGATATTTTTAAAAATAGTAAAATGAAGTGTTGGACCTTGCTATGTGGGTTTATTTCATTTATTCATGCCAAGCGTTCATTGGCCGCCCCCCCCCCCCATTTTTTGCAACTTGAAAAAAGTGACATAAAGGTTTGAAAATAGAAGGACTGACCGTGGTGTGTTAGACCAGTGCAGACAAAAAGGAAGCTGTGGTCACAATTTTAAAATGAGTGAAAAGGAAATGATTCTAAAAACATCTGCAATGGTGGAAGGAAATTATTACCCTATAATTTATTGATTTTGATCATGATGCAGCAAAAATTTTATAATTGGTATGAATTTCTTACTGCTCACATGGAAAGCCCATTTTATTGGTTTATTTTTACCCATCGAATTAAACCTGCCTCACCCCTTCCAGTCGGGCTGTTGGGACATCTGGTTTAATTCTTCCTGGGGAAGATGCGCCGCTTGCTTGGTCATTTGTGACACCTTAGGACCTTGCACAGCCCAGGAGAACTGGAAATGGGCTGTCATTTAGTCCAGGTGGGCTGTCCCCAAGTTACAGTACTGAAAAATAAACAAGATTAGGAAAGTGATAATTATTTATTTATAGTCATCATTAGACATCATTAAACGCATCATTAGACAATCTTTGTTTCCTGATTCAGAAAATGTAGTCCCTTTATTGGGACTGTTTATGTGTACAGACTGATTCCTCCCACTTTCCCTGGTTCTTTCCCCCTCCTTTGTTTTATTGGAGATGGGGGTTACTTTTGCCATTCTGTTCTTTCTTGCTCTGCTAGGTCGGAGGTCATCTACTCTGGACATGTTGACCTCCCACTCTAGAAGTAGGATCACACCCACTCGGCAGAGCTCAGCCATCCTGAATGGCATGACCTCTGATCACCCCATGAGGCGCATGCTAGTATTGTTTATTTATAGTCAACGCATATGTATCTCTTCTGTGTTCATCACTCTCTGCTCAGTAGTCCTCCTTATGCCTGAGACCTTCCATTTGGGGTCACTTTGGTTTCCTTATCTGTAAAACGGAATGAGAAATACCTCCCTTCTGGAGCAGTGGAGGTGAGCCGTGAAAGTGGGACAATGCATGTCAGGTGTTTAGCGGTGTGCTGGACGGTGTCTGTGCCCAGTACGTGTTAGCTGCTCCTGTTGCTGGAGTCATTCTGGCTCTGAGGACCGTGTCCACCGGCAGCTGAGAGACGATTCTCAGTGGATCTGAGCAGTGGCCGCCTTGAGCGTAACAGCAGAACCACACGGCAGCTCCTGACACTAGGAGCCCAGACCTGTCCCAGCAGCGAGCCCCGTGATCAGCTCTGCTACATGGCCTTTCCAGCATCTCTTGAGATGAGCTCAGGGTTTCTTATTTAAGCTATTAATAGATCTCCTAATGGTGAATTATCTGCCTCTTCCTGAAATAAAAGGAACATGGTAACACGGCAGGGTTCCATTAGTACTTGGTTATTTTTACCATCGATAAACCTGCCTCACTCATTCCAGTCGGGCTGTTGGGCCATCTGGCTTCATTCTTCCTGGGGAAGATGCGCGGCTTGCTTGGTCATTTGTGACACCTTAGGACCTTGCACAGCCCAGGAGAACTGGAAATGGGCTGTCATTTAGTCCAGGTGGGCTGTCCCCAAGTTACAGTACTGAAAAATAAACAAGATTAGGAAAGTGATAATTATTTATTTATAGTCATCATTAGACATCATTAAACGCATCATTAGACAATCTTTGTTTCCTGATTCAGAAAATGTAGTCCCTTTATTGGGACTGTTTAGTGTACAGACTGATTCCTCCCACTTTCCCTGGTTCTTTCCCCCTCCTTTGTTTTATTGGAGATGGGGGTTACTTTTGCCATTCTGTTCTTTCTTGCTCTGCTAGGTCGGAGGTCATCTACTCTGGACATGTTGACCTCCCACTCTAGAAGTAGGATCACACCCACTCGGCAGAGCTCAGCCATCCTGAATGGCATGACCTCTGATCACCCCATGAGGCGCATGCTAGTATTGTTTATTTATAGTCAACGCATATGTATCTCTTCTGTGTTCATCACTCTCTGCTCAGTAGTCCTCCTTATGCCTGAGACCTTCCATTTGGGGTCACTTTGGTTTCCTTATCTGTAAAACGGAATGAGAAATACCTCCCTTCTGGAGCAGTGGAGGTGAGCCGTGAAAGTGGGACAATGCATGTCAGGTGTTTAGCGGTGTGCTGGACGGTGTCTGTGCCCAGTACGTGTTAGCTGCTCCTGTTGCTGGAGTCATTCTGGCTCTGAGGACCGTGTCCACCGGCAGCTGAGAGACGATTCTCAGTGGATCTGAGCAGTGGCCGCCTTGAGCGTAACAGCAGAACCACACGGCAGCTCCTGACACTAGGAGCCCAGACCTGTCCCAGCAGCGAGCCCCGTGATCAGCTCTGCTACATGGCCTTTCCAGCATCTCTTGAGATGAGCTCAGGGTTTTTTTCTTATTTAAGCTATTAATAGATCTCCTAATGGTGAATTATCTGCCTCTTCCTGAAATAAAAGGAACATGGTAACACGGCAGGGTTCCATTAGTATTATTATTGTAAGTTATGCTGGATTTAATTTACTAAGGGTTTATGTAGGGATTTTCCGTCTATATTAACAAGTGAGATGTTTTTGTGAATACAGCATTTGCAGTGTAGTTGGTGAAGTGTTGTACTTGTCAAATAATTCATCATATATACAGACTGCAGATATTTATTGTGTGAGAGAGAAAGAAGAAGGAAGGAAGGGGAAGGAGAGGAGGAGGAGAAAAGAAGTGGAGAGAGAAGGGGGAACAGGATGGGTAAAGAGGAGAAGGAAGAAGAGGAGGGAGAGAGGAGACGCGGAGAACATGGCATCACGATACATTCGTCAGGATGCTTTCACTCTCAAGATAGCCAGCCCAGGGACTTCCCTGGTGGTCCAGTGGTTAAGACTTTGCCTTTTATTGCAGGGAGTACAGGTTTGATCCCTGGCCAGAGAGCTACAGTCCAAAATGCCTGAGAGCCAAAGAACCAAAACACAGAACAGAAGCAATATTGTAACAAAGTCAAAAAAGACTTTAAAAATGGCCCACATCAAAAAACAAAAAATATCTTAAAAAATAAAAAGACAGCCCAGGTCACACTTAGCTTAAACAAACCATACAGTAAATTGTTCCTAAAGTTAGGATAGCCAGGTGGGCATTTGGCTTCAGGCAGAGATCCAGAGATGCTGGTGTTGAACCCGCGATCCCATGTACCGTTCCGCCCTCCCTCTTTGCTCTGGTTTTACTCTCAGGCAGGCTCCCTCTAGTGGTGATCTGTTACACCTCACCAGCGAAACTCCCGCCGAAGCCAGATGACTGTCCCCAGGGCATGCAGAGCTCTGCCCAGCCAGACCTGGGCCTAGGCCCACCCCAGGAGCCCCCTGTGAGTGGGAGGGGGGTTCTTGTCTGAGACGTGGCTCAGCACTGCCACCAATGTGAAGAAGAGGAGAACGGGACCGGCAATACAACAGACGCTAGGTTGCCCCTAATTGATAGGCGCTTTTTCACGTGTCCCACAGTTGCTTTGTTTGGTTTGCACACCACTGCCCTGAAGTTTTTTCTAAATCTTGTTTTAAATTTTTATTTACTGATGGACTTTGGCTGCACTGGGTCTTCTTGTTGAGGGCAGGCTTCCTCGTTGTGGTGAGCGAGGGCTCCCCTTTGTGGCGGTGTGCAGGCTTATTGCGGTGGCTTCTCGTTGCAGAGCACAGGCTCTAGAGGTGTATGCATGGACTTAGTTGCCCCAACGCATGTGGAATCTTCCCGGACCAGGGATTGAACCCGTGTTCCCTGCGCTGGTAGGCAGGTTCTTAATCACTGGACCACCAGGGAAGATCCCATGGAGTTTTATTTTAAATCATCTTCCTCCCCTGTGTGTGGAGGAGATGCTCGGAAGCTGTCCTGCTTTGGCAGGCCGGTAGGGTGAATCAAGTCAGTCTGGCATGAGGACCCTCGGTGAGGCTGCGTTTCCCGTCGGGCTGGCCTCTGCCGCCTCTTCTGGAGCTCCCCCTCAGGCCAGCTGTCACAGGGTCATTGTCAACGGCCCACGTGGCTTTACTAAGCCTCAGCTTGTCTGCAGTAGTCAGGTGAAATTTACCCGCAGGCGGGCGCCACCGTGGCTCTTCCCTTACTGCTTCACCATCCCCTGGAGCCTTTCCTCTTCGGTTGTCAGAGTCATAATTTTCCTTCGGTGTATTGGCAAAATGGTTTTTACTCTCTTCCTCCCAAACAGCCCTTAAAAAAAAACAGAGAATGAATTTCTAACGTGTCTCACAAACTCAGGCTTCCAGACACAACGGCAGCCTCGAATCTTGGCCTCAAAGATGCGAACGCGGAGCTGTCTCCCCCAGGGGTTGCTCCCAGGGATCTGACAGGAGCTTGGTCAAATTCCTTGTGAAAAACAAATGTTGGGCTTCCCCTGGTGGTCCAGTGGGTAAGGACACCGCCTTGCAGTGCAAGGGACACCGGTTCGATCCCTGGCCTGGGAAGATGCCACGTACCGCGGAGCGGCTAGACCAATTTGTCCAATTACCGAGCCGGAGCTCTGGAGCGCATGCACCCAGAGCCGGCGCTTTGCGACGACAGAGGCCACCACGATGGTTGCCCCTAATTGATAGGCGCTTTTCACGTGTCCCACAGTTGCTTTGTTTGGTTTGCACACCACTGCCCTGAAGTTTTTCTAAATCTTGTTTTAAATTTTTATTTACTGATGGACTTTGGCTGCACTGGGTCTTCTTGTTGAGGGCAGGCTTCCTCGTTGTGGTGAGCGAGGGCTCCCCTTTGTGGCGGTGTGCAGGCTTATTGCGGTGGCTTCTCGTTGCAGAGCACAGGCTCTAGAGGTGTATGCATGGACTTAGTTGCCCCAACGCATGTGGAATCTTCCCGGACCAGGGATTGAACCCGTGTTCCCTGCGCTGGTAGGCAGGTTCTTAATCACTGGACCACCAGGGAAGATCCCATGGAGTTTTATTTTAAATCATCTTCCTCCCCTGTGTGTGGAGGAGATGCTCGGAAGCTGTCCTGCTTTGGCAGGCCGGTAGGGTGAATCAAGTCAGTCTGGCATGAGGACCCTCGGTGAGGCTGCGTTTCCCGTCGGGCTGGCCTCTGCCGCCTCTTCTGGAGCTCCCCCTCAGGCCAGCTGTCACAGGGTCATTGTCAACGGCCCACGTGGCTTTACTAAGCCTCAGCTTGTCTGCAGTAGTCAGGTGAAATTTACCCGCAGGCGGGCGCCACCGTGGCTCTTCCCTTACTGCTTCACCATCCCCTGGAGCCTTTCCTCTTCGGTTGTCAGAGTCATAATTTTCCTTCGGTGTATTGGCAAAATGGTTTTTACTCTCTTCCTCCCAAACAGCCCTTAAAAAAAAACAGAGAATGAATTTCTAACGTGTCTCACAAACTCAGGCTTCCAGACACAACGGCAGCCTCGAATCTTGGCCTCAAAGATGCGAACGCGGAGCTGTCTCCCCCAGGGGTTGCTCCCAGGGATCTGACAGGAGCTTGGTCAAATTCCTTGTGAAAAACAAATGTTGGGCTTCCCCTGGTGGTCCAGTGGGTAAGGACACCGCCTTGCAGTGCAAGGGACACCGGTTCGATCCCTGGCCTGGGAAGATGCCACGTACCGCGGAGCGGCTAGACCAATTTGTCCAATTACCGAGCCGGAGCTCTGGAGCGCATGCACCCAGAGCCGGCGCTTTGCGACGACAGAGGCCACCACGATGGGAGGCCCACAGGAGCCAAAGAACAAAGACGGATGAAAACAGATAAATGAAAGACCAATAGAAGTGGTCCGCCCGTCCCCCTCCCTCCCCACCTCAGCCCCCAGAAGATAAATAAATAAAATAAATGTTTTTTAAAAAAACAAACAACAAATATTTTGCAGTACAAAGCACTCAATTTGGAGGATCCCATGAGACGTACAGCAAACAAGTGGTTAAAGTAAAAATCCACCACAAGGATATTTTTGCAAAGTACCTGTGGTTATTAATTCATATCCAGCTGCTCCTGACCAAGTTTGGCACATAGGGCTTTTAAATTTTTGCTGTATAGTATCTTCTCTTCAGGACCCAGGGATCAAATACCTGGGTTTCTTGCATTGCAGGCAGATTCTTTACCCTCTGAGCCACCCGGGGCACCCACCGAAGGTTTGTTCAGAGTAGCCTTGTGTCTGTCAGAATGAACATAAACAAGAGGGTCCAGATGAAGCTGAACAGGCACTCAGGTGCCTGTAAATAGCTCAAGACCAGAACCAGAAAACCCCCATCTCCTGTGTCTCCTGCAATGGCAGGTGGATCCTTTACTTGCTGAGCCATCAGGGTTGCTTGTTGTGGCTGCCCATGTTTGGGGCAACAGGGTCCTAGGCTCGGGTGGGAAAAGTGAGAAGAAATGGACGCCTTGAAGGGGCGTGAGCTGGGGACAGCTGACCTACGAGGGAGGCGCCCTGTGGCTTGTTCTGCTGAGACCTGACCATGTGGGCTTTGTGTCCCTGTCTGCCTCTTTCCTGAGACATTTAAGAATTGCTTCTTGGTTCACTGCTCAAATTGATTCTGCATTGACCCATCCCCCTCACTTCCGCATTTGCTGCAGTGCCTGGCATAGTGCCTGAGGGAAGAAGGGTGTTTAGAAAACCTTAGTGGAAGGAAATCTGGGAGGGTTTTTTAAATTAATTAATTAATTAGTTAATTAATTAGACTATTCTGGGTTTTCATTACTGCAGGCCCTTCTCCAGTTGCCGGGAGTGGGAGCTACTCTCTAGTGGAGGTCCCTGGCCTGGGAAGATGCCACGTCAGCGGAGCGCTAGACCAATTTGTCCAATTACCGAGCCGGAGCTCTGGAGCGCATGCACCCAGAGCCGGCGCTTTGCGACGACAGAGGCCACCACGATGGGAGGCCCACAGGAGCCAAAGAACAAAGACGGATGAAAACAGATAAATGAAAGACCAATAGAAGTGGTCCGCCCGTCCCCCTCCCTCCCCACCTCAGCCCCCAGAAGATAAATAAATAAAATAAATGTTTTTTAAAAAAACAAACAACAAATATTTTGCAGTACAAAGCACTCAATTTGGAGGATCCCATGAGACGTACAGCAAACAAGTGGTTAAAGTAAAAATCCACCACAAGGATATTTTTGCAAAGTACCTGTGGTTATTAATTCATATCCAGCTGCTCCTGACCAAGTTTGGCACATAGGGCTTTTAAAATTTTGCTGTATAGTATCTTCTCTTCAGGACCCAGGGATCAAATACCTGGGTTTCTTGCATTGCAGGCAGATTCTTTACCCTCTGAGCCACCCGGGGCACCCACCGAAGGTTTGTTCAGAGTAGCCTTGTGTCTGTCAGAATGAACATAAACAAGAGGGTCCAGATGAAGCTGAACAGGCACTCAGGTGCCTGTAAATAGCTCAAGACCAGAACCAGAAAACCCCCATCTCCTGTGTCTCCTGCAATGGCAGGTGGATCCTTACTTGCTGAGCCATCAGGGTTGCTTGTTGTGGCTGCCCATGTTTGGGGCAACAGGGTCCTAGGCTCGGGTGGGAAAAGTGAGAAGAAATGGACGCCTTGAAGGGGCGTGAGCTGGGGACAGCTGACCTACGAGGGAGGCGCCCTGTGGCTTGTTCTGCTGAGACCTGACCATGTGGGCTTTGTGTCCCTGTCTGCCTCTTTCCTGAGACATTTAAGAATTGCTTCTTGGTTCACTGCTCAAATTGATTCTGCATTGACCCATCCCCCTCACTTCCGCATTTGCTGCAGTGCCTGGCATAGTGCCTGAGGGAAGAAGGGTGTTTAGAAAACCTTAGTGGAAGGAAATCTGGGAGGGTTTTTTAAATTAATTAATTAATTAGTTAATTAATTAGACTATTCTGGGTTTTCATTACTGCAGGCCCTTCTCCAGTTGCCGGGAGTGGGAGCTACTCTCTAGTGGAGGTGAACAGGCTTCTTGTGGTGGTGACTTCTCTTGTTGTGGAATTTGGGCTCTAGGCACATGGGCTCCGTAGTTGCAGCTCTGAGGCTCTAGAGCACAGGCTCCATCGTTGTGGCTCCCAGGCTTAGTTGTTCTGCAGCATGTGGGATCCTCCCGGATCAGGGATCGAACCTGTGTCATCTGCATGGACAGGTGAACTTTTTACCACTGAGCTACCAGGGAAGCCCAAAAGCAGGGAGTTTTGAGCCTCAAGACTGAAAACAAGTGAGGTCCTCCTGATGGAAAGGCTGGAAGTTGGTTTCCCAGATGGTTTGGGAAGGAAAAACAGTGTTCGTCTTAGTGTATGGAGGTTGAGGTTAGCTGTGACACTTCTGTGGAGTGGGGCTTAGTCACTACGTCGTGTCTAGCTCTTTGTGACTGCACTGACTGCAGCCCGGCAGTCTCCTCTGTCCATGGGATTCTCCAGACAAGAAGACTGCAGTGGGCTGCCATGCCCTCCTTCAAGATGGCATCGTATCTTCTGCATTGGCAGGCAGCTTCTTTACCACCGAGCAACCCCCATACATTATTGCGAAGCAGTTGGAGAAGACGTAGTCGTCTCTCTTAGGAAGATACGGGGCCCTTATTTGAACCCTGAGGTCATGGCAAAGATCCCGAGAGTGAAGATATGACCCATAGCCCCCCAGGTCCTTCTTGCTACTTTCTTGGTGATTTGTTCATTTATGAGGCATTTAGACAGCCCCATCCTGGCTCATGGAACATTCTCTGCCGCTCCTCAGTTCTGCTAGAATTCCTCCTTATTCCCGAATCTGTCATCTGAGGGAGTTGAGGTCTGCCTCTATTAATAGCTTGGGTCTTCATTGTTGCATGCAGGCGTTTTCTCTAGTTGCAGTGAGCGGGGGCTTCTCCCTCGTTGTGGTGCGTGGGTGTCTCACTGGGGTGGCTTCTGTTGTTGGCTCAAGAGCACAGGCTCCATCGTTGTGGTGCACGGGCTTAGGTGCCCATCGGCATGTGGGACCTTCCCAGAGCAGGGATCAAACAGGTGTTCACCGCATTGGCAGGTGGATTCTTAACCACTGGACCCCCAGGGAAGGCCCCATGTATCTTATACAGAAGGAAATTTCAATCTTAGCTTACCTAGAATGCCTACATATGTTTGACAGTGAATATTTGGAGACCAGTAAGTTCGTGTGGCCTGCCTTATTTGGGGATTGCTGTTAATATACTATAGATGGAGATACAATTATAACTCAGATGATCATAGGCTCATAGGTTGCCCACAAGTTCAAGGACACTAGAAACCATCCTGAAATAGACATTCTACTGCTTGCCCTTTCAAAGGTTGAGCTATTCATTCAGAAGCCAGGGCCAGATGTTGGGGCAAATATTGTGACTGAAGTTGAGTTTCGCAGACCCCTGACTTGTGGCTCTGCCTCTGAGCTTTTGTCCTGCCCTGTTAATGCACCCTTAGCATTTTCCTGTAACATTATTCTTTGAAATCATGATACTTAATGGCTGAGTGGTTTTTATCTGTGTGGGTATTCCATAATTTATTCACCTTTAACTTTATGCCAGACATTTTAGTTCATTTGGTTTCTGTTCAACTCCAGACTGTATATGGACGGTCAGCAGGCATCTGAGTCATTCGTTTTTCCCTTATCCTTCACGTCATGGTGATGCCAAGGCCTCGGTGATCATCAAGAAGCAGCCTCTTCTGTTTTGTACAGGAAGGTGTCTTGTGTCTCTGAAGATGTCTTTGGAGACAGTCTCATCTCTCTTTCTGCCTCAGGGGTGCTCCTTCTGCCTGGGTTTTGAGCGGGGCTCCCTCTCCGACCCTTTCAGGACAGCCTGTCCACTGACAGGCCCCGAGTCTTCAGCCCAGGTGACCTGGCCTGTTTTCTGCCCAACCCACGAGAGCCACTTTCCTCTGCTGGTCTCTGGCTGTTGTGTTTGACTCAAGTGGGAGACCATCTGTGGTTAGTAATCACGTGGACCTTAGTTGGTCATCTCACGGTGGGGCAGGCTGAGTGTGGAGTGCACGCTCAGTGTCTTCCTCCAGAGTCATAACCTCATCAGCGACCTCCCGACCTTTCTTCCTCGGCAGTTCCTGGTGCCCTGTCTTCTTCCGGGCTCTGTGGGTTTCACCCTTTTTGTAAAGTTCAGGGCAGGGGTGCAGGCCTTCATCCAGGAGGGTGGGCTTGGATGCTGGTGGGAATCTGGGCGCTGACACCTGGTGGGATCTGGTACAGCGTCCTCGTTCCAAAGCGGGCAGCACAGGCTGCTTGGGCCAGGGATCAGGGCTCTGTGTGAGCCAGCGTTGCTGGACAGCGTGGGAGGCCGTCTCCCCGGAAGCCTCGGGACTGGTTCCAGTTCTCTAACGCCAAACCTGCCTGCCGGTGAGAAGTGGCTCAGGCCCGCAGCCAGGGCTGTGTCCAGGCGGGAGCACCAGCGGACGGAGGCAGGACCTGGCTCCCCCTCCTCTCCTGACCCACTGGCCATCTCTTCCTGTGCCCACCGCCTCCTCTCCTGCTCTAGACACCCTCTCCCCGCCACTCACCACCACTTGCCTTTGGATGAGCTCTGCCTTACAGAGGATGCACAGCTGGTTAAAATCTAGCAGGGACCTTGAGTCTCCTGCCTCTCGGTCTAGTGGTTTTTCTGTACCTTGTTCTGTTTTGTTTTCCAGGCCACATCTCGAGGCATACAGGATCTCCCCCAACGAGAGACTGAACCCATGCCTCCAGCCTTGGAAGCTTGGTGTCTTAGCCACTGAACCAGCAGGGAAGTCCCTTCTCTATGCATTGCATGCACTCTAGAGAGAGCCTTTGGGAGTCCTGCCCCCTCCCTTCCTTCCAGAGGTGGAAGGGACCCTTTCTCCCTTGCACATCAGGAGAAATCCTTTGTGATCTCTCCCTAAAATGTTTCGATAACCATCTAGAGATGTCGGTAGAGGTGGTGGTTGCACTATGAATTCAAGTCATCGAATTTTCAGAACCTAAGCAGTTAACATTAGAAATTTTGCTGCAAATAAATTGATCAGTATGCAAGACAGTTGTCACGGCTGAATCATGGCCCACAGTTAAGGTGGTTTGGTTGCCCACTATTTCTCTGAACAGAGTTAGTAAACGTTTTCAGGGGCAGGGGGGGGCACGCTCAGTGTCTTCCTCCAGAGTCATAACCTCATCAGCGACCTCCCGACCTTTCTTCCTCGGCAGTTCCTGGTGCCCTGTCTTCTTCCGGGCTCTGTGGGTTTCACCCTTTTTGTAAAGTTCAGGGCAGGGGTGCAGGCCTTCATCCAGGAGGGTGGGCTTGGATGCTGGTGGGAATCTGGGCGCTGACACCTGGTGGGATCTGGTACAGCGTCCTCGTTCCAAAGCGGGCAGCACAGGCTGCTTGGGCCAGGGATCAGGGCTCTGTGTGAGCCAGCGTTGCTGGACAGCGTGGGAGGCCGTCTCCCCGGAAGCCTCGGGACTGGTTCCAGTTCTCTAACGCCAAACCTGCCTGCCGGTGAGAAGTGGCTCAGGCCCGCAGCCAGGGCTGTGTCCAGGCGGGAGCACCAGCGGACGGAGGCAGGACCTGGCTCCCCCTCCTCTCCTGACCCACTGGCCATCTCTTCCTGTGCCCACCGCCTCCTCTCCTGCTCTAGACACCCTCTCCCCGCCACTCACCACCACTTGCCTTTGGATGAGCTCTGCCTTACAGAGGATGCACAGCTGGTTAAAATCTAGCAGGGACCTTGAGTCTCCTGCCTCTCGGTCTAGTGGTTTTTCTGTACCTTGTTCTGTTTTGTTTTCCAGGCCACATCTCGAGGCATACAGGATCTCCCCCAACGAGAGACTGAACCCATGCCTCCAGCCTTGGAAGCTTGGTGTCTTAGCCACTGAACCAGCAGGGAAGTCCCTTCTCTATGCATTGCATGCACTCTAGAGAGAGCCTTTGGGAGTCCTGCCCCCTCCCTTCCTTCCAGAGGTGGAAGGGACCCTTTCTCCCTTGCACATCAGGAGAAATCCTTTGTGATCTCTCCCTAAAATGTTTCGATAACCATCTAGAGATGTCGGTAGAGGTGGTGGTTGCACTATGAATTCAAGTCATCGAATTTTCAGAACCTAAGCAGTTAACATTAGAAATTTTGCTGCAAATAAATTGATCAGTATGCAAGACAGTTGTCACGGCTGAATCATGGCCCACAGTTAAGGTAAACAGATCCGCGATGACATTTTCTGAGCAGAATACAAATGCAGCTCATTTCCTCCCAGAGGTTTCTGACATTTCTTCTACACGGTAACAGATTCTCCCAAGAAGGTGCTGGTTACAGGGAAGAAAGATCTGTGTTTAATCCCTCCGAAAAGGTATGGATGTAATATTTGATGTGTTTTCTGCGAAAAGAATTGTTCTAAGAGAGATGAACAGTGGGGAGAATGTTTTTCTTTGGTTAGCTACCCACCCCCCTCAACTCTTTTGCACCCCCAGAAGGACCCTTTTTTTCCTCCTTATTTGAATGGTTATAAAATATTATGTTGTATTTTGAAAGTTTGCATGTCATTAACATTTTTTGCAGTGTGACGCTCAAGGGATACGTTTCTTCTTTAGAGCCATACGACATAGTGGTGGGGGGTGAAGCAAAATGTTTTCTCATTTCCTCACGTTCTTTTCATCTCTGATGCTCTCAAGTTTCTAGGTTTTTGTTACCTGTGCTGTGCTTTAGGAATTCTTTACCCTGTGTCTTTATCTGAAATGTGAAATCGGCCTTAGCTAGATGCTGTATTGTAAGCCAGTTCTGTATTCCTTGTTATGGGGAAGCTTTCAGAAGCCTTAGCTGGTGCTGATGTTGAAATGAGCTGAAAACCTGCAACTCTAGGTAAGGGCAGGCGGTCACTCTGCCCGTGTGTGTAATGGGAAGCGGCGTTTCCCAGGGTGGGGATTGGGGTGGAGGTTGGCCTTGGGGTGGGGCGACTGTTCATGGAGCCGGGGGAGTGCATTTGTACATTTGCCGTTGACTGTGACCAGGGGTCCTGAGCAAGGAGCTATGCAAGAGGGTTCCTTTGGAGGTGGGGGGATAATTCTAGATCCTCTAGGGAGTGACAGCTGAGAGAAAATGCCAGAAAGCTCCAGTCGCTGGGCATGAACAAGAGGGCATGCCCCTCCAAGCAGGGGCGGGGAGAGTCCGCTCAGAAATCCTGGGGCAATGGAAGGAATCCTCTTAGGAAAAGAGCATCTGTTGCGTCATGCCCCATTCCTCCCTGAACCTTTGCAGTCCACTGGCAGGATGGCACAGGTGTGGCCTCCTCCAGGAAGCCCTCTTGGATCTTCCTGGCCATTCCACCAGCCAGGGTCCAGCCTCCTGCACAGCTCACAGTGCATGTCTCCGTCACACTCAGGACTGGACCTGTCAGCGGCAGGACGGGGTCTTTGCATCTCTGCCTGTCCCACTTGGAGCACAGTCCCTGGCTCAAAATCAGAGCTTTGCCAAAAAAAGAACCCACAAAATAATAGAGCTTTGCAAATGCTGCTTGTCGTGGAAACAGGCCCTGTTTTCTCACAGCAGCTTCTGTGGAAAGGGGGGCTATCTGGATGAACTACACCCCTCAACTCTTTTGCACCCCAGAAGACCCTTTTTCCTCCTTATTTGAATGGTTATAAAATATTATGTTGTATTTTGAAAGTTTGCATGTCATTAACATTTTTTGCAGTGTGACGCTCAAGGGATACGTTTCTTCTTTAGAGCCATACGACATAGTGGTGGGGGGTGAAGCAAAATGTTTTCTCATTTCCTCACGTTCTTTTCATCTCTGATGCTCTCAAGTTTCTAGGTTTTTGTTACCTGTGCTGTGCTTTAGGAATTCTTTACCCTGTGTCTTTATCTGAAATGTGAAATCGGCCTTAGCTAGATGCTGTATTGTAAGCCAGTTCTGTATTCCTTGTTATGGGGAAGCTTTCAGAAGCCTTAGCTGGTGCTGATGTTGAAATGAGCTGAAAACCTGCAACTCTAGGTAAGGGCAGGCGGTCACTCTGCCCGTGTGTGTAATGGGAAGCGGCGTTTCCCAGGGTGGGGATTGGGGTGGAGGTTGGCCTTGGGGTGGGGCGACTGTTCATGGAGCCGGGGGAGTGCATTTGTACATTTGCCGTTGACTGTGACCAGGGGTCCTGAGCAAGGAGCTATGCAAGAGGGTTCCTTTGGAGGTGGGGGGATAATTCTAGATCCTCTAGGGAGTGACAGCTGAGAGAAAATGCCAGAAAGCTCCAGTCGCTGGGCATGAACAAGAGGGCATGCCCCTCCAAGCAGGGGCGGGGAGAGTCCGCTCAGAAATCCTGGGGCAATGGAAGGAATCCTCTTAGGAAAAGAGCATCTGTTGCGTCATGCCCCATTCCTCCCTGAACCTTTGCAGTCCACTGGCAGGATGGCACAGGTGTGGCCTCCTCCAGGAAGCCCTCTTGGATCTTCCTGGCCATTCCACCAGCCAGGGTCCAGCCTCCTGCACAGCTCACAGTGCATGTCTCCGTCACACTCAGGACTGGACCTGTCAGCGGCAGGACGGGGTCTTTGCATCTCTGCCTGTCCCACTTGGAGCACAGTCCCTGGCTCAAAATCAGAGCTTTGCCAAAAAAAGAACCCACAAAATAATAGAGCTTTGCAAATGCTGCTTGTCGTGGAAACAGGCCCTGTTTTCTCACAGCAGCTTCTGTGGAAAGGGGGGCTATCTGGATGAACTCCATTTCTTAGTTGGAGAAGAGATGGGGCCACTGAGGCCACGGCGATGAAGCCAGTACTGGAAGCAGATGCCTCTCTCGTGCAGAGGGAGGTCTTCTCTCTGGAGCGGGGTCCTCACAGAGCAGGTGCAGGGGCTGGTGGATGCGCATCTGCAGCTGAACCAGCCACATTTTTCTTCCTCCTCCAGACAGTTTTTGCCCCGTGCAATCTCAGTGTAGGAGGATCAGGTGACCAAGGCTTTTTAGAATCCTCCTTTCTGGGCTCGGCGGGTGACACAGCCTGTATTTTGAGGCGCTGATGTCATCTCCTTCCTCCTGAGTGTCCTCTTGACAGCTCTGTCATTCAGGCTCTGTCATCTCTCACCTGGACCGCTGTGGCCTTCATTCATTCCCAGGAGAAGTACAGGTACAAGAGATTGAATCAGCAGGGACCAGACCTAGAATGAGAGAGAAAGGGACTGGCCAGGAAGGGACTGGCCAAGGACAGGCTTCCTCAGACAAGTGATGTTTGAACTGAATTGAAATGAGTGTTCGGAGTTAGCTTTGTGAAGAGAGAGCTTTCTGGCCTCAGGGCACGGCACGTGCAAAGGCCCTGAGGTGGGAGGGAATGTGGTGTGTTCATCAAACTGATAGGGCAGTGTGGCCAGAGCCGGAGAGGTGGGCAGGAGAGGTGGACGGCCGCCTAACCACACGGGCTGGCCGGGAGCTCGACATTTGGGCTGAGAGCAGAAAGAAGCCACGAGGGGACAGAAAGAAGCAAGGGCTGGACCGGTCGGTTGTGACTCCCAGGTGAATGACAAGAGCGGGAGAGCAGACGGAGAGAGGCCGAGGGAGGAGTCCCTGCGACAGGCCAGCAGCAGAATCCAGGGGGCAGAGAGACCGTGAGGACGGGACCGTGGGACCTGACGTCTGGGTTTGGGAATCGCCACTGAAGAAACCGTGTCGATGCTGGTTGCCTGCGTGAGTTCCTTGGAGAGAAAACAGAGCAGAGGGGGCTGTGTAAGTGCCTTCAGGTCCAGAGGAGCGGGAAGCAGCCGGGGAGATGAGGAGGAGGGGCCTGTGCGGTGGGAGGGAGGGTGCGCAGCCCCTGGCAGCCAGGAGCGAGGCTGGCGACGGAGTGGGCAGAGAAAATCAGGCGGAGGCGAGCCCCCGTGATGGTGGCAGCCCCCTTGTGGGGGAACAGGGACACAGGCCTGATGGGGGCGTTGAGGGGAGACTGGGACCAGTGAGGGGGCATGACAGGGACTTTACCCCACAAGACAGCTGTTACTTGTCCAGTCCACAGTTATTCACCTGCCTTTAGGACTGACTTGCATTTTGATATGTGGTGTCTGGTTAGTAGGATGGGTTCCTATTTCTGTTTCAGTGGCACTAGAGCCTCTCCTCTTTAATATTTATTTGTATATTTGGTCACGCCGGGTCTTAGCTGTGGCACATGATGAGCTCTTAATTGCAGCATATGGGATCTAGTTCCCTGACCAGGGGTGGAAACCAGGCCCCCTGCACTGGGAGCCTTGAATCTTAGAGACCTTGAACCAACAGGGGATTCTCAAATTTTTTTTTTTTTTTCCAAGCTGCTGACCATGACCTCTTACACACCTCTGCCTGATCCCCTGGAGGGGGCCGGGGCTCTTCAGGGGGCGACTGACCCATGAAAGCCGGCTCTGTCCCTCCACAGCCCCACTGCCGGGGCATGGCACAGACCCCTCCCGGTCCCAGCTCCCTCATCTGTAAAATGGGCTGATTTATGTCTCCTTTATCAGCTGGATATAAGCAGGAGAGCCGGAGAGGTGGCAGGAGAGGTGGACGGCCGCCTAACCACACGGGCTGGCCGGGAGCTCGACATTTGGGCTGAGAGCAGAAAGAAGCCACGAGGGGACAGAAAGAAGCAAGGGCTGGACCGGTCGGTTGTGACTCCCAGGTGAATGACAAGAGCGGGAGAGCAGAGGGGACCGAGGGAGGAGTCCCTGCGACAGGCCAGCAGCAGAATCCAGGGGGCAGAGAGACCGTGAGGACGGGACCGTGGGACCTGACGTCTGGGTTTGGGAATCGCCACTGAAGAAACCGTGTCGATGCTGGTTGCCTGCGTGAGTTCCTTGGAGAGAAAACAGAGCAGAGGGGGCTGTGTAAGTGCCTTCAGGTCCAGAGGAGCGGGAAGCAGCCGGGGAGATGAGGAGGAGGGGCCTGTGCGGTGGGAGGGAGGGTGCAGCCCCTGGCAGCCAGGAGCGAGGCTGGCGACGGAGTGGGCAGAGAAAATCAGGCGGAGGCGAGCCCCCGTGATGGTGGCAGCCCCCTTGTGGGGGAACAGGGACACAGGCCTGATGGGGGCGTTGAGGGGAGACTGGGACCAGTGAGGGGGCATGACAGGGACTTTACCCCACAAGACAGCTGTTACTTGTCCAGTCCACAGTTATTCACCTGCCTTTAGGACTGACTTGCATTTTGATATGTGGTGTCTGGTTAGTAGGATGGGTTCCTATTTCTGTTTCAGTGGCACTAGAGCCTCTCCTCTTTAATATTTATTTGTATATTTGGTCACGCCGGGTCTTAGCTGTGGCACATGATGAGCTCTTAATTGCAGCATATGGGATCTAGTTCCCTGACCAGGGGTGGAAACCAGGCCCCCTGCACTGGGAGCCTTGAATCTTAGAGACCTTGAACCAACAGGGGATTCTCAAATTTTTTTTTTTTTTTCCAAGCTGCTGACCATGACCTCTTACACACCTCTGCCTGATCCCCTGGAGGGGGCCGGGGCTCTTCAGGGGGCGACTGACCCATGAAAGCCGGCTCTGTCCCTCCACAGCCCCACTGCCGGGGCATGGCACAGACCCCTCCCGGTCCCAGCTCCCTCATCTGTAAAATGGGCTGATTTATGTCTCCTTTATCAGCTGGATATAAAGCTCATGTGAAGAGATTAAAACATAGTGAGCATATCACATAGATCTCACTACCTGTATGCAAGTATATTTCAAATATTTTCATGCGGGACATTTTAAAAATATTTTTGATACATAGCAGTGTCTGCATGTCGATGTTTGTCGTCATCATCACTGAACCAACCTGCCGCTTCGTTGGACGCCCTTGTTCCTAAACGCCGTGCTCGCCTGATCTCCGGCTCACCCGTCGCTGTGTCGAGCTCTCCAGCTGGATGTGCTTTGAGTGCATCTTACAACGAAGGCCTTTCAAAATATTTATTTCTCTATTTGTGGTCATTAACTTAACACATTAGATGAACGATAAATGAACACATGTTATTTGGGGGAAAAAATCCTAGCATATTCAAAAACAAAAAGCGCTTTTAGGAGAAAATAAAACCCACCTATACTTCCCACAACAAAGTAGCCAAGTTTAACACATGGGTGCGCTTGTATGTCTTCCAGTCTTTCTCGGTGCCTATAGCAAGTACACACACACACACAGACACACACATAGAGCCCCGGCAGCCTCTTGTGCATGAATGTGCTCTGTCCCCGTGGTCCTATCTGACTCGTTGAGACCCCAGGGACTGTAACCTGCCAGGCTCCTCTGTCCGTGGGCTTCTCCAGGCAAGAATCCTGGAGAGGGATGCCATGCCTTCCTCCAGGGGATCTTCCCGACCCAGGGGTCGAACCCCAGGATTGTGGTTCCTGCACCGTAGGTGGATTCTTTACGGCTGAGCCACCATGGATCATTTAATGTCTTGTGATGTGTACCACGACGTCGTCCTCCAAAAGGCTGGGTTCATGTACATCTCAGGATGTGACCGTGGCCGGATTGTCACCAGGCAGGAGTCTGACACTTTCTCCTCTCTGCCCACTGCTATAGTCAGGGTTCCACTTTTCCTCCTTTTGGAGTGAAATTCAGAAACCCCAGAGCAACTCAACAATGTGCTTACAGGGCTTCTTCCCATCTAAACGTATAGCATTTTCTACTTCACCAATACCACTGTCTGCCTTCCTCCGGCCACCCCTCCTGGGTGGATGTCCCAGGAGCTTTGCTAACTTATAGTCGAGTCCTATGGAGAAGTTGCCAGATTTGGGGAGCAGGTGGTCGCTTTTCCAAAGGAGGCTGACAGCTGACAAGTTGGTAGACACAGACATAGGTTACAGATGAGAGAGATGTGTTTTTTATATTTTTATCTGAATGTGTTAAGAGTGGCTTTTAAAATACGTGAGAGAAGTTTAACCTTTCAAGTGAATCATTGAGTGCATGTTTCACTTGGCTGGTTTGGTATCTAAAACACTATTTTAGTGACCACAGTGGTGTTTGGTAAAATGAGTCATTCGTGAATCTTACAACAAAGGCCTTTCAAAATATTTATTTCTCTATTTGTGGTCATTAACTTAACACATTAGATGAACGATAAATGAACACATGTTATTTGGGGGAAAAAATCCTAGCATATTCAAAAACAAAAAGCGCTTTTAGGAGAAAATAAAACCCACCTATACTTCCCACAACAAAGTAGCCAAGTTTAACACATGGGTGCGCTTGTATGTCTTCCAGTCTTTCTCGGTGCCTATAGCAAGTACACACACACACACAGACACACACATAGAGCCCCGGCAGCCTCTTGTGCATGAATGTGCTCTGTCCCCGTGGTCCTATCTGACTCGTTGAGACCCCAGGGACTGTAACCTGCCAGGCTCCTCTGTCCGTGGGCTTCTCCAGGCAAGAATCCTGGAGAGGGATGCCATGCCTTCCTCCAGGGGATCTTCCCGACCCAGGGGTCGAACCCCAGGATTGTGGTTCCTGCACCGTAGGTGGATTCTTTACGGCTGAGCCACCATGGATCATTTAATGTCTTGTGATGTGTACCACGACGTCGTCCTCCAAAAGGCTGGGTTCATGTACATCTCAGGATGTGACCGTGGCCGGATTGTCACCAGGCAGGAGTCTGACACTTTCTCCTCTCTGCCCACTGCTATAGTCAGGGTTCCACTTTTCCTCCTTTTGGAGTGAAATTCAGAAACCCCAGAGCAACTCAACAATGTGCTTACAGGGCTTCTTCCCATCTAAACGTATAGCATTTTCTACTTCACCAATACCACTGTCTGCCTTCCTCCGGCCACCCCTCCTGGGTGGATGTCCCAGGAGCTTTGCTAACTTATAGTCGAGTCCTATGGAGAAGTTGCCAGATTTGGGGAGCAGGTGGTCGCTTTTCCAAAGGAGGCTGACAGCTGACAAGTTGGTAGACACAGACATAGGTTACAGATGAGAGAGATGTGTTTTTTATATTTTTATCTGAATGTGTTAAGAGTGGCTTTTAAAAGACGTGAGAGAGAAGTTTAACCTTTCAAGTGAATCATTGAGTGCATGTTTCACTTGGCTGGTTTGGTATCTAAAACACTATTTTAGTGACCACAGTGGTGTTTGGTAAAATGAGAAATCCATTTCGTGAATCAACCAAGAAATAGGAACAGGAGCAGATTTCCTTGACATCATAAAGCATGTTTGTCTGAAACCCACAGTTAAATTCATGGGCCAGCAGGTTTACTCACCATCATAATCATGATCATCTTAGTCATGGCTGTTTGAGAGTGTTTTTCCCTCTTAGGCACTGTGTTAGGCTCTTCATAAACATTATCCTCTATTTTTCAACTGATCCTTTAAAGTAGTTATCGCTAGGAAGTGTTTGAGTTGTAATTTGAAATCAGGTATGTTTCACTGCAAAACTCCATAGCGTTTTTTTCTGTTACCCAGTGGTGGGTCATTGTTATTGAGCATTCTGGAAGTTCTGGCCAATGAAATAAGACGTGAAAAGAAATCAAGCATTTAACTCTTTGAAGTGAGAAAATAGTATTATTTGTACCCCACAGGATTTGTAAAATTAGAAAGTTCATAAGACTTAGTGACAGGTCATTAAGGCAGATTTTAAAATTTGGTGAAACGGCAGGACACATGGCGCAGGGGCTGTGATGGAGGTGGGCTGCCTGTGGGCCTGCCCTCCTGGCCTTGCTCTTGGGCCGATGGAACTTAATCATGGGAAGCCGTCGAGCAGAACAAGATGCTGCCGTAACAGCCTGGGCCTCCCTAGCCTGGCCTGGTCCGGGGCTCACCCGGCACGTCACCGAGTCTCTTTCTCCATGCTTCCCTCATCTGTCAAAAAAATGTGCTTACAGGGTTTTTAAGAATTTTCTACTTCACCAATACCACTGTCTGCCTTCCTCCGGCCACCCCTCCTGGGTGGATGTCCCAGGAGCTTTGCTAACTTATAGTCGAGTCCTATGGAGAAGTTGCCAGATTTGGGGAGCAGGTGGTCGCTTTTCCAAAGGAGGCTGACAGCTGACAAGTTGGTAGACACAGACATAGGTTACAGATGAGAGAGATGTGTTTTTTATATTTTTATCTGAATGTGTTAAGAGTGGCTTTTAAAAGACGTGAGAGAGAAGTTTAACCTTTCAAGTGAATCATTGAGTGCATGTTTCACTTGGCTGGTTTGGTATCTAAAACACTATTTTAGTGACCACAGTGGTGTTTGGTAAAATGAGAAATCCATTTCGTGAATCAACCAAGAAATAGGAACAGGAGCAGATTTCCTTGACATCATAAAGCATGTTTGTCTGAAACCCACAGTTAAATTCATGGGCCAGCAGGTTTACTCACCATCATAATCATGATCATCTTAGTCATGGCTGTTTGAGAGTGTTTTTCCCTCTTAGGCACTGTGTTAGGCTCTTCATAAACATTATCCTCAATTTTTCAAATGATCCTTTAAAGTAGTTATCGCTAGGAAGTGTTTGAGTTGTAATTTGAAATCAGGTATGTTTCACTGCAAAACTCCATAGCGTTTTTTTCTGTTACCCAGTGGTGGGTCATTGTTATTGAGCATTCTGGAAGTTCTGGCCAATGAAATAAGACGTGAAAAGAAATCAAGCATTTAACTCTTTGAAGTGAGAAAATAGTATTATTTGTACCCCACAGGATTTGTAAAATTAGAAAGTTCATAAGACTTAGTGACAGGTCATTAAGGCAGATTTTAAAATTTGGTGAAACGGCAGGACACATGGCGCAGGGGCTGTGATGGAGGTGGGCTGCCTGTGGGCCTGCCCTCCTGGCCTTGCTCTTGGGCCGATGGAACTTAATCATGGGAAGCCGTCGAGCAGAACAAGATGCTGCCGTAACAGCCTGGGCCCTCCCCTAGCCTGGCCTGGTCCGGGGGGCTCACCCGGGCACGTCACCGAGTCTCTTTCTCCATGCTTCCCTCATCTGTCAGAGGAGAGTGAGGACTGGAGTTTCCGTATTCCTTCACCATTGCCCCATAGCCAGGGTTTCTGTGGCGGGTTACCGCCTGCAGCTTTGCCTTCCTCAAATGAAATGGAACCTTTTATTTGGAACCTTGACTATAGCACTGAGCAGAGAGGAAAGAGCATCAGATCCCTGCCAAGGGACAACCTGGCCATGGTCATATCCTGGGATGTACAGGGACCCATCTTCTTTCCTAATTGCCCGCGGTCTTCTGGTTTTCACTCCTTCCTCGTCTGCCCATCCTCTGAGCAGAAGGTGAGGTGGACCTTTCCAGATTGGCAGAGATGGCGAAGATCGCCCACAGCCTGACCTGTCCTGAACCCAAAGACAGGAATGAAGCAGGTGACTTTAAAATACCTAAGTGAGTGTCACATGAAACATTATTTGTTCAGAAAACACATTTTTAGAGTCTTCACATGGACTTCCCTGGTGGTCCAGTGGATAAGAATCTGCCTGCCAATGCAAGGGCCACGGGTTCAATCCCTGGTCCGGGAAGATCCCACGTGGCACAGAGCAGCTAAGCCTGTGCGGCACAGTATTGAGCCCACGTGACTTGGTGCCTGTATTCTGCAACGAGAGAAGCCCCAGCAGAGAGAAGCCTGCGCATTGCAGCAGAGAGTAGCCCCTGCTCACCACAAGTAGAGAGAACCTGTGAGCAGCAATGCATACCTAGTGCAGCCAAAAATAATAATAAATAAAATAATTAATAAACATAATTTAAAAAGAGTTCCCACAATTAGAGACCTTAATGAAAAGACCCTGAGGTTGAGAAAAATAGAAGGCAGAAGGAGAAGGGGACGACAGGGGATGAGATGGTTGGATGGCATCACTGAGTCAATGGACATGAGTTTGAACAAGTTCCGGGAGATGGTGAAGGACAGGGCCGTCTGATGGGCTGCAGTCCATGAGGTCACAAAGAGTTAGACACGAACTGATAATATGCTAATATGACTGAACTGATAATATACTGAGTTAGTCACAGTTAAACAAACATCCTACTGTTAGGACTTCTCATCTATTCTGGGTGGACATTGGAATCTTCTAGACAGAGGATAAGCGTGTGGCTTTTCCCTAGCCCATTAGATCACAGAACGCTTTTCTTGGAGAACTGTAAGGGCCTGATGTTCTACAGGACTTAACTTTGGCAATGGGACTTGTGTTTTCACTCATGTTTGCGCTGGCATGGATTCAGCCTTCAGTTTGGGGACTTAATGGACTTAACGGGGTTTAGCCTCCATGTCAGGAAAAAACGTGAATTTCTTTTTTTTAATTTTTTTTTTGAGGGGGGCGGGTTGGGGTGGGAGGGGGGAGGGCCACTTCTATTGGTCTTTCACTCATCTGTTTTCATCCATCTTTGTTCTTTGGCCCGTTTGGGCCTCCTATCGCAGTGGCCTCTGTTGTTGCAGAAGACTGGCTCTGGGCGCACGCGCTCCAGAGCTCCGGCTCGGTTATTGGACACATCGGTCCAGCCGCTCTGCGGCACGTGGGATCTTCCCAGGCCAGGGATTGAACCGGTGCCCCTTGCACTGCAAGGCGGTGTCCTTACCCACTGGACCACCAGGGAAGCCCTAAAAACGTGAATTTCTTATCAGAAGCAGGCAGATGTCAGGTTAGGAGCCCACTGCTGCTCATACGGCCTGGCCTAGCTGCCACAAATCCAGTACAGTCGCTGTCTGCAGGGGAGAGGATTACTTTAAGAAAGGGTTTTTTCTTTTTTTCCTTAAGTATTTTCCAATATGTACATTAGTTAAAAAAGCCCCTGATATCTCTCAAATTTTTGTGACTGTCAAGGAATAGCTACATTAAAACTTTTTTCATTAGTGCCGTGAAATTTTCTTTCAGAAGTTTTGAGGAGACTGGCTCCAGTTGCCCCTAGAGTGTGTTTATTAAACAAAATGTCTTTGGCCACAGCGGAGGATCCGCTGCCTCTGGGGTCCCCGGAGGAGGCAGAGTGCCGCGGCTCCTGAGCATCCAGCGTGCCTTCACTAACACAGGCCCAGAGCCTCATATTTATCCCAGCTTGTCTTTCCGAAGTACATTTTTGTAGACTTTTGCTTCCCTCCCGCCCTGGATAAGAGTTGGGCTGAGAAAATCGAGCCCAGTGCAAGTCATTCCCAAGAACCAGGATTGGAAAGGCCGCTGGGGGATTGCTTTTGCCATTTACTGGTCTGAGGATGGGGCATCTGAGTTCATGAACTTGCCGCAAAATGGGAAGGATGGATTCCTTAACTGTGGTTTCTTTGAAATGCAGGATGCTGACCATGGGTTTAACAAGCTTCCAAAAGTTTCTAGCTCGTAAGAAATAGCATGTTCTGATAATGAAGCACAGGGAAGGCACCCTCATCTAATGACAGACCTACTTACTCTTTAAATTAGTATTTCTTCTAGGAAGGCCTGGGTGTGGAAAGTTATCACAGGCTCCCTGTGCAGCCTGCTGTTGTCCGGGCCCTCAGTCGTGTCTGACTTTTTGCAGCCCCGTGGACTGCAGCATGCCAGGCTTCCCTGTCCTTCACCATCTCCTGGAGCTTGCTCAAACTCATGTCCATTGAGTTGGTGACGCCATCCAATCATCTTATCCCCTGCTCCTGCCTTCAGTCTTTCTCAGCATCGGGGTCGTTTCCAGCTCTTAGCATCAGGTGGCCAAAGTATTGGAGCCTTAGCTTCAGCATCAGTCCTTCCAATGAATATTCGGGGTTGAATTCCTTTAGGATTGACTGGTTTGATCTTGCAGTCCAAGGGACTCTCAGGAGCCTTCTCCAACACCACAGTTCAAAGGTATCAGTTCTTCAGTGCTCAGCCTTCTTTATGGTCCAACTCTCACATCCATACATGACTGCCGGAAAAGCCACAGCTTTGACTACATGGACATGGACCTCTGTCGGCAAAGTGGTGTGTGTGCTTTTTGGTATGCTGTCTAGGTTTATCTTAGCTTTCCTTTTGTGCAGCCTGAGTGGATGCATTTAAGGCCCTGGGACCTCAGGGTTCTCATTGTGAATGGAAGGCCAGGTAGGGCTCCAGAGTCAGGGATTCTGCATCCAAATTTAAGTGGGGAGCAGACTTTCCACTTGAGCACAGATGCCCAGGGTGAGGACGGAGCATCCGTGGTACTGCTGCAGGGGACTGGCTTTCTAGGTTCTCTGGGTTCGCCCCATGGGGCTACTGGTGTTTGTGACCAGCTGGTTCTTTCCCTTTAAGCTTTGGCCACGTGCCTAGGTTCCTGAACCCCTTACCTGCCTCGAGGTGACAGGAGACAGGAGTTCTTTGTGGACACTGATGATGGCATGAACTCTTTTTTTTTTCCCTAACTAGGTATGGGCATACTGCCTGGGATATTGCTTTTCAGAGGAGAAAGGCAGAGCCCAGACAGGATACGGGCTCGGCTGAGTCGTGTGACTAGTGATGGGACACCACTGGCCCCCGGCTCTCCTCCCACATGGTGCTTTTGGCCCTCTGGACAATTTTCCTGCTTATTCCTGGATTTCTCAGAGATTAACAACACTCTCCCCTTTGTCGAATTGCAGAAATGGCTTCAGATATCCCTGGCTCGGTGACGTTGCCCGTTGCCCCCATGGCGGCCACTGGACAGGTGAGGATGGCCGGGGCCATGCCTGCCCGCGGAGGAAAGAGGCGATCTGGGTAAGCCCCCTCGGTGCTGCCGGGAACCGCGCTGGATACGTATTGAGCAACACTCTTGACCTGTTAGGAAAATAGTGTCTCTCCCCCTCCCAGAAAATAAAAGCTCAGCAGTTTGCATCCTGTTTATTAGACTCTGCAGGATTCCTAGCCAGGCATGTGATCGCCCCTAAGTGTTCTCTGGCCTCGGCGCCCAGCTGGGGACTTCTGTTTGCTTGTCCTTGTGGTGAGAGCCGCTCTGTGGTCCTGCTGGGCCTCGCTGTGGCTGCCTCTCTCAGGGAGGAAGCTCACCCATCCCTCCACCTGAGCCCACCGGCCAGAGGGAGCCCCGCAGGTCGAGCCGAGCTTCAGCTCCTGCGGGTGGTGAGGATCTCTCCTGTGCCTTCTCTTCTTTGCTCTGGCTACCATCTTTTCCAGGTGGTGTGCAGGAATTACTCTCCAAAAAAAGTGGTTCTGGTCCACCATCTAAAGGCTGGCCACCTGACTTGTAACCTGCTGTACCCGTAAAGTTGGTAACAGTGCTGAGTTCTGGTGGGGCCAACAAGGCCATCGCTCCTGAGCTGATGGGGCCCAATAGGGCATCTCGTCACGATGTATGGCGTCTGTAACCCGGCTTAGATCTCGGAGACAAATCAGCCCACATAGATCCCTGCGGAAAGAGCATAGTCCACACTGTCAAGCTCTGTATACCAATACCAACACCGTCAGACGCTGTGTATCAGCCAGCCGCTTTGCTTCATTGAATCAGCTTCGTTTCCCGTGAACTGTTTGATATACACAGTTTCTCATGAAACAGAATCAGTTTGTTCTGTGAAGGCCGTTTTCCCTAACACAGGGTTCTGCCCTGGAAGACAAGGGTTCTCACTTGTAAAGTGGTGCAGCATTTTAAACCTGAGAGTTTCCTCTATGTGATTCCTTTTTTTTTTTGAATTTTGGCCTCTTTATTTATTTATTTTCATCCATCTTATTATTTTGCCTGTATGGGCCTCTTATCCCAGTGGCCTCTTTCGTTGCAGAGCACCGGCTCTGGGGCATGTGCTCCAGAGCGCTGGCTCATAATTGGACACACCGGTCCAGCCGCTCCATGGAACGTGGGATCTTCCCGTGCCAGGGAGTGCAGCGGTGCCCCTTGCACTGCAAGGCGGACTCTTTACCCACCGGACCACCAGGGGAGCCCTCTCTGTTTGATTCTTCAAGCGGGCTGGGCAGGAGTGGGGATGAGGGGCAGGTGTGTTACAGGATCTAGAATGGAATGGCGTGGGATTCAAAAACACCTTCAGCATGATCATTCCAGGTGTCCTGGTCTTTAAAAGAGGGGCTGAGGTTTGGGCGATTATCGAGGGAGCTGTGGTGTCGGATTCCTCGGCTTTCCTCTGGGTTCAACCCCCTCCCCCCGCCCCGTCCCCAGGGGCTGATGCAGCCAGCGGGCCATCTTTACAGCAGGACCAGCCGAACTGTCGTTCGCTGACCGGAGGCCTCAGATCAGCTTTGTAACCGAGAAGCAGCCTGCCTCCTGCCTCCAGGGCTTACTGCCAACCCAGACAGCCTACTTGAACCAGCGCTTCTTGCTAATGACTCAGTGCTAAGCTCAGTGGAGTCTGGGTTGCGAACAGAATGGACTTGCAGTCAGCGTACCAGTGTGCTGCATTTTAAAAATAAAGATCCCAGGTCTTAACAATTGTGGTGAATGCCTCAGCTCTCTAGCCTCCATTCCCTGAGGGCGGGGCCTCAGTACCGGCCCAGTTGTTTTTAAGAACAGGCTGGCACAGGACTCCGATGCAGGAAGGTAGGGCTGGGCTAGGGCCGAGAACGGGCAGGGGGGCTCAAGCCCAGCATTTGCGGCGAGGGGCGTGGTCTCTGAGAGACAGCCTGCCAGTAGTCTCTGTCCCCCTCCCGAAGGGCGTGTGCCGAACTGTGCTTTCATCCTGAAACCAGTGCCCTACCCCATCTGTGGAAAAGCTGTCTCACGACCCTGTACCCCATGCTAAAACGGTAGGGGACTACTGGTCTAGAGTCCAGCTCCACTTAGAACCAAGGAAGCCCAGAGCCAAGCAAAGAATCCAGAGGTTCAAGGGGATGAGCAGGCGTTGCTGACACACCCTCCGGGCCAGGGGGAGGAGGGTGCCCTCGCAGTGGCGGAGCGGGGAGCCGACCTCCTTCAGAAAGCAAACATGTCCTTCATTTACTTCATTCTTGGAGCTGTGCACCGGCCTGCATTTCCCCCTTCGGAGGAAAGAGCTAGCAAACTGTCCTTTCTTCTGCTAAGCCCCTGGGACTCACGGGGGAAGCTGGAGGAGGCTCTGTGTCTCAGCAAAGAAACCTCCTTTTTCATTTCTCAGGATAGTTTCCCTAGTAATTCTTCCATCTGCTGGTTTTCCAT
Source organism: Tragulus kanchil (assembly GCA_022376925.1). Taxonomy (NCBI): domain Eukaryota; kingdom Metazoa; phylum Chordata; class Mammalia; order Artiodactyla; family Tragulidae; genus Tragulus; species Tragulus kanchil. Next base: position 26,225,435 of record JAIOJX010000032.1, read on the forward strand.
GTTTTGCTGAAAGTCTGTTATGAGGCCACCGCTGTTGTAGGTCGGCCACAGCAGCGCTAAGGCTCCTGCCTGCAGCCTCGCTCTCAGTACACGGGAGACCCCGGTGGAAGCCCCATTGCTCAAAGGGCAGGTCGCCCACGCGGTCCCTGCCCCTGGAGCCAGCGGGCCATCTTTACAGCAGGACCAGCCGAACTGTCGTTCGCTGACCGGAGGCCTCAGATCAGCTTTGTAACCGAGAAGCAGCCTGCCTCCTGCCTCCAGGGCTTACTGCCAACCCAGACAGCCTACTTGAACCAGCGCTTCTTGCTAATGACTCAGTGCTAAGCTCAGTGGAGTCTGGGTTGCGAACAGAATGGACTTGCAGTCAGCGTACCAGTGTGCTGCATTTTAAAAATAAAGATCCCAGGTCTTAACAATTGTGGTGAATGCCTCAGCTCTCTAGCCTCCATTCCCTGAGGGCGGGGCCTCAGTACCGGCCCAGTTGTTTTTAAGAACAGGCTGGCACAGGACTCCGATGCAGGAAGGTAGGGCTGGGCTAGGGCCGAGAACGGGCAGGGGGGCTCAAGCCCAGCATTTGCGGCGAGGGGCGTGGTCTCTGAGAGACAGCCTGCCAGTAGTCTCTGTCCCCCTCCCGAAGGGCGTGTGCCGAACTGTGCTTTCATCCTGAAACCAGTGCCCTACCCCATCTGTGGAAAAGCTGTCTCACGACCCTGTACCCCATGCTAAAACGGTAGGGGACTACTGGTCTAGAGTCCAGCTCCACTTAGAACCAAGGAAGCCCAGAGCCAAGCAAAGAATCCAGAGGTTCAAGGGGATGAGCAGGCGTTGCTGACACACCCTCCGGGCCAGGGGGAGGAGGGTGCCCTCGCAGTGGCGGAGCGGGGAGCCGACCTCCTTCAGAAAGCAAACATGTCCTTCATTTACTTCATTCTTGGAGCTGTGCACCGGCCTGCATTTCCCCCTTCGGAGGAAAGAGCTAGCAAACTGTCCTTTCTTCTGCTAAGCCCCTGGGACTCACGGGGGAAGCTGGAGGAGGCTCTGTGTCTCAGCAAAGAAACCTCCTTTTTCATTTCTCAGGATAGTTTCCCTAGTAATTCTTCCATCTGCTGGTTTTCCATGTTTTGCTGAAAGTCTGTTATGAGGCCACCGCTGTTGTAGGTCGGCCACAGCAGCGCTAAGGCTCCTGCCTGCAGCCTCGCTCTCAGTACACGGGAGACCCCGGTGGAAGCCCCATTGCTCAAAGGGCAGGTCGCCCACGCGGGTCCCTGCCCCTGGCCTGTGGCACATTTACCCCTGCGGCCCCGCCTCCTCCTCCTCTCCTAGAGTCGAGGGTGGAGTTGGAGCCACCGGGCCGGGGAGAAGGAGAGAGATGTGGGATGGGCTGTGTTGTTCAGTAGCTCAGTGGTGTCTGACTCTTTGCGATCCCGTGGACCACGGCACGCCAGGCTTCTCTGTCCTTCACCATCTCCTGGAGTTTGCCAAAACTCATGTCCGGTATTCTGGCCTGAAAAATCCCATTGACAGAGGAGCCTGGTGGGCTACAGTCCATGGGGTCGCAGAGAGTTGGACGCAGCTGAAGCGACTTAGCATATTAGCACACGTGTCTATTGAGTTGGTGATGCCCTCCAACCACCTCATCCTGTCTCGCCCCCTTCTCCTCCTGCCCTCAGTCTTTCCCAGCATCAGAGTCTTTTCCAGTGAGTGGCCAAAGGATTGGAGCTACCATATCAGTCCTTCCAGTGAATAGTCAGGATTGATTTCCTTTAGGATTAACTGGTTTGATCTCCTTGCAGTCCAAGGGGTAGGCTGTGGGAAGCGATAAGGAGCTTCCTTCTGCCCCGCTTTCTTGCCCAGGTCTTCCCACTCTGACCTGGCTGCTCTGATGGAGGGACGTGTCCTGCTTCCCAGGATAACCACCCAGTCCCAGGATTTCAGGGCCAAGTAGAACTGACCCCTCACGGGTTTGGCTCCCCTGGTCACATGCCTGGCCCCGCGCCTAGTATCCTCTGGCTCGAATGTTCTTTCTGCTTCCCCGACAGCCTCCCCAGGATGTGTCTTAGCAAGCTGCGTGCTCTGTGGGCAGTGGGGACACAAGGTGAAGGGTCAGAAGTTTTAGATTCTTTGCAGAGCGGTTCCACATGTGTGGGAGAAGCGAGCAGAAGCCAGTCACCTGGACTGTGTTTTTGTCGAGAACGCTGTGATCCCGGTGAGGGGGAGGGACGGGGCGGGGAGGCATCCCCTGAGCACACCGGGGGCTTTTAAAGAGACAGGGAAGAGGCTGTCATTACACAGGCTGTGCCCGCTCCAGAGCCAGCCCTTGCTGGAGGGACAGGGTAGGGTGGTGGGGACCGGAAGCGCCAGCCCCTTCCAGCCACCTTGGAGTCAGAGGCTGGCCTTTTAAACCTCATCACTGAGGGGAACGGTTTTCAAGTCATGTGCAGCCAGGAGGCGGGCGTCTCCCTGCGGCGGTAAGCCCATGGCTGCTGGGATGTTGTGACATGAAAGGTGTGTTACATGAACCTGTGTTTCGCTTGGCTTGGATGTACGCAGTAGTGATGCTCTCGCTCCAGTTGGGGTCAGAGCCCTGAAGGCCTGTCATTTGCCAGCACCCATGCGCCTCCTTCACCTTTGGCCAATAGCAGCTTCGAGCTGGCCCAGGGCTGCTCCTTTGCTGCACTCTAGACCCAGCCTGGCTGGCAAGGCCTCTCATCTTTTCTCCTCAGAGCGAAAGGGAAGTCTTTGATGACTCATATTCCATGATGCATCATCATCATCATTACTACACAATTGCTGTGAGGCAGGTTCGCATCGTTCCCTCAGAACAGGCTGCAAGCCTGGAAGTGCCTTTCACGGCTTTTTATTGAGGTTGGAGATCATGCTCCGCCACAGGAAAGGGCGGTAAAAGGCATTTTCAGCCCACCTTTTGAATGCTTTCTATCATCCACTGATGATACTGGTCGCTTTAAAGCAAATACAGCAGGTCTTAAAAGTCATGTATTAATTTCTCTCCTCTGTTATCTCGATGCTGCCGCATAAGAGAGACATAAAAGACATAAAACAAAGGATGATTTACTTGGGGTTTTTTATAGCAGGAGAAGTAAACAGAGCTCTTGAAGTTGTATTTAAAGTGGAGCATTTGGATTGGTGACAGAAGACCCAAAGGCAGGGTCTTGGCGGGGATTCTTCCCAAAGATCCTTTCTGTCCTCAGAAGTTGCGTTTTTTGTCTCTGGGAGGCAGATGTGCAGAGAGACCGCTTTGGGGTCAAGTGAGCTACCCTGAGGATCTGGACAGGCGTTGTTTTCCCTCCTGCGCTCACCCCCACGTGACGCAGTTCAGAATTCCTAGATGCGATTGTGGCTCGCGTGTGGTCCCACACCTGCACAGGTAGAAGATACCGATGTGTGGTCTCTGATCTTTCACAGACACGTCCTGCTTCCTACGTTTGCAGTGGACCTCAGAAAACTCTTGTCTGCGCAGTCTGGCCCTCCGTGGCTTACCCTTCTGCTCTGTTGGGTTGACGCAGTCTCAGACTGGGACCGTTTACCATAAGGCTCACTCCATCCGTCCGCCACTTGAGGATCGGATAAAGAACCGAGCTGTCCTTTTGAAAACGAGGGTGGCTAATGGTCCTGGTGGGCCCAGGCCCCCCCCAGTTTTAGCACCGAAGCCCTGTACCCCTGCAGCTTGCCTCCATCTGGGAAAATCGGGACGATGGTCACCCCAGAGGCCCCAGAGGTCCTGAGGGCTGAGGCGGGACGGCTGACTAAGGAACTGTGTCTTGCGGGAGCCAGAGGATCACACTCATCAACTGGAGCTGAAAGGCATTTTACAGATAACTGTTCATCTCACACCCACTTGAGGTTTTTCTAAATGCTTGCATAAATCCATCGGAATTTTGAAAATGCGATTTCTTTTTCTTAACCACTGAGCTGTTTCTGACAGCCCAGGGGTGTTAAGGAATCTTTCAGTCTTCAGCAAAGTCGCTCTTACCTAGTATGACCGCCAGGTGGCAGTGTGGTTCTGCAGCGCTGCAAAACCCCAGCGGCTCTGGCCGCAGGATTTTTTTTTTTTTCTTTTCAAAATATTTTATTTATATTTATTTGGATGCATTGGGTTTCAGATGTTGCATGTGGGCTCTAGTTCCCTGACCAGGGATCGAATCTGGGCCCCTTGCATTGGGAGCACAGAGTCTTAGCCGCTGGACCACCAGGGAATTCCCCTGGCTGCAGGATTTTTGATGCTTTCTCCCAGATATCGCTTTCAGGAAAGTTGAGGTGGTGCCTTAGGAGCTAGGCAGTGTGTTGATGACTTCCCTTTATCTTGAAAACCTTGCGTTCAGCCCTCATTGTTCTATAACCTAGGCAGGTCTGTAGCTGCTGTCTGGTACCCCTGTTGCTAGTCCGCCTTGGGTGGCTGGGCGCGTGTCTCTCTCCCAGGGATGTTTTAACTCTGTTTTATCTTTCTTACCACTCTTCTTCCCTGCCTGCCCTCCGCTTTGTGCATGGTGTTTTGTTATCATTACTGTCATCTCTCCCAGTTATGTGACTCCTTCTGTTCTCGTCTTTGGAATGTAAGCTTTCCTGTGTCTGGAAATCGGGGTTCCACATGGGCATACATCCCATCAGGTGGTCATCTCAGATCAGGTTTCTGGCCGCACTGTTCATCAGACTGATAAAAATAAACGAATGTTACCGTTGTAAGGAAGACAGAGCTGTCCTTTTGAAAACGAGGGTGGCTAATGGTCCTGGTGGGCCCAGGCCCCCCCCAGTTTTAGCACCGAAGCCCTGTACCCCTGCAGCTTGCCTCCATCTGGGAAAATCGGGACGATGGTCACCCCAGAGGCCCCAGAGGTCCTGAGGGCTGAGGCGGGACGGCTGACTAAGGAACTGTGTCTTGCGGGAGCCAGAGGATCACACTCATCAACTGGAGCTGAAAGGCATTTTACAGATAACTGTTCATCTCACACCCACTTGAGGTTTTTCTAAATGCTTGCATAAATCCATCGGAATTTTGAAAATGCGATTTCTTTTTCTTAACCACTGAGCTGTTTCTGACAGCCCAGGGGTGTTAAGGAATCTTTCAGTCTTCAGCAAAGTCGCTCTTACCTAGTATGACCGCCAGGTGGCAGTGTGGTTCTGCAGCGCTGCAAAACCCCAGCGGCTCTGGCCGCAGGATTTTTTTTTTTTCTTTTCTTTTTAAAATATTTTATTTATATTTATTTGGCTGCATTGGGTTTCAGTTGTAGCATGTGGGCTCTAATTCCCTGACCAGGGATCGAACCTGGGCCCCTTGCATTGGGAGCACAGAGTCTTAGCCACTGGACCACCAGAGAATTCCCCTGGCTGCAGGATTTTTGATGCTTTCTCCCAGATATCGCTTTCAGGAAAGTTGAGGTGGTGCCTTAGGAGCTAGGCAGTGTGTTGATGACTTCCCTTTATCTTGAAAACCTTGCGTTCAGCCCTCATTGTTCTATAACCTAGGCAGGTCTGTAGCTGCTGTCTGGTACCCCTGTTGCTAGTCCGCCTTGGGTGGCTGGGCGCGTGTCTCTCTCCCAGGGATGTTTTAACTCTGTTTTATCTTTCTTACCACTCTTCTTCCCTGCCTGCCCTCCGCTTTGTGCATGGTGTTTTTGTTATCATTACTGTCATCTCTCCCAGTTATGTGACTCCTTCTGTTCTCGTCTTTGGAATGTAAGCTTTCCTGTGTCTGGAAATCGGGGTTCCACATGGGCATACATCCCATCAGGTGGTCATCTCAGATCAGGTTTCTGGCCGCACTGTTCATCAGACTGATAAAAATAAACGAATGTTACCGTTGTAAGGAAGACAGAGTTCCTTTTCCCATGTCATTCCCGTCCCCAAGGCCCCTCAAGTAACCCCACAGCCTTGAGAGGATGCGTTCTCTCTTTAGGGGGCCTCTCCCATGTGCTTGTGGGGTGATGGCTCTTCCCATGCTAGCTGGCTGGTTCCTGATGGCCTGGGAGCCCCGGGCCATCCCCAGATAACCCTCTGCCCCACCCTGAGAGCTAGGGTGCAGTCACGTCCCCCGGGAGGCCAGCAGCCGTGGCACCTGTGGTTTGCTTCTGGAGCACATCGGCTGCTGGCCTCCCTTCTGCCTGGAGTCCACGGGAACCGTATCCCAGCCAATCCACCCGTCCCCCTGAGAACAAGATGAGGGTGCAGTGGTTCTTCGCCAAAGAACCCCTCTCCCCTTGAATGTCTGGGGGAGCCAGGACATCTGTACTGTTTCTGTTTTGTTCCTGAAGTCTCTGGGTACACATCATACTAATTAAATAACTGTTCTGTCCTAACATAAAATTAATTGACGTTAGAACTGCTTTGTTGTTTTTCTTTCTGTTTTAATTTTTATGTTTTTGAGGAGAGTTTGGGATATCAGTTAAACAAATATCAGTCAAAACCTTTTGTCCTGTGTTTGTTTGGAGAGGCCCAGTAAAGTGGGAATCTGAGTATGTCTTGGGTGAGTTTCAATAAGCAGACGGCCACTCTGAGTAGCTTAGGCACCAAATAACTGTGTCTCCTCCCACGTCCATCTACTTGGACCCGGAGTTTATAGGGTAGTGGCCTTAAATGCCCTTTTTGCGTAGACTTTTCGAAGCCAGCTGAGTCCTGCCGTGGCGCAGCCAGCAACGCGTCTTCTCTGTCTCATAATCCCTCCGTCACTCTTAAAATGACCTGTTTTCAAAACTCCCTGGAGCTTTGCCCGCATGCTGGTGTCCCACCAGAGAATCCAAGGAGGGAGCCCCAGTGTGGACACATGAGGAGGAGGGGAACAGGTGTCCCCAAAGACAGCGGGAGATAAGGGGTGGGACCTTTCTGGCCCTGACAGCCTGCGTTGGCCTCTCGAAGCGGCGAGGTGCTTTGCTGCACTTCTGTAGAAGCCCCAGCCGTGTGATCGAGGGCGATCCTACCGCAGACCTTCTGTCCTGTGTTTTCTTCTCCCAAACCTGCCTGAGGACTGTGTCGGCACGCTGCCTCTTGCACCGCCAGAGCTAGGATTGCTGGAGAGCAGTCTGACTGAGCCAGGCCCCCGTGAGCCAGCAGTCCGTGTGTCCACTGAAATGTTCTGCCTCTGACAGACACTCACTCGTGATCTTGACTTTTCAGAATGGACTTTGATGATGAAGATGGAGAAGGTCCCAGCAAGTTTTCAAGGTGAGTTCCTTCATGCTCCCTAGATTTAAAGACACCAACAGCCAGTTATCACCTCGTTGGGATGGATGTACAAGGGTTTAGATGTCTTTTGTCGTTGGAAAAAACAGCGCCTGTTACGCAGTAGCCTGGATGGGAGGGGAGTGTGGGCAGAGTGGATCCCTGTGTCTGCAGGGCTGAGACGCTTTGCTGTCCACCTGGAACTATCACAGCATTGTTAATCGGCTGCACTCTAGTACAAAATAAAGAGTTTTAAACCCTTAAAGAAAGAGAAAAACCATTGCTGTCCCTTGGTGGCCTTATTTGTCCCTCATTCTGTGCTCATAGTTGGCCCTGGGACAGGTAACTTAGAAAAACCTGCCGTATCCCAGCCTAGATTCTCCAAAGGTAAGGATTCAGAAGTGATGAGCTCTGTTGGCTTTTTAAATTAAACGGGCTGCCAGTTTTAATGGATTGCTTTTTAAAAGACAGACCTAGAGTTCCAGTTTAGAAAAATAATCAAGATAAAGCCTCTTTTTCTACCATGGAAAACAAGGAGAAATGTAAGAAACCTGGGTGGCCCTGCTCTGGATGCAGAGAACTGGACCTTCCGTTCCTGAGAGCCGTGTGGCCCACTGGCTACGTGACAGCCTCTCACACGAGGCTCTGCTGCTGTCCTGAGCACAGACTGCCTCCCAGGAGGCGGCTGGCCTGCGGGTGGTGCTGCGGGGGTCGGTGTATCACTTACATGAAGGATAAGGGTGCCCAGCCCCCTGGCTCTTTTATTATTAATGTTATTTTGTTTCCAGCTATGGGAGGAAGTTTGGCAACATCGAGAAAAAGGCAAAGATTATTCCATTGATCTCCGCTAACTTCCCATCTATGTCACGTTGCATATGGAAGGCCCTGCCTTGATGTTCCTCCCCCGACCCCCCACCATCCAAGAATTCCTAATTCTTGGTTGTTGATGAATTTGAAAACCTACCCCATGAGATGAGTCCCTTTCTCTGCTATGCACAGTCCGCAGTTTGGATTGACAGCCTTGGTTAGTTTATTAAAGGTTTTAGAGACTTCTCTGGCGGTCCAGAGGCTAAGACTTTGCCTTCTAATGCAGAGGGTGAGGGTTTGGTCCCTGGTCAGAGAGCTGGGATCCCACATGCCTTGCGGTTAAAACACCAAAACATAAAACAGGAGCAATATTGTAGCAAATTCAATGAGGACTTTAAAAATTGCCCACATCAGAAAAAAAAAAATCTTTAAAAAATGTTTAGAAAAATTATGTCTGTATTGAGCCCTGGACCCATGGCCTCCCAGTTTGCTAGACCCCGTGACAGTTACATTCGGCTGGGTTCTGTGGATTGAGCGTCCTTTCCCCAAACCCAAAAGGAACAGTCTTCTTGTTCCTGGGCTCCCTGGACTCTCCAGATTCTTCGAAAGTCTTGTCCCTGGATTCACTCCTCCCCTCGAACTCTGTGTTCCTTTGTCTGCTCGGGCTCCAGTGGGGCAGGAGGGGAGGAGGCAGAGCCCCTCTGAGCTCTGAGGACCCCTCTGCTTCTGACCAAATCAGGACACGAATTTCTCCAACAGGAGCATGGATTATTTTTTCCTGGGTGCAGACAGAACCCAGCGTGGATGTCCACCGTTTCTTAAGATATATTTCATGGCAGGGAGCGCTCTCTTCCTGAAGGGGAGCCTGCCTGGGAAACAAGGGTGCACACCTCCCCAGCCGGGTTTGTACCCGGCTTATCCCGCCTCCCTTTGTGAGGAAACAAAGCCTTGGGATTCCTCTGGATCCAGAGTCCCCTGGAGACAACGTTCCTTGGCCTGTTGACCTCAGGAAGCGATGGTTCCTGGGTCTTGGAGCAGAAGGAGAAAGGAGAGATGGGGGTGACATCTGTGACCCAGAAGACCAGCATCCGTGATGGGATCACATCGGGGCACCCAGAGCGCGTTGCCGGAGGCCCCCAGGAGGAAACAGAAACCCTAGACTCTGTGCTGGAAGCCCATCCGTGAGTCAGGGCTCAAGCCGGGGCTCCTGTGAACCACATCCACCCCGCTGGCACGTTTAAAATAAGAGGCACGCTGGCGATTTGAGGCCCCCACCATCCAAGAATTCCTAATTCTTGGTTGTTGATGAATTTGAAAACCTACCCCATGAGATGAGTCCCTTTCTCTGCTATGCACAGTCCGCAGTTTGGATTGACAGCCTTGGTTAGTTTATTAAAGGTTTTAGAGACTTCTCTGGCGGTCCAGAGGCTAAGACTTTGCCTTCTAATGCAGAGGGTGAGGGTTTGGTCCCTGGTCAGAGAGCTGGGATCCCACATGCCTTGCGGTTAAAACACCAAAACATAAAACAGGAGCAATATTGTAGCAAATTCAATGAGGACTTTAAAAATTGCCCACATCAGAAAAAAAAAAATCTTTAAAAAATGTTTAGAAAAATTATGTCTGTATTGAGCCCTGGACCCATGGCCTCCCAGTTTGCTAGACCCCGTGACAGTTACATTCGGCTGGGTTCTGTGGATTGAGCGTCCTTTCCCCAAACCCAAAAGGAACAGTCTTCTTGTTCCTGGGCTCCCTGGACTCTCCAGATTCTTCGAAAGTCTTGTCCCTGGATTCACTCCTCCCCTCGAACTCTGTGTTCCTTTGTCTGCTCGGGCTCCAGTGGGGCAGGAGCGAGGAGGCAGAGCCCCTCTGAGCTCTGAGGACCCCTCTGCTTCTGACCAAATCAGGACACGAATTTCTCCAACAGGAGCATGGATTATTTTTTCCTGGGTGCAGACAGAACCCAGCGTGGATGTCCACCGTTTCTTAAGATATATTTCGTGGCAGGGAGCGCTCTCTTCCTGAAGGGGAGCCTGCCTGGGAAACAAGGGTGCACACCTCCCCAGCCGGGTTTGTACCCGGCTTATCCCGCCTCCCTTTGTGAGGAAACAAAGCCTTGGGATTCCTCTGGATCCAGAGTCCCCTGGAGACAACGTTCCTTGGCCTGTTGACCTCAGGAAGCGATGGTTCCTGGGTCTTGGAGCAGAAGGAGAAAGGAGAGATGGGGGTGACATCTGTGACCCAGAAGACCAGCATCCGTGATGGGATCACATCGGGGCACCCAGAGCGCGTTGCCGGAGGCCCCCAGGAGGAAACAGAAACCCTAGACTCTGTGCTGGAAGCCCATCCGTGAGTCAGGGCTCAAGCCGGGGCTCCTGTGAACCACATCCACCCCCGCCCCCCGCTGGCACGTTTAAAATAAGAGGCACAGACTATACTGGTGCCCGCCGGAGCCTGGGCCGCTTCAGTCTGACGGCTGATGGCCCGGCCCGAGCCGGGGGCACCTGAGCTGCTCCCAGCTGGGGGAGACGAGGGAGTCCACCCCTCCCCTCGCCTCGCCTTGCCAGCTGTTTGGGCGGCCGGCGCGGGGCTGCTCCTGCTTCCTGCTCCTGTGCGCACAGTCAGCTGAGGGAGCACTTGGGCGAGGCCCGGGCAGAGAGAGGGGGGCTGAGAGGCGGGTCTCTCGCCAGGGAGTTTGCTGTCTTAGGATCCCGCCGGCGAGCTGGGCCGTGGTCTCCGCCACCGCCCTGGCCTGTGTACAGCCAGCCTCCCCTTCTCTTCGTAGGGTGGCCCCAAACTCAAACGTCCCACCTGCCTTCAGACGTCCTGTCTCCCGTTTTGATTTGGGAAGCGGGTCACAGTCACGTCGGAGGTGCCTTGTAGCCAGTTCAGTTTCCTTCCCACCTTCTCACGGCTGCCTGATCACACACATGCACACATGTGCATTTTTTAATAAATGAAAGAGGATTTATCAACCTATATATACATTTATATAAATTGGTCCAAAAATGCTGGTGCTGGCTTATAAAGGGATTATAGAAAAATATTAAGAAGATTTAGTTATTTTACATTTGGCTGTGCTGGGTCTTGGCTGCTGCACGCGGGCTTTCTCTAGTTGCAGTGAGCTGGATACTCTAGTTGTGGTGCGCGGGCTTCTCATCGCAGTGGCTTCTCTTGGGGCAGCGCATGGGCTCCAGGCTTCTCATCACAGTGACTTCTCTTGGGGCGGAGCATGGGCTCCAGGCATGTGGGCTTCAGTGGTTACAACTCCCGGGCTCAGCAGTTGTGGTGCACAGGCTTAGTTGCTCCTTGGCCTGTGGGATCTTCCTGCACCAGGGATGGAATGGGTGTCCCGGCATGAGCAGGTGGACTCTTAACACTGGACCCTCAGGAAAGCCTCAGAGTAACTTCTGGGAAAATGTTCGAGGACTTAATTATATCCCTCGTCCCCCAAAGCTCGCCGCTTCCAGACGTAGCACTTGGTATGTTTTCTCTGTCGCTTGGTGATGGCTCTGCTTCTCCTTTCTGCGCTCCTCCTCTGACAGCTGACTCCGGCCGTGTGTCAGCTGACGTTTTACTTTCTGTTTCACCCGTTCCGGAAGAATTGAGTGTGGGGACTCAGCCGCTGCACACATGTACACACTTGTGCACATGCATGCACACGCACACATACACGTTCCAGGACCGGAAGTGCCCGGAGGCCTGCTCCACTCTCCCTAGGCCTCAGGCCTCCCTCCCACATGCAGTTGGTGCTGCTCTGGCCTGCAGGTCAGGCCTCTGCTGACCTACATGCTCCCCTCCCCCGCCACAACGTCAAGGGCAGCCTGGCGGCTGAAGCCAGTCTGCAGGGGCTGAGGCTGAGCCGGGATGGGGGCCCGAAGACTAGAGGGGCCAGCTCATGGAGCATGTTCTTCAGGGCTCAGTTGTGTCTGACTCTTCAAGACCCCATGGACTGTAGCCCACCAGGCTCTCTGTCTGTGGGATGCTCCAGGCAAGAAGCCTGGAGGGGTTTCTGTGCCCTCCTCCAGAGGATCGTCCCCACCCAGGGATGGAGCTTGAGTCTCCTGTGGCTCCTGCGTTGGCAGACGGAGTCTTTACTGCTGTCTGCCGGGTAGTCTGTGGTGGTCAGAAACAGAAGAGTGGACACGTGAAGAGTAGAGATACCCTTAATGCTGGGTTTATTTGTTTATTTCTTTTTGGGTCCTCCTTGTGATGTTTGGGCTTCTCTAATTGGGACACGTGGGCTTTAGTTGACCCATGGCATGTGGGATCTTATGTCCCTGACCAGGACTCGAACTCCAGCCCCCTGCATTGAAAGGTGGATTCTCAACCACTGGGCCACCAGGGAAGACCCTGAATGCTGGGTTTACATCTTAGGAACAACCAAGTGTTCACTCCCAAACTTTTCATTTTTGTTGCGACGTGCCATCCGTCTGATTTTTGGCTGAGTTCACGCTCATGCAGCACCTTTCTCAGGAGACCCAGGAGACCTTGCACAGAGTTCTCATCGCTGTTGGTGTGAAGTCGTATGCGGGGCGCAGGGCCAACTACAAACCTGGAATCAGAAGACCTTGTGGATGGGTTTTACTAGCTTTTCTCCCACCTTTGCTTCAGTCTTCCTTCCCCCTTTGGGGATCGGCTTTAGCTGACTCCGGCCGTGTGTCAGCTGACGTTTTACTTTCTGTTTCACCCGTTCCGGAAGAATTGAGTGTGGGGACTCAGCCGCTGCACACATGTACACACTTGTGCACATGCATGCACACGCACACATACACGTTCCAGGACCGGAAGTGCCCGGAGGCCTGCTCCACTCTCCCTAGGCCTCAGGCCTCCCTCCCACATGCAGTTGGTGCTGCTCTGGCCTGCAGGTCAGGCCTCTGCTGACCTACATGCTCCCCTCCCCCGCCACAACGTCAAGGGCAGCCTGGCGGCTGAAGCCAGTCTGCAGGGGCTGAGGCTGAGCCGGGATGGGGGCCCGAAGACTAGAGGGGCCAGCTCATGGAGCATGTTCTTCAGGGCTCAGTTGTGTCTGACTCTTCAAGACCCCATGGACTGTAGCCCACCAGGCTCTCTGTCTGTGGGATGCTCCAGGCAAGAAGCCTGGAGGGGTTTCTGTGCCCTCCTCCAGAGGATCGTCCCCACCCAGGGATGGAGCTTGAGTCTCCTGTGGCTCCTGCGTTGGCAGACGGAGTCTTTACTGCTGTCTGCCGGGTAGTCTGTGGTGGTCAGAAACAGAAGAGTGGACACGTGAAGAGTAGAGATACCCTTAATGCTGGGTTTATTTGTTTATTTCTTTTTGGGTCCTCCTTGTGATGTTTGGGCTTCTCTAATTGGGACACGTGGGCTTTAGTTGACCCATGGCATGTGGGATCTTATGTCCCTGACCAGGACTCGAACTCCAGCCCCCTGCATTGAAAGGTGGATTCTCAACCACTGGGCCACCAGGGAAGACCCTGAATGCTGGGTTTACATCTTAGGAACAACCAAGTGTTCACTCCCAAACTTTTCATTTTTGTTGCGACGTGCCATCCGTCTGATTTTTGGCTGAGTTCACGCTCATGCAGCACCTTTCTCAGGAGACCCAGGAGACCTTGCACAGAGTTCTCATCGCTGTTGGTGTGAAGTCGTATGCGGGGCGCAGGGCCAACTACAAACCTGGAATCAGAAGACCTTGTGGATGGGTTTTACTAGCTTTTCTCCCACCTTTGCTTCAGTCTTCCTTCCCCCTTTGGGGATCGGCTTTAGCTGACCTTCCCGGGGTTCCAGTCTTCATCTCTTTGACCCTCGAGGGTGCCTAGGACATGGTAGCACCCTGTTGCATCAGTCTGTAAGGAGTCCTTACGTTTTTCGGGGTTGTGTCAGTGAACCGCTCACACTATCTAAAAATAAAGCGATCCACAAGAGGAGGATTTCCACGGGGTTCTTTTTTGTCACACCCATTTTGACCTTCTCCTCCTGGTTTTGTGCAGTGTTTACACTTGGGGATGTTTGTTTCTGGCTCTCTGGGTTGTGACAGTGTTTTCATCTTTCCTCTGAATTTGCCACCCTGTTTTATTTAGAGTTCTGATCATCAAAATCCTGTTGATAAAGTGGACACCATGCAATGTGAGCAGGTCCTGCAGGTTTCTTTCCCAACAGAAAGAGAATGAGATTGCCATTTCCCAGAATTCTCAGTCTGTGCCTGGTAGCATAGAGACCCAGGTGTCTTGTTTCAAGGTGGGAGGGTGCTCAGAGTGCTTTTGATGCAGAGAAGTTGGCCAGAAAGGAACAAGGCTTCCCCTGATCAGTCAGCTTGCGGAGGATACCCTGACTTGGCCACGTGGACTCGTTTAGAGCAGGGAGAATTTCACCTGAGCCATCTGATGCTGCTGAGTAGACACCCAAATGAGCGTTGTCAACCTTTCCAATGGAGGAGGACATGGCCACTCACTCCTGTTTTCCTACCTGAAGAATCCCATGGACAGGGGAGCCTGGTGGGCTGCAGTCCATGGGGTGGCAAAGAGTTCGACACAACTGAACAACTGAGCACTGCACAGCCCATACATATTTTAATAGATTCAGGAGCTACACTCACTTGTTTATCAAAGCTTGTTGCTAGGTAGCTGGCCACTCGTCCTCATCTTTGCCCTTCTGTTGGTGACTCCATGTCATTTCATGAAGTGATTGGAGCGTTTTCTGCACTGGTCCAAAGGGGAAGTCCACCAGTGCGGTCCACCGGGGCGGTCCGTCTTAAACACCTGCCCTCTTGTGTCCTTCCAGCACCTGAACTCATGAGTTGGCTTGATCCAATGCAGTGATGAAATGGCTTTAGATCATAGTAAGCACATCACAGAGACCCCTCTCCTCAGACGGTTTACAGAAGGAGATGGTCCATGGCTCTTTTGGAAGTGGGATCAGAAGCCATTGTGCCCTGCTCCTGCCTTGGGGTGGTTACCATGGTAACTAGCTGGAGAGGGAGGGGGCTTGGACTTTACCCTCTACATTTGGGGCATACCTCAAGGGATGGAGGGGAAGGTCCAGGCTTCTGTTTGTAGTACTGTCCCTTTGGGGCCGGGCTCAGTGCTTTCCATCCAGAAGGTGGACCCAGCTGTACTGCGACTTTGCACAGTGTTTTCATCTTTCCTCTGAATTTGCCACCCTGTTTTATTTAGAGTTCTGATCATCAAAATCCTGTTGATAAAGTGGACACCATGCAATGTGAGCAGGTCCTGCAGGTTTCTTTCCCAACAGAAAGAGAATGAGATTGCCATTTCCCAGAATTCTCAGTCTGTGCCTGGTAGCATAGAGACCCAGGTGTCTTGTTTCAAGGTGGGAGGGTGCTCAGAGTGCTTTTGATGCAGAGAAGTTGGCCAGAAAGGAACAAGGCTTCCCCTGATCAGTCAGCTTGGAGGATACCCTGACTTGGCCACGTGGACTCGTTTAGAGCAGGGAGAATTTCACCTGAGCCATCTGATGCTGCTGAGTAGACACCCAAATGAGCGTTGTCAACCTTTCCAATGGAGGAGGACATGGCCACTCACTCCTGTTTTCCTACCTGAAGAATCCCATGGACAGGGGAGCCTGGTGGGCTGCAGTCCATGGGGTGGCAAAGAGTTCGACACAACTGAACAACTGAGCACTGCACAGCCCATACATATTTTAATAGATTCAGGAGCTACACTCACTTGTTTATCAAAGCTTGTTGCTAGGTAGCTGGCCACTCGTCCTCATCTTTGCCCTTCTGTTGGTGACTCCATGTCATTTCATGAAGTGATTGGAGCGTTTTCTGCACTGGTCCAAAGGGGAAGTCCACCAGTGCGGTCCACCGGGGCGGTCCGTCTTAAACACCTGCCCTCTTGTGTCCTTCCAGCACCTGAACTCATGAGTTGGCTTGATCCAATGCAGTGATGAAATGGCTTTAGATCATAGTAAGCACATCACAGAGACCCCTCTCCTCAGACGGTTTACAGAAGGAGATGGTCCATGGCTCTTTTGGAAGTGGGATCAGAAGCCATTGTGCCCTGCTCCTGCCTTGGGGTGGTTACCATGGTAACTAGCTGGAGAGGGAGGGGGCTTGGACTTTACCCTCTACATTTGGGGCATACCTCAAGGGATGGAGGGGAAGGTCCAGGCTTCTGTTTGTAGTACTGTCCCCTTTGGGGCCGCGGCTCAGTGCTTTCCATCCAGAAGGTGCTCACCAGGCACCCAGCTCCGCTCACTGCGATCTTTTATTTAATATTTATTTACTCCTTCATTGATACGGCTGTGCAGAGGCTTGGTTGCTGCACCCAGGATTTTTAGTTGAGGCATGGGGGCTCTAGTTTCCCTACCAGGGATGGGACCCGGGCCCCTGCATTGGGAGGGCTGAGTCTTAGTAACTGGACCCTCAGGGAAGTCCCTTACCACAGTCTCACTCCCCCTGGTCTGTCTGCATGTTCACCTGAGACCTGCCTGCCCTCAGACTCGCCTGTCACCTGCTCCCAGCCCGGGAGGGCGGGGGCGCAGCCCCGTGAACACAAGCAGCCTGTGAAGCAGCCTTGCCTGGGGCTCCCCTTTCTGGCTGTCGGTGCTCCCAGGGCTCCCTCGTCTCTGAGTGCCTGTGAAACCCTAAAACCCGCAGGACAGCTCTGTCTCAGTGTCGTGGAACGGGTCGATGGTTGCTCCCTGTCGAAGCTTGAGGGGATCCTCTCGAGGTAGAAACGTTTCCTGTCCCTTCTGCTCACTCTTCATCTCAGCAGGTCACCGTGTCACCTTCAGAATTCCTGGCAGTGCTGGTGTTTGCGTCGGCTCTGTTTAGTGAGCGGGGGGCACCTGGGCTGTGACTCGGCTGTAGAAAATGTGCTGCCTGTAGAGCGGGGCCTCGGTCACAGCTGATGTGACGCGAGTCTGCGGCACGGCTGTCTGCTCAGGACACCGAGAGGGCAGGGCTGGACGTGTGTGCCTCTGTGGGGCACAGTAAACCATGCGCTCAAGCTGACACAACCACGGTCACTGTGTGTGTGTGTGCGTGTGCATGCTTATCTTGGACAGATGCGTGCGAAAGCATGTCAGGTTCCCTTTGGCTGCCTCAAGGTGATGTCTTCATTCTTTATGCTTATTAAAAAGTATTGATACGTAGGTACATGGGGGCAGTGGAAGCTTTGAGCACATATTTTGAGATGAGACTGAGGCGTCTGTGGAAGCCTGTTTCCTACCCTGGAAAGAAGCTTGCTAAGGTGTCTGGGAGCTGTTTCACCCAAGCTGTGTTCAAAGCATGGAGGTTCTTAGAAAATTAAAAATAGAACCATAATTCAAAAATACACATGCAAAAAAAAAAAAGACATGCACAGTGCTTTGCATCAGTGTTCACTGCAGCGCTGTTTACAGTAGCCAGGACATGGAAGCAACCTAAATGTCCATTGACAGAGGAATGGATAAAGAAGATGTGGTATATGTATATATGTTAGAATATTGCTTAGTCACGAAAAGGAACAGAATTGGGTCATTCATAGAGATGTGGATGGATCTAATCAGTCATAGAGAATGAAGTCAGAAAAATGAATATCACATGTCTGTGGAATGCATATCAACACATGTATGTGGAATCTAGAAAAATGGTGCTGATGAGCCTATTTGCAGGGCAGGGATAGAGATGCAGACAGAGAGAATGGGCGTGTGGGGTGGTGGGATGAATTGAGAGATGATTCACAAATATACAATGCTGTGTGTTACATATATAACTATGTAATATATACATGTGTATTATTATGTGTTACAGCTAGCAGGAAGCTACTGTTAGCACAAGGAGCTTAGCTCAGTGCTCCATGATGATCGGGAGGGGTGGGATGTGGGGTGGTAGGGAGGCTTTAGAGGGAGGGGACATAATGTGCACATAGCTGATACATGTAGTTGTATAGCAGAAACTAACACAACATTGTACAGCAGTTATACCCCCCACCACGAAAAGGCCACTGAATTAGGCCTTATGACTTAACTTGGTCTGTTGGTGACTTGGCATTAAGGACGTGCCAGTTTTACCCCATGAGACAGTGACCCCCCATCTGATCCTTCTCTCTCTCTCCCCCTCTCCTGATCTCGTGCTTTCGGGAAGAGAGAACCACAGTGAGATTGAGAGGCGGCGGAGGAACAAGATGACCCAGTACATCACCGAGCTCTCGGACATGGTCCCCACGTGCAGCGCCCTGGCGCGGAAGCCAGACAAGCTCACCATCCTGCGCATGGCCGTCTCGCACATGAAGTCCATGCGGGGCACGGGGAACAAGTCCACGGACGGCGCCTACAAGCCCTCGTTCCTGACAGAGCAGGTACCCTCCCCCCTTGCCTGCACTCTGTGCGCCCCTGGTGACCCCATCATTGGGAGGGTGAGAATGCCAGCGTCACCGGGATGAGACGTGCTCTGCGGGGACATGGGGTGAAGGGCTAAGGTGGGGCCGCAGCCGGGAAATCTTCTCTCTACTCTTCACTAGGAAACTCCCTTTTCTGGGGAATGTGTGTCTGATTTTTCATCCTCTGCTTTTTTGCTACCCCATGTACCTTAATAAGATGAACCTCCCTGGTGGCTCAGTGGTAATGGATCCGGTCATCAGTGCAGAAGACATGGGTTTGATCCATGGGTCAGGTAGATGCCCTGAGGAAGGGAATGGCCACTCACTCCAGCTCTTTAATCCTTGTAAAAATCCTGCTGGGGTCCATATTTGACATTAATCTCTTTATCTTTAAGTGGCTGGGGATTGGGAATGTGGAGGGAGACTTTCCTGGTGGCCCAGTGGCAAAGACTCTGAGCTTCCAATGCAGGGACCCAGGTTCCATCCCGGGTCAGGGAGCTGGATCCCACATGCCAAGCTAAGAGGTGACATTGCCGCTAAAGGCCCCACATGCCACAACTAGGACTCGGCACAGCCAAAATAAATAATCTTAAAAAAAAGAGAAAAAGTAGAGAGAAGGCCGTTATGCAGGCACAGGCGTCCTCCCCCATTTCCCTCTGGGTTCCAGGGCTGACTGTTGGTAACGACTAACAGTTACGTGCGTTCAGTACCTCCTATGCTCCAAGCCTCTACTAAGTCCTTCACAGTCAAGATCTCACTTAACTTCACAAAATCTCACTGAAGGAAAAAAGAAAAAGAAAAAAACCCAGAAGCCGAAGATGCTCTGTCTGGAGCCCAGACTTGCACAGCGAAATGGAAGAGCCAGAGTTGATGGTCCGCTGTGACTCCACCATCCGTGTGTCTAGACCTTCCTGTTGGTTTGCCTGGAGGACACGGGCATGGCTGATTCTGGATTCGGGGCGCAGGACCCTGGTAATGAGTGGGGTGCTCCCAGAAGACAGAAACCAGGAAGGAGGGTATAGAAAGAGGAGGCTGTGGGCAGGGTGAGGCTCTGGCTCGTACGCCCTTCCCACACTCCCAGTTAAAGGGCTGAAGCTGTGAAAACATAAATGGGCTCCTCAGCGTCCACTTCCTGTCCTTCAGAGACAGAATTCTCCACTTTCCCAGACAACCAGTTTCATGTGGGATGGCCCTTCCTGTTGGGAAGACCTTCTCATCACTGAAAATAAAACCGCTGACCCAGCTTCCGAACGAAGTCTCATCGAGAGGGGTGGAAGAGCAGAAGTGCCAGGCAAGAGACACGGGGAGAATAAATGCTTCCTTAAAGAGTGCGCAGATGCCCGCTTCCGCCCCCGATTCCCAGGCAGAGGATGTTAGAGTTCTGACTCAGCCGCGGGCTCAGAGACCTCCCCGGGTTCTGCTCACCAGTTGACTCACGTTTCCTAATCTTTGAGCTTTCGGAAAACCCTTGGGTCAGGCGTGGAGGGTGGGGCTGGATGCTCCATGCTCGACACAGGAGGTCCTGCCTCTCTGTTACAGCTGGCTTCCACCTACAGTTGTTGTTGTTCAGTCTCTCAGTTGTGTCTGACTCTGTGACCCCATGGACTGTAGCCCACCTGGCTCCTCTGTCTCTGGGATTCTCCAGACAAGATTACTGGAGTGGGTTGCCATTTTCTCCTCCAGGGGATCTTTCCAACCCAGGGACTGAACCCAAGTCTCCTGCGTTGGCAGGTGGATTCTTTACCACTGCGCCACCAGGGAAACCCACCTACAGTTACACATGAGCTGAGAATTTGGGGCTTCCCAGGTGGCGCTAGTGGTGAAGAACCTGCCTGCCAATGCAGGAGACATAAGGGACCTGAGTTTGATCCCTGGGTCAGGATCCCCTGGAGAAGGAAATGGCAACCTGCTGCATACAGTACTCTTACCTGGAGAATCCCATGGATAGAGGAGCCTGGCAGGCTACAGTCCATGGGGTCACAAAGCGTTGAACACGACTGAGGGCACACACATCCGTTGGTCATTGGCTCAGGGCCCTACGGCCTCTGCTTCTGTAGTTGTGGTGCTAGGGTTTAGTTGCTCCATGCTATGTGGAAGCTTCCTGGACCAGGGATTGAGCCTGTGTCCCCTGCATTGGCAGGTGGATTCTTATCCTTTCTACCACCAGGGAAGTCTGCTTTGTGCACTTTTAAAGCTTGTTTTCCAAAAAAAGAGCAAATTTCCCCAAAGCTCTTAGGTATCATCATGAATTTCTAAGTGAAATTGAAGGCTGTTAATAGGATGGATTGTCCTCGCGGAGTCCTAGTCATGATCTTTTCTTCCCAGGAACTGAAGCATCTGATCCTCGAAGCGGCTGATGGGTTTCTGTTTGTGGTGGCAGCTGAGACGGGCAGAGTGATCTACGTGTCCGACTCCGTCACTCCCGTGCTCAACCAGCCGCAGTCAGAGTGGTTCGGGAGCACGCTCTACGAGCAGGTGCATCCTGACGACGTGGAGAAGCTGAGGGAGCAGCTGTGCACCTCAGAAAACTCAATGACAGGTCAGTGCCTCTCTCCAGAAGCTTTCTCCTTAGCGGAGTTTTCTTTCATCCAACATACCAAGGAATAACGTGACAACATAGGTATTACCCTGGGTGAAACAGATAGTGGGGGTTTGATGTGTGCTCTGGGACAGCCTGAGAGATAGGGTGGGAGGGGGTACGGGTGGGGGGACACAGGTGTGCCAGTGGCCGATT
The DNA here is from genome assembly GCA_022376925.1 of Tragulus kanchil. NCBI lineage: Eukaryota > Metazoa > Chordata > Mammalia > Artiodactyla > Tragulidae > Tragulus > Tragulus kanchil. The sequence goes on from JAIOJX010000032.1 coordinate 26,246,447, forward strand.
CATGCTGATGTATGGCAGAAACCATCACAACACCATGATTATCCTCTGATTAAAATTAATTAATTAAAAAAACCAGGAAGTTGGAGTTCAGAAAAAATTGCCTGTATATAAGAGATATGTTTGACTTAGCTTGTGTAATAGCTTCATGTATCCTGTAACATTTAAAAATTCATTTTTTATTTTTAATTTTTTCAAAGATTTATTTATTTATTTATTTTGGGCGGGGGTCAGGTTGGGGAAGGAGGGGAGCAGGCGGGCCACTTCTATTGGTCTTTCGTTTCTCTATGTTCATCCGTCTTTGTTTTTTTTCTCCTGTGGGCCTCCCATCGCGGTGGTGTCTGTCGCTGCAGAGCACTGGCTCCGGGCGCATGCGCTCCAGAGCTCCGGCTCGGTGATTGGACACATCAGTCCAGCTGCTCCGTGGCACATGGGATCTTCCCAGGCCAGGGCTCGAACCGGCGCCCCTTGCACTGCAAGGCGGTGTCCCCACCCACTGGACCACCAGGGGAAGCCCTAAAAATTCATTTTCAATGCATCATTTTTTCCCTATATTTTACCTGCAATTGTGGGATGTTGTCACTAGGAGGCATTGTTGACACATTAGTGGCAGCCACCGGCTCTGAAGGGAGGGTTATGCCTGAAATGTGTGAGTATTTGTGAAACCTGATCATAGGCATTGATTTCCCAGTCCTTATTTACTGGAAGTGAAATTTCTTATTGTGACATTTGAATTCAGTTAGCTCCACTCAAACACAAAATAATGTGCTATAAAAATCAGTGCAGGAAACAAAATCATGAAGTGCAACTACAGGGCTTGGGGTGGGGAACGTGGGCTAGAAACACAGCAGTAAACTTATGTCCATGACAACTACGAACAAAGAAACCTAGTGAAAATGGGAGCTCTGCTTGACACATGAAGTGGTTAAGAAAGGGAAACCTATGTGACAACATAGGTATTACCCTGGGTGAAACAGATAGTGGGGTTTGATGTGTGCTCTGGGACAGCCTGAGAGATAGGGTGGGAGGGGGTACGGGTGGGGGGACACAGGTGTGCCAGTGGCCGATTCATGCTGATGTATGGCAGAAACCATCACAACACCATGATTATCCTCTGATTAAAATTAATTAATTAAAAAAACCAGGAAGTTGGAGTTCAGAAAAAATTGCCTGTATATAAGAGATATGTTTGACTTAGCTTGTGTAATAGCTTCATGTATCCTGTAACATTTTAAAAATTCATTTTTTTTATTTTTTAATTTTTTTTTAAAGATTTATTTATTTATTTATTTTGGGCGGGGGTCAGGTTGGGGAAGGAGGGGAGCAGGCGGGCCACTTCTATTGGTCTTTCGTTTCTCTATGTTCATCCGTCTTTGTTTTTTTTCTCCTGTGGGCCTCCCATCGCGGTGGTGTCTGTCGCTGCAGAGCACTGGCTCCGGGCGCATGCGCTCCAGAGCTCCGGCTCGGTGATTGGACACATCAGTCCAGCTGCTCCGTGGCACATGGGATCTTCCCAGGCCAGGGCTCGAACCGGCGCCCCTTGCACTGCAAGGCGGTGTCCCCACCCACTGGACCACCAGGGGAAGCCCTAAAAATTCATTTTCAATGCATCATTTTTTCCCTATATTTTACCTGCAATTGTGGGATGTTGTCACTAGGAGGCATTGTTGACACATTAGTGGCAGCCACCGGCTCTGAAGGGAGGGTTATGCCTGAAATGTGTGAGTATTTGTGAAACCTGATCATAGGCATTGATTTCCCAGTCCTTATTTACTGGAAGTGAAATTTCTTATTGTGACATTTGAATTCAGTTAGCTCCACTCAAACACAAAATAATGTGCTATAAAAATCAGTGCAGGAAACAAAATCATGAAGTGCAACTACAGGGCTTGGGGTGGGGAACGTGGGCTAGAAACACAGCAGTAAACTTATGTCCATGACAACTACGAACAAAGAAACCTAGTGAAAATGGGAGCTCTGCTTGACACATGAAGTGGTTAAGAAATGCCTGGCTCCTGACTTAAAACTGATGTGAGGTTTACGTGTGGAAGTGAGCCACAGAGGGCTGCTGTGGAACGGAGCAGGCCCTTCGTGGGAAGTCAGGCAGAGATTAAGAACTGTAACATCGGTGTGGATGGGTGTGGCTCATAGCACATGCAGTAAGTAGAGGCAGCCGCTGTGTACACACGTGTGTGCATGTGGTGAATTCCTGTGTGGCTGGGTTCTGCTGGGCACAGCTACTGTGTTCATCCAGTACTTCTTGTGTACAAAACCACCCGTAAGCAAACACAAAGTCCACATTCTGTTCTGACTGTCCCCCAGTGTGGCAATGGCATTGGAACAGAACTGAATTTGTAATTATTTTATTCATTTCTGTATTTGGCTGTGTTTGGGCCTTAGTGGAGGCATGTGGGCTCTTTGGTGCATCACGTGGAATCTTCCCTTGCAGTGCACGGGCTCTCTAGTTGTGACTTGAAGGCTCAGTCGTTACAGCACGTGGGCTTAGTCGCCCTGCATCATGTGGGGGTCTTAGTTCCCTGATTAGGGATTGAACCTATGTCTTCTGTGTTACACGGTGGATTCCTCACCACTGGACTGCCAGGAAAGTCCCAAGATGGCCGCTGGAGTCTTGCTTTCTTCTCAGTCTGCTTGCAGCACCTCTCTCAGTGCTCGGCACACAGTAGGCACTCAGCAGAAGCCTGGTGAGCAGTGAGGCAGGTCGTTTATACCATAGCAGTCTTCTAGGGTCGCCATCACGAAACAGCACCGACTGGGTGGCTTAAACCACGGACATTTATTTTCTCACGGTTTTGGAGTTTGGAAATCCAAGGTCATGCAGTTGACAGGTGTGGCCTTTGGTGAGCGCTCTCTCCTGGGCCTGCAGACGTCCGCCTTCCTGCTCTGTGTCAGTGTTAGTCGTTGAGCATGTCTGATTCTCTGAGACACCATGGACTGTAGACCGCCAGGCTCCTCCATCCATGGGATTCTCCAGGCAAGATGACTGAATTAGGTAGCCGTGCCCTGCTCTGTACACACGTGGATTTTCCTTTGTGTTCATACGTCCCTAGTCTCTCTCTTTCTTCTTTATTTATTTGGCTGTCCTGGGCTTTCTCTAGTTGTGGGAAGTTGGGGGCTGTTCTCTAATTGCAGCGCACGGGCTTCTCATTGTTGAGAAGCATGGGCTGTAGGGGGCCCAGGCTTCAGTAGTTGTGGCTCATGGCCTTATTTTGCCTCAAGGCATGTGGGATCCTCTCAGAGCAGGGATCAAACCCACATCCCCTGCATTTAGAGATGGATTCTTAACTATTGGACCAGCAGGGAATTCCCTCTTTCTCTTCTTATAGAGATACCAGGCCTTTTGGATTAGGGCTGTGCTTTTTTTTTTTTTTTTTTTAACTTTTATTTTACTTTTACTGAGTTTTGTTGTTTACAGATACGTATGTTCCCAGATTGGTCATATGTATATCCCCCCCATCCCACCCCTCCAGATTGTCACACAGCACCCCTGCAAGATCCGCTTTTCTCACAGAGCAATGACTATAGCTGTTTTCTTCACTTATGATAGTACAGGTTTTCATGCCACTTCCTTTACGCCTCTCACCCACTGTTCCTTCCTCACAATGTCCATATGTCCACTGTCCATGTCTGTCTTTCCATCTCTTCACTGCATGTGCCATCATCACCATCCTACTAGATTCCATATATGTGTGTTAGTATATTGTACTTGTCCTTCTCTTTCTAACTTCACTTTTAATGATAGGTTCTAGAGCCAGCTACCTCATTAGGGCTGATTCTTCTGCATTTCTTTTTACAGCTGTGTAGTATTACATTGTATATACGTGCCAGAGCTTTTGTATCCATTTGTTTGTCAATGGGCATCTAGGTTGCTTCCATGTTCTAGCTATTGTATAGATAGCTGCAATGAACATTGGGGTACAGGTGCTTCTTTCGGATTTGATTTCATCAGGGTATAAGCCTAAGAGTGGGATTGCTGGGTCGTATGGTGCTTCTATTGTTAGTTTTTTAAGAAATCTCCAGACTGTCTTCCATAGAGGCTGTATCAGTTTACATTCCCACCAGCAATGCAGGAGTGTTCCCTTTTCTCCACACCCTCTCCAGCATTTATTGTCTGTCGATTTGTGGATGATGGCCATTCTGACGGGTGTGAGGTGATAGCTCATTGTAGTTTTGATTTGCATTTCTCTAATTATAAGCAAAGTTGAGCATCATTTCATGTGTTTTGGGGCCTCTTTCATTTATTTATTTTCATCCATCCTTGTTCTTTGGTCTGTGTGGGCCTTCCTTTGCAGTGGCCTCTGTTGTTGCAGAGCACCGGCTCTGGGCATATGTGTTCCAGAGCTCTGGCTTGGTAGTTGGTCGCATCGGTCCAGCCACTCCACGGCACGTGGGATCTTCCTAGGCCAGGGATTGAACTAGCACCCCTTGCACTGCAAGGCAGTGTCCTTACCCACTGGATCACCAGGGAAGCCCAGGGCTGTGGTCTTCAATTGACGTTTTTCACCTCCTTGAAGGGCCTGTGTCCAAATACAGTCACATTCTGAGGTCCTGGGGACTAGGATTTCAAGATACCAATTTTGGGGGGACACAATCCAGTGTATAACACCTATGATAAGATTGAATCGGATGTTGTCAAAGTGGGAAGGGAGCTCAAGAGGGAGGGGATATATGTATACATGTAGCTGATTCACTTTGCTGCACAGGAGAAGTAAACACATTATAAAACAATATAAGCGTTAGTTCCTTAGTTGTGTCCAACTGTTCGCAACCCTATGGACTGTAGCCCATCAGGCTCCTCCGTCCATGGGATTCTCCAGGCAAGAAGACTGGAGGGGGTTGCCATGCCGTTCTCCAGGGGATATTCCCAACCCAGGGATCGAACCCGAATTTCCCACGTTGGCAGGCAGATTCTTTACTGTCTGAGCCACCAGAGAAGCCCCTCCCTCCAAAGGGCCCTGTCCAAATGGCAGGATAGGTCCCCTGTCCAGTCTTCCCACCACTGCAGGATAACTGGGCTCGTGCTCTCCTCCAGTGAAATGCACTGCACTCCCATAGAACTAACTAGAAGACTTCTTTACAGTGACAGGCGTCCTCCTGTTTGTGAATGGTCATAGTCATTTTCTCTGTGTCAGTTCCCAATGACCCATGAAAAGGAGAAACATAATGAAGGAAGTGAGGTGTGTAGACAGAGTGCTTATCGCCAGGTCTCCCGAAATGGCCTAGGGAGGCGTGTGTGTAAAACAGCAGCACTGAAACAGACTCAGAGAAAGAGGCGGTTTGCCATCCCACAGCTGGGGCTGAATTAGAGAACTCTGTGCAGAAATCTTAGGGGCCACGCCTTGTGCAGGGAATGATCTGGAAGGGATGTGAAAGGGAGGATGCATCGCGATTTAAGTGGTGGTTTGACAGCTGAAATCACCTTCCCTAAAAAGAGCTGTCTTTTTCCCCGAGGCCAGGGTTTGCACACAGGCTGTGGCTTTCTGAAACCCGTCAGGAGACCCAGCGGGGGCAGTGGGTGGGGGAAGTGAGGGGCGAGGGCAAGTCAAAGGTTTGGCTCTTTGGCTTGCCAGAGTTGGGTGGACACTGTCTGTGGGACTCTTCATGTGTGTGGCAATGTTGACGTGGGCAGCCAGTGCTTCCTCTGGACGAGAGAGTCCCTGGAGCGGACGTCGGACAGTGGCCTTGGCAGCCAGAGCTGGTGTCGTGGAGGGAGTCCTCCAAGACTCCAGAGGAGAGCCAGCCAGCAAACCCTCCTTCTTAGGAAGAAGGAGGTGGGGTGGAGAAGGATGGCAGAGAGCACCGGGTCTCCTCTAGAACCAGAGAGCACACGAATCTCCTAGGATACACAGCGTAAATGCGTATCGATCCAATGGGAGGGGGCTGGGACAGTTTACTACAGAAAGCCTGCCACTGGCCTCAGGGTTTTCCTCAAGGACTGGGCAGGATCTGGGCTTCGTAACTAGCAAAGTACAGATGTAATGAGAATTGGTAATAGAAAAAAACACAGGGATGATTTGAGGCCTTCGATGATTGGACTGGGGTTTCTCAGCCCTCCTGTCCTTAGGCCTGTCAGATTTCAGGCCTGGAGAGAAGTGACGTGGCCCACTGGATGGGGCATCAGGGTGGGAGGGACGGTGTGGGGGCAGGGAGCAGGCAGGGCCTGCTGGGGTGGAGCTGGTTTACCCAGGACGGCCAGGCCCACTTGACCCAATGGAGCTTCCTTCTCTGAGCCTCCCAGTCAGTAAAGAGTCCCTGTTCCACCCATGGGTTCTGCAGGGTCACCTGGATGGAGTGTGTGGGGCATTGCCTGTGCACGGTGGGAAGGGGATAAGATGCCTCATGACAGAGGGGCCTGCAGACATCTGTGCCGGTTTGAAAACCCCATAAAAGCCATGCCTGTGCACAGTTGTAGTCGTGGGATGGGGGTGATGGAGGCGTTCTTCCTTGTGGAATTAAAATCTGCATCCCCCGGCCCCCACCCCGACTGGAAGCGTGGTGACAGGGTGGGTCAGAAGACACACAAGGCCTCCTTAGGTTGAGCCCAGGCATCGCAGAATGGTGGTGGCGGCTGTTCAGCCGCTCAGTCGTCACCGACTCTCTGCAGCCCCACAGACGGCAGCACGGCAGGCTCCTCTGTCCTCCCCCGTCTCCCAGAGTTTGCTCAGACCCGTGCACGGGTCCCACTTGGCTGTGAACAAAAACTGAGGTTCATGAGTGTGCGGAGGGGCGGGGGAGCCCTCACCTTGTAGGGGCACCCTCACCTTGCAGGAGCAGCATCGCTGGTGGAGAGAGTGCTGGAAGGGCCTCGGGAGCACCTTGTGCTCTGTGCTCTGGCAGGCTCCTTTCTTCCCTGGCTCTCGTTCTCCTAATCTCAGCCGAGGACCTTTCGAGAACCCTCTAGCTCTTTGCCCAAGGCCCCGGTATAGAATCTAATCCACTGATTGGAGAAATAGCGGGAGGTTGCAGAAGAGGAACTAAATCGCCACCATGTCCTTGGCTCAGGGCCACGCGTGCTGGCCCCTCTGGGCCCGATTCCCATGCGCCCGCGTTGGTGGGTGTCACGGCCTGCGGGTGGGCGTGGGGCAGGGCAGCCGCGTTGGCTCTGGAAACCCAAGAGCCGTGCAGAGCACAGGACACCGAAAGTAAACGATGAAATGTTTTCAAATCTCAAAGAAAAACATGAATTGAATCTTAACCTTCCATGAAAATTAAAATCACACTTTCAGTATTATTTAAAAATGCTGCACAGAGAGATGCATTAAGTAATAAGGGTGGAGTTTTCTCTCCCTTAATAATTGTATAGGTGGGTTTTGAGGAGAAGGAGAAGGTCAAGAAGTGACTGAAACTGTGCACGTGTGCTAAGTCACTGCATCGTGTCTTTGCGACCCCATGGTCTGTAGCATGCATGCTCCTCTGTCCGTGGGATTCTCTAGGAGTACACTGCTATGCCCTTCTCCGGGGGATCTTCACAAGCCAGGGATCAAACCCGTGGCTCTACCTGCATTGGCATGCGGGTCCTTTACCACTAGTGCCACCTGGGAAGCCCGACTAAACTATAGAGAAAGAAATTCTCAATGGCCAATATGCAGTCCATTGGAATTGGATCACCAGTGACTGAGATTCACACAAGGCCTCCTTAGGTTGAGCCCAGGCATCGCAGAATGGTGGTGGCGGCTGTTCAGCCGCTCAGTCGTCACCGACTCTCTGCAGCCCCCAGCAGAAGCACAGCCAGGCCAGGCTCCTCTGTCCTCCCCGTCTCCAGGTCGCTCAGACCCCCGTGCACGGGTCCCACTTGGCTGTGAACAAAAACTGAGGTTCATGAGTGTGCGGAGGGGCGGGGGAGCCCTCACCTTGTAGGGGCACCCTCACCTTGCAGGAGCAGCATCGCTGGTGGAGAGAGTGCTGGAAGGGCCTCGGGAGCACCTTGTGCTCTGTGCTCTGGCAGGCTCCTTTCTTCCCTGGCTCTCGTTCTCCTAATCTCAGCCGAGGACCTTTCGAGAACCCTCTAGCTCTTTGCCCAAGGCCCCGGTATAGAATCTAATCCACTGATTGGAGAAATAGCGGGAGGTTGCAGAAGAGGAACTAAATCGCCACCATGTCCTTGGCTCAGGGCCACGCGTGCTGGCCCCTCTGGGCCCGATTCCCATGCGCCCGCGTTGGTGGGTGTCACGGCCTGCGGGTGGGCGTGGGGCAGGGCAGCCGCGTTGGCTCTGGAAACCCAAGAGCCGTGCAGAGCACAGGACACCGAAAGTAAACGATGAAATGTTTTCAAATCTCAAAGAAAAACATGAATTGAATCTTAACCTTCCATGAAAATTAAAATCACACTTTCAGTATTATTTAAAAATGCTGCACAGAGAGATGCATTAAGTAATAAGGGTGGAGTTTTCTCTCCTTAATAATTGTATAGGTGGGTTTTGAGGAGAAGGAGAAGGTCAAGAAGTGACTGAAACTGTGCACGTGTGCTAAGTCACTGCATCGTGTCTTTGCGACCCCATGGTCTGTAGCATGCATGCTCCTCTGTCCGTGGGATTCTCTAGGAGTACACTGCTATGCCCTTCTCCGGGGGATCTTCACAAGCCAGGGATCAAACCCGTGGCTCTACCTGCATTGGCATGCGGGTCCTTTACCACTAGTGCCACCTGGGAAGCCCGACTAAACTATAGAGAAAGAAATTCTCAATGGCCAATATGCAGTCCATTGGAATTGGATCACCAGTGACTGAGATTCTGCTCATTTAGCTTCTTATGTTTGAATCAGTGAATTTCCCAAAGGGAAAAAGAAAGAGCCAGGCAGAAGGCATATTCATTTTCCAGGATTTAGGTTGGCTATAACTTGAGGGGGAACCCTGGCGGGGTGTGTTTAGTCACAAGGAGAACACAACTACTTGAGAGACCATATCTTGGCCAGAGGGTCAAAGAGGTCTGTCCTTACATTGTGGGGAATGAACAGTGGGTGGGAAGCGTAAAGGAGGTAGCATGAAAACCTGTACTATCGCATGTGAAGAAAATAGCTATTGTCATTGCTCTGTGAGAAAAGGGGATCCTGCAGGGGTGCTGTGTGACGGTCTGGAGGGGTGGGATGGGGAGGATGTACATATGACTAATCTGGGAACATGCATATCTGTAAACAACAAAACTCTGTAAAACTTAAAAGTAAAATAAAAGTTTTTTTTAAAAAAAATTAAAAAAAAAAAAAGAGGTCTGTCCTCTGAAACTGAATGACTCTGGATGTAAACCTGGAAAATCTCTCCACAAACAGTGGGGGTGATGGGTTGTCAATGAGTCCAAGGATTCTAGACGGTTCTAAGGCTGGCGAAAAGCAACCAGTGTCTTCTTCCCAGAGACCCCCATGCTGATAGGAAAGAGCAGCCATGGGGCCAGCCTGATTCAGGTGATGGAAAGCCAAACCCAGTGAGGAAGGAAGTTCATTGGCTCATGTAACTGAAAAGGATTTGCTGGCTTCATGCACAGAAGGATCCAGGTAATTAAACCTAACAAAAGTACCATTGGTCTTTGTTATTTGCAGATTCAGTATTGGTGAATTTGATAGCAACACAATGTCCTTGTAACCCCAACATCGATGCCCACGAAGTATTTGAGGTCGTTTGAGGGTGCAGAGAGGCTGGTCACACAGAATGACACCCTGCCGTCTGGTCTCGGCCCTTGTTAACTAGAAACACATGTTCTTCTTGCAGTGTATTCTGGGCCATGGTTTAGGATCTCTTTCTGCTTTTTGTGGGTGATTTTGCTGTTTAACGTGACCCCTGAGAGCAGTACTGAAGTTGGCTCCATGCTGTTGAAGGCAAGAGCTGTAATGTACCCTCCGGAGAGAAGACATGTGCTGGATAAACCTCCTTTAGGTATGAGTCATAAGTGCTGTTGCTTGTGAGTTCAGTGTTAATGAATCAGTATGCACTCAAGAAGGTGTCTTTAAATAGAAACAGAGAACGAGACTCTGTGTCCATTGACTGATAAGAGTGTTGTGACCAGAGGCTGGCAGGAGCCTAACCCTGGGTCTCCCTTAGGAGCAGTGGTGCAGTGTTTGCGATGACTTCACTAAAGAGAACCGCTGTGACTAATGAGAATCAGCTGTGTACCTTTTTCTCCATCTCTGTTTCTTTTTTAAAGCTTTATTTAGCTACAGTGGATATACTAAAGACTGCACCTATTGAATGTAAATAATTTGATGAGTTTGGACATAACGCACACACCCAGGAAACCACTGCCACCATCAAGGTATTAAACATATCCTTCCTCTCCAAAGAGTTCCTTATGCTCTTTTGTGTGTGTTTTTTTTTTTTTTTCCTTTTCCTTCCCAACTTTCTTCCTACCTCCCTTCGCTCCTCCTTTTCTCTCTCCTTTCTTTCTTTCTTTTGGTAAGAACACGAGATCTCTCTTTAATCTCTTTTGAAGTGCACCTTGGTGTATAGACACAGTAATGTAAGCAGATGTCTAGAATTTACTCATCTTGCAAAACTGAAACTTTATACTCATTAAGCACCAACTCCCATTCCCCCCTCCACACCCAGCCCCTAGCAACTGCCGTTTCCTTCTGCTTCTATGAGTCTGACTACTCTAGACACCTCCTATAAGAGGAATCATTAGTATTTGTCCTTTTGTGACTGGCTAATTTCGCTTAGCATACCATCATCGAGGTTCATCCCTGTTGTCGCAAGTGATGAGACTAACTTCTTTAAGGCTGGCTCATATCCCACTGTGTGGATATGAACCACCTCTAGTTTACTCATTCAGCTGTCAGAGGGCGTTTGGGCTGTTTCTGTATCGTGGCCGCTGTGGACAAGGCGGCAGTGAGCACCAGAGTGCAGATGGCTCTTTGAGCTCCTGCTTGCAGCGCTCTCAGATGTGTTGGTACACTGTCTCCAGAGGTGGGGATACTCTCCCAGGCAGGGCTGGGTCTCACCAGGCTCTCTGCACAGGACAGCAGAGGCATTTACTAGAAGCTCTGAGCTTATGTTCTTTAGGCTTTGCAGCGGGTTTCCCGTGTAGCTCAGTGATAAAGAATCCACCTGCCAATGCAGGAGATGTGGGTTTGATCCCTGGCTCGGGGAGATCCCCTGGAGAAGGAAACAGCAGCCTGCTCCAGTGTTCTTGCCTGGAGAATCTCCATGGACAGAGGAGCCTGGTGGGCTACAGTCCATAGAGTTGCAACGAGTCAGATATGAACAACAAAGCTTTGTACCTCCAGCAGAAACAGATGGCCTTCCTAATGCTTCTAGCAAAAACCCCGAGACTGGCTCTCTTGGATCATCTTGGGCCACCTGTCCTGCCCGATTCCAGTGGCCAGGGAGGCTGAGCCAGGCTGTGAGGCCAGCGTCTCCACCCAAGACATTTGGACCCAAGAGCTGGGGAGATGTGATTTCCTGGGGGAAGTTAACACAGTGACTCCAGGGGGCAAGGGTTGCTGGGTACGCAGACTGCAGGTTGGCACTGGCTGGGAGAGCCAGGCTCGGGGAGGCCGCCCTGGGGAGGACGTGTGTTCTCCTGGAGAGTGGGGAGCTCCTCCTCTGACCCAGAACGCTGGGGACTGTGGGTGACAGGATTCTGAGCTGAAGATGGAGCCCATGTTGATAAGGTATGACAGTGTCAGGTGGTGGTCAGGTAGAGTCTGATGGAGCGAGGGGCTGCAGAGAGCAGTACGGTGGATCTGGAGTGACCCGAGCCCCGGCTCACTGTGCGTGGGGAGAGGAACCCAGGTGAGGCCCAGGTGGTACCTGTGCCTTTGACCGTAGCAGGATGTGCCTGGGCAGGGCAGGGGATCGAGAAGGGCAGCGGTGTGCGAACTGGCTAGGAGAGCACAGCGGGGTGAGTCCTCTCTTCCATGATCTAGCCCAAGACCCTTCGCCAGCCCCCAGCCCGTCCCCATGGCCACTGCACTCTGGAAAGCCCTGATTCTGGGGGGCAGACCCCGGAGACTCCTTGTCAGCGACCTCGAGCGCTATGCCTCGCTGTGTAGGAAGTGCCCGGCATCCCTGGGCCCATGGACTTGTCAGAATCAAGTTTATTTGACCTATTTCCCTCTTTGTTTTTCTGTGGCTCTGTTTCTGCTCGACCCTTCATTCAGAGAACTGGGTCAGCCTTTTGGTTCACTGTAGAGAAGAACTGTGCAGTGAGCAGCACTGTCCAAAGGCTCGGAGTGGAAACTGAGGCTGGATTCATCATCCTCTCTCCCTTCTTCTTCCCTTGCCTTCCTTCCTTCTTTCCTCTGTCCCTCTCTGTCTTTATCCAGTCACTACTTTTTAAAAAAATCATGTATCTGGGACTTATCTGATGGTCCAGTGGTGAAGACTTTGCCTTCCAATGCATGGGGTGCAGGTTAGATGCCTGGTCAGGGAGCTAAGATCCCATATGCCTTGCAATCAGGAAAACCAAAATATAAAACAGAAACAGTATTATAACAAATTCAATAGCGACTTTAAAGTAAAAATCTTGTCTTCATTCATTCAACAAACACGAGTTCTACACAACCGTAGAAAGCTCATCGGGGACACAGCCTCCCCTTCTCATCACTGACAGGCATTTCCAGCTGTTATTGAATGAACGCACCCCCATTTCCTAACTGTTCCAAATGATTTGTGATAATCTGGGGCGAGCCCCAGCCAGGTCACTCCCAGAGCGCTTTGGCCGGAAAGCTCCCACATGTGATTCACGTGTTCCAATCAGCTGTGATTCCGCTCCCGCTATCTTCCTGAGAGCCTCTCCAAGGTCCACAGATGCTTTCAGCCTTGGATCACAGGGTTTGGCCAGGCCAAGGTCCGGCCACGGGGAGCAGCTCCCCGGGAAGCCTGCTCAGCCAGCTGGGCTCACGGACCTGTCACCACGCCGCTCCTGGAGGGCTTCGGCTGCTGCCTCTGCCCACGCCTGCATGGCACGGTGCATGGTCACTTCTATTTCTCACTCCACCATAGCAGTCTGTTTACAACTGTAGCAGACACTCTTACATTTTTAAATTAATTTGTTAGTTTTGGCTGTGCTGGGTCTTTGTTGCTTTTCCCTAGTTGTGATGAGCAGCAGCTACTGTCTAGTTGTGGTACACGGGCTTCTCATTGCGGTGGCTCCTCTTGTTGGGGAGCATCAGCTCTAGAGTGTGCAGGCTTCATTTGTTGTCCAGCGTGGGCTTAGCTGCTCCGTGGCATGGGGAATCTTTCTGGAGCAGGGATGGAGCCCTGTCCCCTGCATTGGACAGGCAGATTCTTAACTACTGGACCATGAGGAAAGCCCCTGCCTTACATTCTTAGAGCTTGTTGCTAACATATTAGTGGATGTGACCTGGAGGCAGGTTGTAATGCATTGCATGGGGAGAGGTGGCCAATAGATCTGCCCAGGGCTGAGGGGTGGGGTTGGGGCTGGTACTCTGTGAAAGCTTCCTGGTGACTCTGATGCACAGGTGAGCTTCAGAATCCTCACTCCTGGGCCTGAGTACAGTGCTGTGTGTGGAGGCGGAGGGGCATGAGGCTTGACATCCTCGGGGGGCTTCCAGAGCCACATAGCTAAGGTCCAACAGCTCCTACAAATGGAGTTCATCCTCTGTGAGGACAAACTTTATCCCCTTTGACGGCATCTGGATGTAGACAAACCTGGAAAGCCTGGGCCCAGCCCAGTGTAGTATGTGCAGTCGGAGTAGCCCAACCCTGGGCTCTGGGGACCCTGCCCAGAGGGAAGACAGGGCAGCAGTCAGCGCAGTTCAGGGTCACTTGACTGGTAGGCGACGTCAGAGCTTCAAGACTGCAGTCAGATCTTCACCGCGGGGTCTCCACCGCAGTCTAGGGCAGTGGTCTCCACGTGCAGCCCCTCATCCTCTGTGTGAGCATCACTGGTGAACTTGGTGAACATGCCGATTCTGGGCTGAAGCCCAGACCTACTGAACCAGAAGCTCCCAGGGCCCCGTCATCTGGGCTTTTACCCACCCTGCACGTCACTTGGATGCACGCTCAGGTGTGAGAATCCCTGGTTTCCAGAAACCATCCTGGAATTTGAGATCAATCAGCTGGACGGAGTCCACCTCTGTTTTGACCTTGTCAAGCCCTTGGATGTCTGAGTTTAACATTCCTCCTCAGAAAGACGGGGACGCGTGGGTTTATGGAGTGTCTCGCTAACAGTGATGCTCGAGGCACATGGGTGTTTGGCCTTGGAAGGCAGACCCTGGGGAGAGGCAGTCCGTGTGTCTGGACCCTGGGGAGAGGCAGTCCGTGTGCTCTGTGAGCCAGCAACACCGCATCCCCTGGGAGCGTCTGAGAAACGCAGAGTCACAGGCCCCGTCCTGGGCCCCTTGACTCAGAGTCGGTTGGTTTGGCCAAAACGTTCATTTGGGTTTTTCTGTACAATGTTACGAAAAACACGAACGACCCTTTGGGCCAACCCTGTGCGTTCTAATGAGATGTCTGTGGGGTTTATATGCACAATCTCGAGGGAGAAACCCTGAACTGGCTGGAATCAGGGGTATCCTTGGGGGACTGGCTGGGAACCTGCAGGAAGTGGTGGAATTGGCACCAACAACTATAAAAAAAAAATGCGGGCCATTTTCAAAGTCTTTATTGCATTTGTTACAATATTGTTTCTGTTTTATGTTTTGGTCTTTTGTTGGCAAGACCAGTGGGATCCTTACTCCCCGACCAGGAACTGAACCTACATCCTTTGCACTGAAAGATGATATCTTTAACTACTAGACCACCAGGGAAGTCCCAGCCCCAGACACTTCTGCTGCCCGGCTTGGATTTGCCCAGCTCTGGGGTCCAAGGGTTGGCCTTTGGGCAGAATCGTTGGACGAGCAGCCTTGGGAGATTTGCTGCCCAGGACACAGGCTGGCCGGCACCACAGAGTCTCCACCAGGGTCGGGGGGAGGTTTGCGGGTTGGTAGTTACCATCCTTCCTTGGGAAGGAGGAGGAGAGAGCAAGGAGCCGAGGGCAGCCCACACGGCACCCAGCGGGCCCCGGGCTAGAGCTGAAGCAAGCCTAGTTACGCGGGACGCCCCTGAGGACAGCAGGCACGCCTGGGGAGAGAGCCAGCCGTTGTCAGCGCTGAGCCTCCCCCACCAGGGCAGCTGGGCCTCCTTCATGACGCTTTGCACAGGAAGGCGAGGACAGAATTGTGCCGGATTCAGCCACACAGTTGGGTCCTTCGGGGAAGAAGGTCAGGCGGGTAATTGGTCCCACAGGGGCCTCATGAACCAGGAAGCCCACCCCGGCGGTATCAGTTCTTGGAAAAGATGCTGTATGTCCCAATGTCAGTCATGGAGGTAGCTTCATGAAAACCAGACTTGCGAATCTATAGCTTATTTTCCTTGGAATACCCAAACCTCGCCTTTGGACTAATGCCAGACTCTGAAATCCTAAACACGTTCAACAGTGCATCCATTTCTTGCCATATTAGGTAACATCGATACATGTGGCCAAAAAAAAAAAAAAGAAAAAAAGTCCCAGTTTTGTCCTAGTCAACTCTGAACACCCTTACATTGGGTTTTGGTTGTTTGAAATCGAAATAAAGTGTGTTGTTGGCAAGAAAAGCATGCTTCTTGGATTCTGGCTCCTTAGAAATTGCCCAGTTGTGTAGTAAATACTTAGGCCACGGGAAAAAAGTGTTTATAGAGTTGGGGGCTTGGTGAATGCACGTGAGCGTAAAATCTGAGGCTCGCGGGCTGGTTATTCTCAGGTCTTCCTAGTGCCTTTCCTGCTAGAAACCACAGCTGGCTTAGATTTTGCCCCAGAGTTTGGTGGCCTGTTTTATGTTTTGGTCTTTTGTTGGCAAGACCAGTGGGATCCTTACTCCCCGACCAGGAACTGAACCTACATCCTTTGCACTGAAAGATGATATCTTTAACTACTAGACCACCAGGGAAGTCCCAGCCCCAGACACTTCTGCTGCCCGGCTTGGATTTGCCCAGCTCTGGGGTCCAAGGGTTGGCCTTTGGGCAGAATCGTTGGACGAGCAGCCTTGGGAGATTTGCTGCCCAGGACACAGGCTGGCCGGCACCACAGAGTCTCCACCAGGGTCGGGGGGAGGTTTGCGGGTTGGTAGTTACCATCCTTCCTTGGGAAGGAGGAGGAGAGAGCAAGGAGCCGAGGGCAGCCCACACGGCACCCAGCGGGCCCCGGGCTAGAGCTGAAGCAAGCCTAGTTACGCGGGACGCCCCTGAGGACAGCAGGCACGCCTGGGGAGAGAGCCAGCCGTTGTCAGCGCTGAGCCTCCCCCACCAGGGCAGCTGGGCCTCCTTCATGACGCTTTGCACAGGAAGGCGAGGACAGAATTGTGCCGGATTCAGCCACACAGTTGGGTCCTTCGGGGAAGAAGGTCAGGCGGGTAATTGGTCCCACAGGGGCCTCATGAACCAGGAAGCCCACCCCGGCGGTATCAGTTCTTGGAAAAGATGCTGTATGTCCCAATGTCAGTCATGGAGGTAGCTTCATGAAAACCAGACTTGCGAATCTATAGCTTATTTTCCTTGGAATACCCAAACCTCGCCTTTGGACTAATGCCAGACTCTGAAATCCTAAACACGTTCAACAGTGCATCCATTTCTTGCCATATTAGGTAACATCGATACATGTGGCCAAAAAAAAAAAAAAGAAAAAAAGTCCCAGTTTTGTCCTAGTCAACTCTGAACACCCTTACATTGGGTTTTGGTTGTTTGAAATCGAAATAAAGTGTGTTGTTGGCAAGAAAAGCATGCTTCTTGGATTCTGGCTCCTTAGAAATTGCCCAGTTGTGTAGTAAATACTTAGGCCACGGGAAAAAAGTGTTTATAGAGTTGGGGGCTTGGTGAATGCACGTGAGCGTAAAATCTGAGGCTCGCGGGCTGGTTATTCTCAGGTCTTCCTAGTGCCTTTCCTGCTAGAAACCACAGCTGGCTTAGATGTGTCGCCCCAGATGTTCCTCTGATGCCCGTGTAGTTCTTTCTCAGTGTTAAATATTTATCCTACCTGCCTTGTTTTCTTTCCTGCACACACCGCTTGCTGATGCGGCTCCGCCGTGTGTTTGTCTCTCCGGTCTTGTGGTAAAAGACATTTCACAAATCTGGACAGGTTCCGGGCTTCCCCTGGTGGTCCAGTGGGTAAGGACACCGCCTTGCAGTGCAAGGGGCGCCGGTTCGAGCCCTGGCCTGGGAAGATCCCACGTGCCGCGGAGCGGCTGGACTAATGTGTCCAATCACCGAGCCGGAGCTCTGGCGCGCATGCGCCCGGAGCCGGTGCTCTGTGACGACAGACGCCACCGCAATGGGAGGCCCACAGGAGCCAAAGAACGAAGACGAATGAAAATAGAGAAATGAAAGACCAATAGAAGTGACCCGCCCACTCCCCTCCCTCCCCAACCCGACCCCCGCCCAAAGTAAATAAATAAATCTTTAAAAAAAAAAAAAAATCTGGACAGGTTCCCACCTGGGGCTGCCGGGTTCATTATCGCACTGGGGTTGCCGCAGACAAAGGTCAGGCTACGTCTGCACACACAGCGCAGGTCGTGGCTGGAGGGTGGGCTTCCCTGCCGGAGGGGAGCAGAGAGCGCTCCCCCAGTCCACGTGTGCGCTTGCCGGGGCAACTGGGGGGGGCCGGGGTGGGCACGGGGGCGAGGGGAGGCTGCTGAGGGTCATGGAAGGAGTCCCGCACGTGCACTTGGGAGAACCTGGTGACAGTTCCAGTTGTAAAGTAGAAGTCGCTCAGTTGTGTGCGCCTTGCCCAAAGGCATCTTCCCAACAGGGATTGAACCCAGGTTTACCACACGGTAGGCATTGGGTTTTGGTTGTTTGAAATCGAAATAAAGTGTGTTGTTGGCAAGAAAAGCATGCTTCTTGGATTCTGGCTCCTTAGAAATTGCCCAGTTGTGTAGTAAATACTTAGGCCACGGGAAAAAAGTGTTTATAGAGTTGGGGGCTTGGTGAATGCACGTGAGCGTAAAATCTGAGGCTCGCGGGCTGGTTATTCTCAGGTCTTCCTAGTGCCTTTCCTGCTAGAAACCACAGCTGGCTTAGATGTGTCGCCCCAGATGTTCCTCTGATGCCCGTGTAGTTCTTTCTCAGTGTTAAATATTTATCCTACCTGCCTTGTTTTCTTTCCTGCACACACCGCTTGCTGATGCGGCTCCGCCGTGTGTTTGTCTCTCCGGTCTTGTGGTAAAAGACATTTCACAAATCTGGACAGGTTCCGGGCTTCCCCTGGTGGTCCAGTGGGTAAGGACACCGCCTTGCAGTGCAAGGGGCGCCGGTTCGCGCCCTGGCCTGGGAAGATCCCACGTGCCGCGGAGCGGCTGGACTAATGTGTCCAATCACCGAGCCGGAGCTCTGGAGCGCATGCGCCCGGAGCTGGTGCTCTGTGACGACAGACGCCACCGCAATGGGAGGCCCACAGGAGCCAAAGAACGAAGACGAATGAAAATAGAGAAATGAAAGACCAATAGAAGTGGCCCGCCCACTCCCCTCCCTCCCCAACCCGACCCCCGCCCAAAGTAAATAAATAAATCTTTAAAAAAAAAAAAAAATCTGGACAGGTTCCCACCTGGGGCTGCCGGGTTCATTATCGCACTGGGGTTGCCGCAGACAAAGGTCAGGCTACGTCTGCACACACAGCGCAGGTCGTGGCTGGAGGGTGGGCTTCCCTGCCGGAGGGGAGCAGAGAGCGCTCCCCCAGTCCACGTGTGCGCTTGCCAGGGCAACTGGAGGGGGCCGGGGTGGGCACGGGGGCGAGGGGAGGCTGCTGAGGGTCATGGAAGGAGTCCCGCACGTGCACTTGGGAGAACCTGGTGACAGTTCCAGTTGTAAAGTAGAAGTCGCTCAGTTGTGTCTGACTCTTTGTGACCCGTGAATGAGCCGTGGCGTTCTCCAGGCAAGAATATGGGTGTGGGTAGCCTTTCCCTTCTCTAGAGCATCTTCCCAACCCAGGGATTGAACCCAGGTTTACCACACGGTAGGCGTATTCTTTACCGTCTGAGCCACCAGGAAAGACCGTTACGGCTACTGGCCCTTTATTTTGTGTGCATCTCCCTGGGCTCACCTGTATACAAGCAGTCCTGTGGATGTGCGTCCCCTTCCTACATGGACCATAGCCCTCCAGGCTCCTGTGTCCATGGGATTCTCCAGGCAAGCATACTGGAGTGGGTTACCATGCCATCCTCCAGGGGATCTTTCCCACCCCGGGGTCTAGCCTGCATCTCTTAGATCTCCTGCATTGGCAGGTGGATTCTTTACCTCTCGCGCCTCCTGGGAAGCCCCTCAAAATGGATGCAGTCTCTCCCCAACTGTTGCTCTCATGGAGCTTACAGTTTAGTGGAGAAGATAAACAGCAAAGAAATGACCACCTGTAACACACACAACACACCATGACAGGTGCTAAGGAGGAAAAGTCTGGGGGAGGGGCGTGGCAGACCAATAACATGGCTCTGGCTTGGCTGGGCAGGCTGGAAAGGCCTCCCGTGAGTGCATGAGGCTTTGCTAGAACTGGTGAGGGAGCTGAAGGTTACCCCAGGAGGGAGTGGTGGAGGGTGAGGAGTGTGGGTGCTTAGTTCCAGAGCGGTGAGTACCCAGGTTGCTGCAGCTTTTTAACCAGAAGAGTCCTGGGATTGAAGTTGCTTGTGAGAAGCTCACTCGGGCTGCAAAGTGGCGACGGTGGTGAAGGGAAGCCAGCCTTGGTGGGTGGAGTTGGGGTAACGAGGGTATTGGAATTGTCCAGGGGAGGTGATGCAGGAAGGACTTAGGATAGGGTCCCTGAGCTGCAGTCACAAACTACCACACACTGAGCCGCTTAAAACACCAGGAACTCACTGTCTTCCAGTTCTGGAGGTCAGGAGTCTGGAGTCAGGATGTCAGCAGGGCTGAGTCCTTCTGTGGGATGTGGGGGGATGGTCCCAGGCCTCTCCCGGCTTCTGGTGGTGGCTGGCCATTCCTGGTGTTCCTTGACTCTCAGGCACGTCGATCCCTTCTCTGCCTCCATCATCACATGCCTGGGTGTCTCCGTGTCCACATTTCCCTCTCCCAGTAAGGGTGCTGGTTGTATTGAATTAGGAGCATGACCTCATTTTAATTTGGTTATAGCTTGATTGGGCTTCCTTGGTGGCTCAGATGGTAAAGAATCTGTCTGCAATGCAGGAAACTCTGGTTTGATCCCTGGGTTGGGAAGACCTCCTGGAGAAGAGCATAGTAACCCACTCCAGCATTCTTGCCTGGGAAATCCCGTGGACAGAGGAGCCTGGTGGGCTACAGTTCATGGGATTGCCAAGAGCTGGACACAGCTGAGCAACTAAACGACACGTTTTCCATCCCGTTGTAAAAGCACGTGAATTAGACTTGAAAATTCTAAATCTTGTTTCAGATTCACTCAGAGATTTAAGCACGTATGAGAACCACTGGTGCATTTCTCTGAAACACTAACATTACTTCCTAAAGGTCTGTTTTCCACAGGCTCCCTTTTGTATCCTGCCTTTTCCTGACCTGAGGAACATCCAAGAAGTGTTTGACACACAGCCACTTTGTAAATAAGTTTTTAAAATTCCCAGCTCCTGAGCTTCCCTAGTGGTCCAGTGGGTGAAGAGTCCACCTTGCAGTGCCGGGGCACTGGTTCGATCCCTGGCCCAGGAAGATCCCATGTGCTGAGGAATGGCTGTTCTGGTGTGTCCAATTACGAGCCAGTGCTCTGGAGCGCATGCGCCCAGAGCCGGCACTCTGTGACAAGAGAGGCCACTGTGATGGGAGGCCCACACAGGGCAAAGAACAAAGGTAGATGAAAAATAAACAATGACTTAGAGGCAAGACAACAACAACAACAAACATTCCCAACTCCTGATAGTGGTTCTCAACTCTCCACGCACAGCAGAATTTCACTGGTGTTTTAACAGTGCTGGTAACAGGGCTTCACCCTGTTTCTCTGGATTCCTCCTGTCGTGGTCGAGCCCCGGCACCTGTGTTGTGAAAGCGATTGCGTGAGTCCTTGGATGTGGGGGATGGTCCCAGGCCTCTCCGGCTTCTGGTGGTGGCTGGCCATTCCTGGTGTTCCTTGACTCTCAGGCACGTCGATCCCTTCTCTGCCTCCATCATCACATGCCTGGGTGTCTCCGTGTCCACATTTCCCTCTCCCAGTAAGGGTGCTGGTTGTATTGAATTAGGAGCATGACCTCATTTTAATTTGGTTATAGCTTGATTGGGCTTCCTTGGTGGCTCAGATGGTAAAGAATCTGTCTGCAATGCAGGAAACTCTGGTTTGATCCCTGGGTTGGGAAGACCTCCTGGAGAAGAGCATAGTAACCCACTCCAGCATTCTTGCCTGGGAAATCCCGTGGACAGAGGAGCCTGGTGGGCTACAGTTCATGGGATTGCCAAGAGCTGGACACAACTGAGCAACTAAACGACACGTTTTCCATCCCGTTGTAAAAGCACGTGAATTAGACTTGAAAATTCTAAATCTTGTTTCAGATTCACTCAGAGATTTAAGCACATATGAGAACCACTGGCGCATTTCTCTGAAACACTAACATTACCTCCTAAAGGTCTGTTTTCCACAGGCTCCCTTTTGTATCCTGCCTTTTCCTGACCTGAGGAACATCCAAGAAGTGTTTGACACACAGCCACTTTGTAAATAAGTTTTTAAAATTCCCAGCTCCTGAGCTTCCCTAGTGGTCCAGTGGGTGAAGAGTCCACCTTGCAGTGCCGGGGCACTGGTTCGATCCCTGGCCCAGGAAGATCCCATGTGCTGAGGAATGGCTGTTCTGGTGTGTCCAATTACGAGCCAGTGCTCTGGAGCGCATGCGCCCAGAGCCGGCACTCTGTGACAAGAGAGGCCACTGTGATGGGAGGCCCACACAGGGCAAAGAACAAAGGTAGATGAAAAATAAACAATGACTTAGAGGCAAGACAACAACAACAACAAACATTCCCAACTCCTGATAGTGGTTCTCAACTCTCCACGCACAGCAGAATTTCACTGGTGTTTTAACAGTGCTGGTAACAGGGCTTCACCCTGTTTCTCTGGATTCCTCCTGTCGTGGTCGAGCCCCGGCACCTGTGTTGTGAAAGCGATTGCGGCGACTCCAGTGTGAGCTAGAGGCTGCATCCATGGGCATCCCCGCCCGGTCAGACCAGTCCAGTCAAGTGACAGCCCCATCTGCTTGACACCAGGAGAGTTCAGCAAGGTCAAGATCACAGAGAAACAAATTGTTAAAAATGTTCATCATGTAGTAACACCATTGAAAAATGAGCCTCCTCATTATGTTTGAACCTCTTTGCCGGAGTCTTGATTTCTTTTTTTTTTTAATGAATTCATTTGGTTTGGGTTGCACTGAATCTTTGTGGCTGAGCTCAGGCTTTCTCGCGGGGGCTACTCTCTAGCTGCAGAACTCGGGCTTCTCTTTGTGGCAGTTTCTCTAATTGTGGAGCACGGGCTGTAAGGTGAGCAAGCTTCAGGGGTGGCAACATGCGGGCTCAGTAGTTGTGATGCACGGATGTAGTTGCTCCTTGGTCTGTGAGATCTTCCCCAACCAGGGATCAAACTCATGTCCCCTGCATTGGCAGGCAGATTCTTACCCTCTGGACCACCAGGGAAGCCCAAGTCTTAATTTCTTTTTTTTTTTTTTAAGTTTCCCCCCTCCCCCATCATGCCTCTTTTGCGTTTATATTTATTTTCATGCATCTTTATTCTTTGGCCTGTGTTGGCTTCCCATTGCAGTGGCCTCTCTTGTTGCAGAGTACCGGCTCTGGGCACATGCGCTCCAGAGTGCTGGCTAGTAATTGGACACACTGGTCCAGCTGCTCCATGGCATGTGGGATCTTCCTGGGCCAGGGATCAAACTGGTGCCCTTTGCACTGCAAGGCAGACTCTACCCACTGGATCACCAGCGAACTCTTGATTTCTTAATGAAGTATCTTTTGTCCTAAGTTTGTGTCCTGTTTTCTTAAATTTTTTTATTTGGCTGCACCAGGTGTTAGGTGTGGCATGCACACTCTTAGTGGTGGCCTGTGGCTTCTAGTTCCCTGACCAGAGATTGAACTCTCCACGCACAGCAGAATTTCACTGGTGTTTTAACAGTGCTGGTAACAGGGCTTCACCCTGTTTCTCTGGATTCCTCCTGTCGTGGTCGAGCCCCGGCACCTGTGTTGTGAAAGCGATTGCGGCGACTCCAGTGTGAGCTAGAGGCTGCATCCATGGGCATCCCCGCCCGGTCAGACCAGTCCAGTCAAGTGACAGCCCCATCTGCTTGACACCAGGAGAGTTCAGCAAGGTCAAGATCACAGAGAAACAAATTGTTAAAAATGTTCATCATGTAGTAACACCATTGAAAAATGAGCCTCCTCATTATGTTTGAACCTCTTTGCCGGAGTCTTGATTTCTTTTTTTTTTTAATGAATTCATTTGGTTTGGGTTGCACTGAATCTTTGTGGCTGAGCTCAGGCTTTCTCGCGGGGGCTACTCTCTAGCTGCAGAACTCGGGCTTCTCTTTGTGGCAGTTTCTCTAATTGTGGAGCACGGGCTGTAAGGTGAGCAAGCTTCAGGGGTTGCAACATGCGGGCTCAGTAGTTGTGATGCACGGATGTAGTTGCTCCTTGGTCTGTGAGATCTTCCCCAACCAGGGATCAAATTCATGTCCCCTGCATTGGCAGGCAGATTCTTACCCTCTGGACCACCAGGGAAGCCCAAGTCTTAATTTCTATTTTTTTTTTTAAGTTTCCCCCCTCCCCCATCATGCCTCTTTTGCGTTTATATTTATTTTCATGCATCTTTATTCTTTGGCCTGTGTTGGCTTCCCATTGCAGTGGCCTCTCTTGTTGCAGAGTACCGGCTCTGGGCACATGCGCTCCAGAGTGCTGGCTAGTAATTGGACACACTGGTCCAGCTGCTCCATGGCATGTGGGATCTTCCTGGGCCAGGGATCAAACTGGTGCCCTTTGCACTGCAAGGCAGACTCTACCCACTGGATCACCAGCGAACTCTTGATTTCTTAATGAAGTATCTTTTGTCCTAAGTTTGTGTCCTGTTTTCTTAAATTTTTTTATTTGGCTGCACCAGGTGTTAGGTGTGGCATGCACACTCTTAGTGGTGGCCTGTGGCTTCTAGTTCCCTGACCAGAGATTGAACCCAGGCCTCCTGAACTGAGAGAGTGGAATCTTAACTGCTGGACCAACCTCTGGTCCTAACTCAGATGCTCAAGACAGAAATAGACAAAGACCTTTTTTCCCCTCCATGCATCAATATAAGAGGAAGCGATAGCAGAAATAACCCAGAGCAGCATTGTTTTTAGACAGGTGAAATTATTCGGACTCATTGCTTCCTGCTGGTATGATGTCAGTTTCAGTAATGTTCTCACGTGAGGGTCATATTTTGTAAGGCTTTGGTTAAAAATAACTTGATTGCAAAAATCTCAGTGTAACAAGAAAATTAAAATAGTTTCCTTTCTCTTCACTAAAAAAAGAGACACATTCCCCTGTGAAAGGTTGTGACTCAGGCCTACCGGTTAAAGAAAAGTGCCCGGGCAGCACTGGTCTTTCCTGTTTATTGCTTGCTCAGGAGAAGTTCATCGAGGAAAGCATCTGCATTCTGTTTTTCTGTTCTTTTTTGTAGATTCTTTTCTTGTCCTCCGGTTTTCTCAGGCAGCCTTCCGGGTTTCAGTTCTCCGCCTTCTGGTGATGATGACATGAACCAGTTTCCAGCGAGTGACTGACAGGGCGGTTCTTTAACCTTGCATTGGAGGCTCAGACGCTGGGGACCCACAGTCGCTAGAACAGTGTACTGCGTGGACCTCAGAGGTCACAGGGCCGACTCTTCTCTGGGTCAGGCAGCACCTTCCAGAAACCGCCTCTGGAGTGGACACCTGGCTCCTAGTGGAATGTCCATGGGGCAGAGCTGATGCCCTCGGTGGTCAGCCCCGTCTGCTTTAGAATAATATCCTTGTGCTCGGCCGGTTTGGTGGTCTTTCTGGTGGTAGTTTAGTTGCTGAATCGTATCCGACTGTTTGGAACCCCATGGACTGCAGTCCCGCCAGGCCTCTCAGTCCATGGGATTCTCCAGGCAAGAAGACTGGAGTGGGCTGCCTGTCCCTTCTCCAGGGATCTTCCTGACCCAGGGATTGAACCCACATCCCATGCATTGGCAAGGGGCTTCTTCACCACAGAGCCACCAGGGAAGTCCTAGGGCCTAGCCTGTCTAAAACGTCCCCAGTCACAGGACTGACATGCGCAAAGGTCCTGTGGCATGGAAACTTCCGTCAAGTCTGGGGAGGTGAATAAGGCCATGCAGTGTGATGAGGGGAAAGGCCAGGCCATGGTGGCCCCTGAGGACCGTTATGCACTAGAATTTACTCCACATGTAAGAATCTGTGCCTGAAAGCCCAGTCGCATAATCTGATGTTCATTTTTATGCCTTTTCTGTTCCAGGGAAGGAAATAGGTTTATTTGGAATCCAAGAATCAAGGGAGCTAATACAGAGAGAGGTGCTCTGTGAAGCAGCTTCACGAATATTTCTCACTTAATCCTCAGGACAAGAGATGGTTTTTGGAGGCTTTTTTTTTTTGCATGTGGATAGCCAGTTGTCCTTTGGGCACTGGATGCAAAGAGCCGACTCATTGGAAAAGACCCTGATGCTGGGAAAGGTTGAGGTCAGGAGGAGAAGGGGACGACAGAGGATGAGGAGGTCGGATGGCCTCTCCGACTCAATGGGTGTGAGTCTGAGTAAACTCTGGAAGATAGTGAAGGACAGGGAAGCCTCAAAACTGCAGTTTGTGGGATCGTAGAGTCACGCATGACTGAGCAGCTGAACAACAGTTGCTCCAGCACCTTTGTTAGAAAGACTGTTCCTTTTCTACTGAATTTTTTTATGGAGTTTTTTTTTCTTTTTTTTTTAAATGTGGACCATTTTAAAAGTCCACCTCTTGAGACCCCATGGACTGTAGCCTGCCAGGCTCCTCTGTCCATGGGATTCTCCAGGCAGGAATACTGGGGTGGGCAGCCATATCTTCCTCCAGGGGATCTTCCCCACCCAGGGACTGAATCTGGGTCCCCTGCATTGCAGGCAGATTCTTTACCCTCTGAGCCACCAAGGAAGCCCATTTTTAGTCTATTAATTTAACCAGTTAAATTAGACTAATAGAAGTAACACTGTGCTACTTCTATTCTGGGTTTTGGTCTCTGGCTCTGTTTGGCAGTTCCTGTGATGGGCCTCTTAATGATTCCCTCAGAATGTTAGATGTCTGCTTATCACACTCACCTCGTTTTTTTCTCTGACTCTTGGGACAGTTTCTCAATGGATCCTTCTCATTCAGCAGTTGAGCTTTCAGCAGGGCCCTTTGATACCGCCTCTATTTGAGTTTTCAACCCCGAAATCACGTTTTTCATCTAAAACTAACCTTTCCTAGTCTCGGGTTGTTCCCATTTTATTTATGGAAGATCTCCTCAAATATCGCTGAGATTTGGTATTCCGAAATACTGTTTTATTTCTCGGGATGTGTTTCATGGAGTGGCGTGGTATTACTCTAACTTTTCAGATCCACTTCCTTCCCTTCTGGGTAGAATCGTTTCATCTTTTCGGGGTTTTTTTTTTGTCTTTGAAGCTAACCTTCCTCCCCTTCACCTTTTTAGTCATCCTGGGTTCCTAACATTTATTAAGACTTGAAATGATTTAGGCCATTGTATATTTCTTTGAACCTTAATCTGTCCTGGTTGGGGTCCTGATTGTTTGGGAAGGGCAGCGGCAGCTGTGGGCACCAGGCAGGCATCGCCCACGCCTCTCTCTAGAGCACTGCCCGTCGGAGGCAGCCTCTCCTCCTCTTCATGAGGCAGGCAGCCGCTGTGAGTCAGAGTCATGGGAGAGCTCTGCCCTTAGCCTCTCTGAGTCCAGGCCCTCGCTCACTTCTCCTGTGTTTTCTGACCCTCTGTCTCTTTCCTGCTTACAGAACTTGTTCTGTTGCTCAGTTGGGTCCCGCTCTGCGACCCCAGGGACTGCAGCCCTCCAGGCTTCCCTGTCTCTCACCACCTCCTGGTTTGCTCAAACTCATGTCCATTGAGTTAGTGATATCATCCACCCATCTCATCCTCTGTTGCCCCCTCCTCCTCCTGCCCTCCATCTTTCCCAGCATCTGAGTCTTTTCCATAGAGGCTACTAGTAGGGAACGTTTTCATGGCCTTCCAATGTAGCACATTCCTGTGTATTTGTTGAACTGTAACTGGCTCATGTCCATTCCCAGCCCATCCTTAGAGGTACTCGCTTGCAGAAATCCTCCAAGTTTCTGATCCATGTTTCAAGGCCCCTTCCACTGTTTTTCTGCATGGGTGCAATTTTTGCCTACTACATTAAAAAAAAAAAGAAAATACCTGGCGGGGGTGGGGGGTGGTTTATTCTGTCATGTTTAGATTGTCTGCTTATCACACTCACCTCGTTTTTTTCTCTGACTCTTGGGACAGTTTCTCAATGGATCCTTCTCATTCAGCAGTTGAGCTTTCAGCAGGGCCCTTTGATACCGCCTCTATTTGAGTTTTCAACCCCGAAATCATGTTTTTCATCTAAAACTAACCTTTCCTAGTCTCGGGTTGTTCCCATTTTATTTATGGAAGATCTCCTCAAATATCGCTGAGATTTGGTATTCCGAAATACTGTTTTATTTCTCGGGATGTGTTTCATGGAGTGGCGTGGTATTACTCTAACTTTTCAGATCCACTTCCTTCCCTTCTGGGTAGAATCGTTTCATCTTTTCGGGGTTTTTTTTTTTGTCTTTGAAGCTAACCTTCCTCCCCTTCACCTTTTTAGTCATCCTGGGTTCCTAACATTTATTAAGACTTGAAATGATTTAGGCCATTGTATATTTCTTTGAACCTTAATCTGTCCTGGTTGGGGTCCTGATTGTTTGGGAAGGGCAGCGGCAGCTGTGGGCACCGGGCAGGCATCGCCCACGTCTCTCTCTAGAGCACTGCCCGTCGGAGGCAGCCTCTCCTCCTCTTCATGAGGCAGGCGGCCGCTGTGAGTCAGAGTCATGGGAGAGCTCTGCCCTTAGCCTCTCTGAGTCCAGGCCCTCGCTCACTTCTCCTGTGTTTTCTGACCCTCTGTCTCTTTCCTGCTTACAGAACTTGTTCTGTTGCTCAGTTGGGTCCCGCTCTGCGACCCCAGGGACTGCAGCCCTCCAGGCTTCCCTGTCTCTCACCACCTCCTGGTTTGCTCAAACTCATGTCCATTGAGTTAGTGATATCATCCACCCATCTCATCCTCTGTTGCCCCCTCCTCCTCCTGCCCTCCATCTTTCCCAGCATCTGAGTCTTTTCCATAGAGGCTACTAGTAGGGAACGTTTTCATGGCCTTCCAATGTAGCACATTCCTGTGTATTTGTTGAACTGTAACTGGCTCATGTCCATTCCCAGCCCATCCTTAGAGGTACTCGCTTGCAGAAATCCTCCAAGTTTCTGATCCATGTTTCAAGGCCCCTTCCACTGTTTTTCTGCATGGGTGCAATTTTTGCCTACTACATTAAAAAAAAAAAGAAAATACCTGGCGGGGGTGGGGGGTGGTTTATTCTGTCATGTTTATTGGAGTGTAATTCCTTTACATTGTTGATTTGGTGTCTGCGGTACAGCAAAGTGAATCAGTTGTGCGTGTATGTATGTGCGTGCATTACCTCGTTGCCTCAACCCCGTCCAGCTCTGAGACCTCATGGGCTGTAGCCCACCAGGCTCCTCTGTCCGTGGGATTTCCCAGGCAAGCATACCGGCGGGGATTGCCGTGCCCTCCTCCAGCGGGGGGATCTTTTGGACCAGGAATCAAACCTGCGTCTGCTGCATTGGCAGGCAGATTCTTTACCACTTGAGACACCTGAAAAGCCGATACATAGACGTATATGCCCTCTTTTTTGGATGTCCTTCCCGTCGGGTCCCTACAGAGCACTGAGCAGAGGCCCCTGTGCTCTACAGCAGGTACTTGTTAATTGTCTGTTTTATACCTAGTGGTGTATAGATGTCCATTTCAATTACCCAGTTCCTCTCACCCACCCCTCTTCCCTCTTGATATCCATACACGTGCTTTGCAAACAAAATCATCTGTGACGATTTTCAAGAGTCCAAATATCAGTAGTACTTGTTTCTCCCTGCCTGACTCACTTCACTCCATGTGACAGTCCCTAGGTCCGTCCACGCTCCTTCTGTGTTTCTTGGATCCTTTCCCGAGCTATCGGCAAGGGGGGTGAAGCACGACCAGCAGCTGCCTTCTTGGGCCGCGGGTCGGCCTGGGCTCTGTCCACACGCCAGGTGGCCCTTCTCCAGCTGAGGGCAGCCAGTGGGGTTAATCATTCCCCCTTGGGCTTGCATGTCTGGCATTTTTGTAGTGTGATACCCCGAGAGGAATGTGTGTCTTTAAATCATGCTCCAGCGTATTCTAAACAGGATGAGGAATTTGTACTTTATCTGCAGATTAAATAGTATTTGTTGAACTGTAACTGGCTCATGTCCATTCCCAGCCCATCCTTAGAGGTACTCGCTTGCAGAAATCCTCCAAGTTTCTGATCCATGTTTCAAGGCCCCTTCCACTGTTTTTCTGCATGGGTGCAATTTTTGCCTACTACATTAAAAAAAAAAAGAAAATACCTGGCGGGGGTGGGGGGTGGTTTATTCTGTCATGTTTATTGGAGTGTAATTCCTTTACATTGTTGATTTGGTGTCTGCGGTACAGCAAAGTGAATCAGTTGTGCGTGTATGTATGTGCGTGCATTACCTCGTTGCCTCAACCCCGTCCAGCTCTGAGACCTCATGGGCTGTAGCCCACCAGGCTCCTCTGTCCGTGGGATTTCCCAGGCAAGCATACCGGCGGGGATTGCCGTGCCCTCCTCCAGCGGGGGGATCTTTTGGACCAGGAATCAAACCTCGTCTGCTGCATTGGCAGGCAGATTCTTTACCACTTGAGACACCTGAAAAGCCGATACATAGACGTATATGCCCTCTTTTTTGGATGTCCTTCCCGTCGGGTCCCTACAGAGCACTGAGCAGAGGCCCCTGTGCTCTACAGCAGGTACTTGTTAATTGTCTGTTTTATACCTAGTGGTGTATAGATGTCCATTTCAATTACCCAGTTCCTCTCACCCACCCCTCTTCCCTCTTGATATCCATACACGTGCTTTGCAAACAAAATCATCTGTGACGATTTTCAAGAGTCCAAATATCAGTAGTACTTGTTTCTCCCTGCCTGACTCACTTCACTCCATGTGACAGTCCCTAGGTCCGTCCACGCTCCTTCTGTGTTTCTTGGATCCTTTCCCGAGCTATCGGCAAGGGGGGTGAAGCACGACCAGCAGCTGCCTTCTTGGGCCGCGGGTCGGCCTGGGCTCTGTCCACACGCCAGGTGGCCCTTCTCCAGCTGAGGGCAGCCAGTGGGGTTAATCATTCCCCCTTGGGCTTGCATGTCTGGCATTTTTGTAGTGTGATACCCCGAGAGGAATGTGTGTCTTTAAATCATGCTCCAGCGTATTCTAAACAGGATGAGGAATTTGTACTTTATCTGCAGATTAAATAGCAGAAGAGGTACTGGCCGCAGGGGGGCTGGAGGTGATGATTTTATAATGAATAACAGAGCCCTGGGCTGAGCACGAGGCACTCCTGTGATTCATGCTTGGAATGTGAGCACTGGAGAGAGCGGTCAGGCTCTGAGGCTTTCCAGGGAGCCCTGAGAGCTGGTGTTCAGGTGCTTGAGGTTGGTGTGGCCAGTCACCAGAGCTGGAGCTCTCTGGCCCTTGGATTGACCCCAGATGCTCTGGTCTTGGGCTTGTCATTCTTGGTGTTCATTCAGTGGAATCCCACTCTTTGCAACCCCGGGGACTGCAGCACACAGGCTTCCCTGCCCTTCATCATCTCTTGCAGTTTGCTCAGATTCATGACCATTGAGTCAGTGATGCCATCCGACCATCTCATCCTCCATCATTCCCTTCTCTTTCTACCCTCAGTCTTTCCCAGCATCAGGGTCTTTTCCAGTGAATTAGCTCTTCACATCAGGTGGCCCAAGGGTTGGAGCTTTGGCTTCAGCATCAGTCCTTCCAGTGAATAGTCAGGGTGGATTTCCTTGAGGATTGACTGGTTTGATCTCCTTGCAGTCCAAGGGACTCTCAAGAGTCTAATCTCATTTTCGAGAAAAAAACGTTCTCCTCTTTTTTTAAAAAAAACTTTCTATTTTGTATTGAGGTGTACCCAATGAAGAATATTGTGATAGCTTCCGATGAACAGCAAAGGGACTCAGCCATCCCTCTCCGTGCGTCCATTCTCCCTGTAAACTCCCCTCCCGTCCAGGCTGCCACACGGCAGGACTGTCAAGAGCCTCTCCAGCACCACAGTTCAGAGACATCAGTGCTTTGGCATTCAGCCTTCTTTATGGTCCACCTCTCACATTAATGCCAAACTACTGGAAAAGCCATAGCTTTAACTAGACAGACCTTTGCCAGCACAGTGCTATCTCTGGTTTTTAATAGGCTCTCTAGACTTTTCATAGCATTTCTTCTAGGAGCAAGTGCCTTTGAATTTCATGGCTGCAGTTACCCTCCGTGGTGATTTTGGAGCCCAGGAAAATAAAACCTGCTGTGGTTTCCACTTTCCCTGTCTGTCGGCTTTGAAGTGATGGGACTGGCTGCCACACTCTTAGTTTTCTTGATGTTGAGTCGTAAGTAGCTCTTTCCCCTCCTGGTTGCACAGGGCCAGTTTCCCTCTGATGCCGGTGCTTATTCAGGGGACGTCTTGGCAATGTGAGCACTGGAGAGCGGTCAGGCTCTGAGGCTTTCCAGGGAGCCCTGAGAGCTGGTGTTCAGGTGCTTGAGGTTGGTGTGGCCAGTCACCAGAGCTGGAGCTCTCTGGCCCTTGGATTGACCCCAGATGCTCTGGTCTTGGGCTTGTCATTCTTGGTGTTCATTCAGTGGAATCCCACTCTTTGCAACCCCGGGGACTGCAGCACACAGGCTTCCCTGCCCTTCATCATCTCTTGCAGTTTGCTCAGATTCATGACCATTGAGTCAGTGATGCCATCCGACCATCTCATCCTCCATCATTCCCTTCTCTTTCTACCCTCAGTCTTTCCCAGCATCAGGGTCTTTTCCAGTGAATTAGCTCTTCACATCAGGTGGCCCAAGGGTTGGAGCTTTGGCTTCAGCATCAGTCCTTCCAGTGAATAGTCAGGGTGGATTTCCTTGAGGATTGACTGGTTTGATCTCCTTGCAGTCCAAGGGACTCTCAAGAGTCTAATCTCATTTTCGAGAAAAAAACGTTCTCCTCTTTTTTTAAAAAAACTTTCTATTTTGTATTGAGGTGTACCCAATGAAGAATATTGTGATAGCTTCCGATGAACAGCAAAGGGACTCAGCCATCCCTCTCCGTGCGTCCATTCTCCCTGTAAACTCCCCTCCCGTCCAGGCTGCCACACGGCAGGACTGTCAAGAGCCTCTCCAGCACCACAGTTCAGAGACATCAGTGCTTTGGCATTCAGCCTTCTTTATGGTCCACCTCTCACATTAATGCCAAACTACTGGAAAAGCCATAGCTTTAACTAGACAGACCTTTGCCAGCACAGTGCTATCTCTGGTTTTTAATAGGCTCTCTAGACTTTTCATAGCATTTCTTCTAGGAGCAAGTGCCTTTGAATTTCATGGCTGCAGTTACCCTCCGTGGTGATTTTGGAGCCCAGGAAAATAAAACCTGCTGTGGTTTCCACTTTCCCTGTCTGTCGGCTTTGAAGTGATGGGACTGGCTGCCACACTCTTAGTTTTCTTGATGTTGAGTCGTAAGTAGCTCTTTCCCCTCCTGGTTGCACAGGGCCAGTTTCCCTCTGATGCCGTCCTTTGGCAGAGATGTCGTGTGCTCCTGCCTGGGTAGTGGCTCATGAGTACCTTCCCCAGAGGGTGGGGTGGAGAGACTGAAAGACGGACATGATAACCAGACTGGCTGCCAGGGAGGCGCCTTCTGAGTGTCCAGCGGCTCTTGATGGGGGTCTCTTAGTCACTGCGCTCAGTCCCTTTTGCCAGCTCCAGTCAAGGGTCCCCATGAGCCTTTTTCTTTATTTCCCTATTTCGCATTTACAGGCTGGAGTCCTGACTCAATCCCAGCCAGTAGCTCCCTCGGTCCAGAAAAGCTAGAGGGCTCAGAGGAGGGATTGTTGTTGGGGTTCAGTCGCTCAGTTGTGTCCGACTCTTTGCAGACCCGTGGACTGCAGCACGCCCTGGGTGCTCCCCTGCGCTGCACAGGGAGGGGTATTTCTCCTTACACCTATCCCAGTCCACTCTGGGATCGTCCCGGAGCATGGTTCTGCTCAGTGAACATAATTCCTGTTGCCGGTCACCTCTTCTCATTGCTGATTAATGAGAACAAAAGCACAACTTAAAACTCAGAGTTATGCTTTATCTGGGACCTTACTAAGGACTATGGCCTGGGAATCAGACGCTCAGACCCCTCTGAGGAACTGCTCCAAAGACATAAGGGAGTCAGGATATGTATGTGCTCCTCTGCTCAGTTCCCCAGTCACATCCAACTCTTTGTGGCCCCGTAGATTGTAGCCCACCAGGCTCCTCTCTCTGTGGGATTCTCCAAGCAAGAATACTGGACTGGGGGCTTCCCTGGTGGTCCAGTGGGTAAAGAGTCCGCCTTGCAGTGCAAGGCGTGCCAGTTCAATCCCTGGCCCAGGAAGATCCCACGTGCCACGGAGCACCTGGACCGATGTGTCCAATTACGAACCAGTGCTCTGGAGTGCATGCACCCAGAGCCATTGCTCTGCAGTGAGAGAGGCCACTGCAGTGGTAGGCCCGTACATGCCAAAGAATAAAAAGATGGGTGAAAATAAATATAAATGAGAAACATGATGGGGAAAAGGAAAAAAAAAAGAATGCTGGAGTTGTTTGCGATTTCCTTCTCCAGGGGATCTTCTTGACCAGAGACTGAACCTGTTTCCTGCATAGGTAGGAGGATTCTTTACCACTGAGCTACCTGGAAAGTCCCAGATATATAAGAGTTTTTGTGAAAAACAAATCCAGGGTTTCCCCTGGTGGTCCAGTGGATAAGGACACCGCCTTTCAGTGCAAGGGGCGCCAGTTTGATCCCTGGCCTGGGAAGATCCCACGTGCCGCGGAGCAGCTGGACGCATGTGTCCAATCACCGAGCTGGAGCTCTGGAGTGCATGTGCCCAGAGCGGGCGCTCTGCAACAACAGGAGGCCCACAGGAGCCAAAGAACAAAGACGGATGAAAACGGAGAAATGAAAGACCAATAGAAGTGGCCCGCCCGCTCCCCTCCCTCCCCAA
Source organism: Tragulus kanchil (assembly GCA_022376925.1). NCBI lineage: Eukaryota > Metazoa > Chordata > Mammalia > Artiodactyla > Tragulidae > Tragulus > Tragulus kanchil. The sequence goes on from JAIOJX010000032.1 coordinate 26,280,682, forward strand.
CCCAACCCCCACCCAAAAATAAATAAATAAATAAATCTTTTTAAAAAAAAAAACAAAACAAATACAGATAGGTAGTTGAACTGCGAACATTCCAGTCAATCACGAAAAACAGACAGCTCAGAGATGTTGATCCTTTCTGTGTAGGGGAGGATGCAAGAGTCTGGGCTTAATGAAACCATTCCTCTGATAGGCATCTTAGCTCTCTGGGGCCAATGTCCTGTTTTTCTCCATCCTGAATTCCCTCAGGGCACACCATCAGGCCCAGCAGAGGCTGATGGCTTCATGGCAGGCGACATCTGTGGTTTACCTGAGGGGCAGGCAGCACCTTCCTGTCCACACCAGCCAGCTGTTTTCGCTGCAGACTGTGGAGGGCTGGTGCCGTGCATCCCTGAGCCTGGTGCCTCGGTGGCCGAGGTGGGCAACGTTAGAGAGTCATACTAGCCTTACAAGTATTTTGGTCCTACAATGGAAATGATGGTTATTCTTACACTTAAAGTACATATCCTGTGAATTTCCTCAAGCAGTTCTGGGGCGCTTAGAAGTTTGCTTTTGCTGTATGATGTGGCCTTTGCAAAGCACGTTCAGTGTCTGCTGCCAGGGACGTCGGGGGACAGATGGGCCTGTGGAAGCCCATTTCCTCAACATCTGGAGACTCTGGCTCCCCGACGCTGTGTCAGAGGCGGGGGAACAGCGCCCAAGGCTGGGCTCCTCTGTTCGCTCCTATTCCTGCCTCCCTGGCCCGGGGGCTGGGCGCCAGCCACCCCCACACTGAGCTCCATCTGAAGAGGACTGCACCCTGTTGGCAGACCCCTCCCTCCTTATCCCTGGACCTGCGGCAGCCGCCCCTCCAGCTCCACCTGGTCTCTGGACCTCCAGGGCCCCTCTTCCCACCGCCTCCTCCGGGAAGCTTCCGCTGGCACCCTTTGTGCTCTCGGAGGCCAGGCACTCTGCTCTGAGCCGCCCTTGCATTTCTCGGGGCTCCTCCTCCTTAGCTGAATTGGTTGAGTAACTGGGGGAGAACCGTGTCTTGTCTACGCCGACCTACAAGCCTGCTGAAACCTGCACTTGGAAGTTTCTGTCGAATGGAGCCGAACTGTAGATTCCTGCTCCCTGGGAGCTTATTGGCGTTCTTGAGCTTCCACACTCTTTGTCCTGACAATATTATTTTGACGAAAGTCTACTGTGCGATTTATGTTCATCTCGGGGTAATTGGGCTGCCTTTTGTAGTACCTTCCTGACCAGGCGCAACACACGCCTACCACCTTCGTCTGCGTTCATTCCACGAGTCATGAGCACCGGGTGTGACGTGGGAGAACCTGCCCAGCAATGGTCTCCGTGGGAGGCATGTCACTCGAGCTGGGTAGGAAGGCCTCCTTCAGTTGCCGCCATTAAAGCCTGTGCCCTTTCTCATGAAACCCTTTCCGGAGTCGGGTGCCAGTATCCCCAGCAGATAAACAGCTGTGAACAGGCTAGTGTGACACATGCCGTCTGCCGTTCACTGGGGAAGCAAGTGTGAACGAGACTCAGGTTTGATCCCTGGGTCAGGAAGTTCCCTTGGAGAAGGGCATGGCAGCCCACTCTAGTATTCCTGCCTGGAAAATCCCATGGACAGAGGAGCCTGGAAGGCCGCAGTCCATAGGATCACAAAGAGTCAGACACAATTGAGCAATAGAAAGAAGTATCCGGGGGCAGAGTAGTCCCTGAGCTGGGATTCCCAGAGGAATAAGACAGTGTCCCTTGTGACTTTCGTGGTGGTCCAGTGGTTAAGATTTCACCTTCGGGGCTTCCCTGGTGGTCCAGTGGGTAAGGACACCGCCTTGCGGTGCAAAGGGCGCTGGTTGGATCCCTGGCCTGGGAAGATCCCACGTGCCATGGAGCGGCTGGACTGATGTGTCCAACTACTGAGCCAGAGCTCTGGAGCGCGTGCACCCAGAGCCAGTGCTCTGCAGTGAGAGAGGCCACTGCGATGGGAGGCCCACACAGGCCAAAGAACAAAGATGGAAATAAATGAAAGACCAATAGAAGTGGCCAAAAAAAAAAAAAGACTTCACCTTCCAATGCAGGGGGTGAGGGTTCAATCCCTGGTTGGGGTGCTGAGATTCCACATGCCTGGCAGCCAAAAACACCAAAACATGAAACAGAAGCAATATTGTAACAAATTCAATAAAGACTATAAACATGGTCCACATCAAAAAAAAAAAAAAAAACCAGCAAAAAAGCAGGGTCCCTGTCCTGAGAAACCTACGGGTTGTCATCACGAGTAAGTGATGGTATGTGGATTTGAAATAGCTGAGCAGTGTTGCAGACAAGATAATTATGAACGCATTCTTTTTTTTTTTTATAACATTTTTTAAAAAATTTATTTATTTTATTATGTATTTTTGGGCGGGGGTCGGGTTGGGGAGGGAGGGGAGCGGGCGGGCCACTTCTACTGGTCTTCCATTTCTCCATTTTCATCCGTCTTTGTTCTTTGGCTCCTGTGGGCCTCCCATCACAATGGCGTCTGTTGTCGCAGAGTGCTGGCTCCGGGCGCATGCGCTCCAGAGCTCCAGCTCGGTGATTGGACACATGCGTCCAGCTGCTCCGCGGCACGTGGGATCTTCCCAGGCCAGGGATCGAACCGGCGCCCCTTGCACTGCAAGGCGGTGTCCTTACCCACTGGACCACCAGGGGAAGCCCTATGAATGCGTTCTTGATGGGAATAAAATGTAAAAAAGAGAAGTCTTCTTTCTAGCGCAGAATGTTTAGAGGGAAGCACTTTCTTTCTTTTTTTTTTTTTTTAACTTTTATTTTACTTTTAACTTTCACAGAGTTTTGTTGTTTACAGATATGTATGTTCCCAGATTAGTCATATGTATATCCCCCCCTTCCCACCCCTCCTGACCATCACACAGCACCCCTGAAGGATCTCCTTTTCTCACAGAGCAATGACTATAGCTATTTTCTTCACTTAGGATAGTACAGGCCTTCATGCTACTTCCTTTACGCCTCCCACCTTCTGTTCAGGGAAGCACTTTCTGATCCATTTTATCTTGGGGCTTCACCTTCACATTCGTCTCTAAGAGTTTCCGACAGATTGGACCCCGGCACGTGACTCGGGCAGTGCTCTGGCGTGGTGTTAGCCCTGAGCGGGTCAGACCAGGGCAGCGGGCGTCCAGCAAGCCACCAGAGGCTGCTTTGGAGCAGTGCTTCCTCACTCCTCCCAAACCCGACGAGTGTTCCCTCATTCCCTTGTGAGCCTGTCCTGCTGGGCCGGAAACTGCTTTGCTGTCATGCCCTATTCTCTGAGAGGCTCTTGGAGACCTGCCCTCTGCCCCTGAAGACAAAATGGAAACCAAGGCTTTTTGTTGTTTTGTTGTTGTTAAGGTATCTGCATACTTTTCTGCATTGTGATTGTATCAGTTTACATTCCCACCAAGAGTGCGAGAGGGTCCCATTTTCTCCATGTCTTGTCCGCCGTTTATTGTTCTTAGACTTTCCGATGATGGCCATTCTGACTGGTGAGAGGTGAGAGTTCTGTAGTTCTGATTTGCATTTCTCTAATCATGAGCAATGCTGAGCATCTTTTCACGTGTTTATTAGCTGTCTCTGCCATATGGCCCAGCAATCCCACTGCTGGGCATGTAACTGGAGAAAACCACAATGCTAAAGGACACATGTACCCCAGTGGTCAGTGCAGCTCTATTCACAGTACCAGGACATGGGAGCAGTCTAGACACCCTTCGAGAGATGAATGGATAAACTGTAGTACATATACTGAAGAAGGAAATGGCCATCCACTCCAGTATTCTTGGCTGGAAATTTCCGTGGGCAGAGGAGCCTGGTGAACTACAGTCCATGAGGTCTCAAACATATATGTGTGTGTGTGTGTGTGTGTGTGTGTGTGTATAATATGGCTTCCCTGATGGCTCAGAGGTGAGGAATCTGCCTGCAGTGCAGGACACCCAGGTTCCATTCCTGGGTTGGAAAGATGCCCTGGAGGAGGCCATTGCAACCCAGTCCAGTATTCTTGCCTGGAGAATCCCATGAATGGAAAAACCTGGTGGGCTGCAGTCCATGGGGTCACACAGAGTCAGACATGACTGAAGTGAATAAGCAGCAGCAGTAGCAGTATATGTACACAGTGGAATATTACTCGGCCATAAAAAAGAACACATGTGAGTCAGATGTACCCAGAGGCTCTTAGACAGAGTGAAGTAAGTCAGAAAGAGAAAAGCAAATACCGTATTTGGATATAGTCATAAATCCTTTCCAGCAGTGTCCTAAGGATGGCTGAGACAAGCTAGCATGATCTACAGGTATCTATGAAATCAGAAAGAAAAACTGAAAAGCAGTAAACACGTGATAAGAATTACGAGGGAAAAAACCCCTGGCATTTTCCCAGTCTAAGTTTCTGATCCTGAAATAGCTGCCGGCTGGCTGCACTCCCCTGCAGATGGCTGACCCCCTGTCCTCTCACCGCCCACAGCTTCTGTTTGGTGGGTGCTGTCTTGTTCTCTGCTGAGGAGAGTCTGCTGTGAAGAGCACAGACACTAGGCCAGACCCTGACTCCCCACTCCGCCGTGATGGGTCCCTTCTGGGCTGAGTTTTTCAGCGTCTCTGGGCTTCAGGTTCCCCATGGAAATGATGTAGCCTCCCTGGGGACTAGCCAGAAGAGGCTGCTGTGGTGAGTTTCTGCCCTGGGTACCAGGATCAAAGGGCTGCCCTGCTTATAGAGAATAAAAAACAGATGCAGAGAATAGTCTTGTATATTCAGCAGGGAGAGGCAAGGGTGAGATGAATGGAGAGAGCAGGGTTGACAGACAGACACGACCATGTGTAGACCAGACAGGTCATGGGGAGCTGCTGCAGAGCGCCGGGAGCCCAGCTCAGGGCTCTGTGAGGACCTGGAGGGCGGGAGAGGGGGACTCAGAGGGAGAGAATACGTAGATACATATGGACGGTTCCTGTCGTTTTATAGCAGAGACTAGCACAGCATTGTAAAGCAGTTATATTCTGATAAAAAATAAAGCCCAAGACAAGTTAATCACTTTTTATCATCACCCTGTACCAGTAGTTCTTGGTACATCAGTGTACTAATAGCAGTGATAAAATATTTCTTCCCTCTGAGGCTAATGGCTTCCAACACACTTCTCCCCAGTCTGCCTTGGTACAGCACTGTAACCTCATTCCTCAGGTTGTGATGTAGATCCAATAATGCCTAGAAAATGTTCGGTGATATTTTATGATAATAACTGGCCCTTGAATCAATATTGTGAAAATGACCATGCTACCAAATGTCATCTATAGATTTCAATGCAATCCCTATCAAACTACCAATGACATTTTTCACAGAACTAGACCAAAGAATAACACAGTTCATATGGAAACACAGAAGACCTCGAACAGCCAAAGCAATCCTGAGGAAGAAGAATGGAGCTGGAGGGATCAGCCTCCCCTACTTCAGACTCTACTACGAAGCAACAGTCCTCAAGACAGTATGGTACTGGCACAAAAACAGAACTATAGACCAATGGAACAAGATTGAGAACCCAGAGATAAAGCCACGCACCTATGAGTACCTTACTTTTGACAAAGGAGGTGAATATATAAAATGGGACAAAGACAGCCTCTTCAACAAATGGTGCTGGGAAAATTGGACAGCTGCATGCAAAAAAAATGAAGTTGGAACATTCCCTGACACCATACACAAAGATCAACTCAAAATGGATTAAAAACCTAAATGGAAGACCAGAAACCCTAAAACTCTTAAAGGAGTATATAGGCAAAACTCTCTAGAAGAGGCTGCTGTGGTGAGTTTCTGCCCTGGGTACCAGGATCAAAGGGCTGCCCTGCTTATAGAGAATAAAAAACAGATGCAGAGAATAGTCTTGTATATTCAGCAGGGAGAGGCAAGGGTGAGATGAATGGAGAGAGCAGGGTTGACAGACAGACACGACCATGTGTAGACCAGACAGGTCATGGGGAGCTGCTGCAGAGCGCCGGGAGCCCAGCTCAGGGCTCTGTGAGGACCTGGAGGGCGGGAGAGGGGGACTCAGAGGGAGAGAATACGTAGATACATATGGACGGTTCCTGTCGTTTTATAGCAGAGACTAGCACAGCATTGTAAAGCAGTTATATTCTGATAAAAAATAAAGCCCAAGACAAGTTAATCACTTTTTATCATCACCCTGTACCAGTAGTTCTTGGTACATCAGTATACTAATAGCAGTGATAAAATATTTCTTCCCTCTGAGGCTAATGGCTTCCAACACACTTCTCCCCAGTCTGCCTTGGTACAGCACTGTAACCTCATTCCTCAGGTTGTGATGTAGATCCAATAATGCCTAGAAAATGTTCGGTGATATTTTATGATAATAACTGGCCCTTGAATCAATATTGTGAAAATGACCATGCTACCAAATGTCATCTATAGATTTCAATGCAATCCCTATCAAACTACCAATGACATTTTTCACAGAACTAGACCAAAGAATAACACAGTTCATATGGAAACACAGAAGACCTCGAACAGCCAAAGCAATCCTGAGGAAGAAGAATGGAGCTGGAGGGATCAGCCTCCCCTACTTCAGACTCTACTACGAAGCAACAGTCCTCAAGACAGTATGGTACTGGCACAAAAACAGAACTATAGACCAATGGAACAAGATTGAGAACCCAGAGATAAAGCCACGCACCTATGAGTACCTTACTTTTGACAAAGGAGGTGAATATATAAAATGGGACAAAGACAGCCTCTTCAACAAATGGTGCTGGGAAAATTGGACAGCTGCATGCAAAAAAAATGAAGTTGGAACATTCCCTGACACCATACACAAAGATCAACTCAAAATGGATTAAAAACCTAAATGGAAGACCAGAAACCCTAAAACTCTTAAAGGAGTATATAGGCAAAACTCTCAAGGGCATAAAGGAAGATCTTCTCTGACCCACCTACTAGAATAGCGTAACTCAAAAGAAAAATGAACATGTGGGACCTAATTAAACTAAAAAGCTTTTGTACAGCAAAAGAAATTACAAAAAAGCTGAACAGACAGCCCACAGAATGGGAGAAAATCATAGCAAATGAAACAACAGACAAAGAATTAATCTCCAAAATCTACAAGCAACTCAGACAACTCAGCACTGGAAAAATGAACAACCCAATCAAAAAAATGGGAAAAGGACCTAAACAGACACCTCTCCAAAGAGGACATACACATGGCCCCAAAACACATGAAACGATGCTCAACTTCACTAATAATTAGAGAAATGCAAATCAAAACTACAGTGAGGTATCACCTCACACCCGTCAGAATGGCCATCATCCACAAATCGACAGATAATAAATGCTGGAGAGGGTGCGGAGAAAAGGGAACACTCCTGCAGTGCTGGTGGGAATGTCAATTGATACAGCCTCTATGGAAGACAGTCTGGAGATTTCTTAAAAAAACTAACGATAGAAGCACCCTACAACCCAGCAATCCCACTCTTAGGCTTATATCCTGATGAAATCAAAACTGAAAGAAGCATCTGTACCCCAGTGTTTATTGCAGCTGTCTATACAATAGCCAGAACAGGGAAGGAACCTAGATGCCCATCGACAAACGAATGGATCCAAAAGCTGTGGCACATATATACAGTGGAATACTACACAGCTGTAAAAAAAAAAAAATGCAGAAGAATCAGCCCTAATGAGGTGGCTGGCTCTAGAACCTATCCTAAAAAGTGAAGTCAGTCAGAAAGAGAAGGACAAGTACAACATACTAACACATATCTATGGAATCTAGTAGGATGGTGATGATGGCACACGCAGTGAAGCGACGGAAAGACAGACGTGAACAGTGAGCATATGAACATTGTGGGGAAGGAACAGTGGGTAAGAGGCATAAAGGAAGTAGCATGAAGGCCTGTACTATCATATGTGAAGAAAATAGCTATAGTCATTGCTCTGTGAGAAAAGCAGATCCTTCAGGGCTGCTGTATGACAGTCTGGAGGGGTGAGATAGGGAGGATATACATATGACTAATGTGGGAACATACATACCTGTACACAGCAAAACTCTGTAAAAGTTAAAAAAAAAATCCTCTAAAAGGGGCTTCCCTGGTGGTCCAGTGGGTAAGGACACCACCTTGCAGTGCAAGGGACGCCGGTTCAATCCCTGGCCTGGGAAGATCCCATGTGTCACGGAGCGGCTGGATCAATATGTCCAGCTACCCAGCCGGAGCTCTGGAGCGCATGCACTCAGAGCCGGTGCTCTGCGACGAGAGGCCACTGCGATGGGAGGCCCACACAGGCCAAAAGAACAAAAGATGGGTGAAAAATAAATAAATGAAAGATCAATAGAAGAGGCCAAAAAAAAGAAAAGATCCTCTGGAAGTTAATCTCTTGTCCTTTCTTTTCTGTCTAAGACCAGAGATTGTTGTACTGATCTGGGCTAATTGGTTTTAAGTGACAGAAATTAAAATTGAACTGCTTTAGGCATTAAAGAGGGAACTTATTGGCACCAATGCTTTGAATGCTGTGAGGGTGGTTTTTCCCTGGTTTATGTGTTCATTGCTTTCTTAGAGTCAGCTTCATTGTCTTAGATCCAATTATCCATAAGCTGGGATCATTACTGCTGAAAAGCCACGTTCAGATTCCTATAGAAAAAGGGTAGGGTGGTAGAAATAGTCACATTTTGCCTGTGGAGAGTTCGAATTGGCCTGGTTGGCTCATGGCCTAGTCTTTGGACCAGTTGCCATGGACAGAGGAGGTGGGAGATACAGTGGTTGGTTCAGCTGTGTTAGATTGCCCACCCCTCACCCAGTCACGATAGACATAAGGTGGAGGAGGTGCTAGGATGGGCCCAGCTTGTCTCCGGTGCTCAGCCCTCAGCCAGTCACCATGGACGGAGGGTGGGCGAGGCACTGTGACTGGCCCAGCTTGTGTCAAGTACCCAACACTCACCCACCACTGCAGCCAGGGAGATGGGGTCTTGTCAGATGACTGCCTCTTCTTTGACTTTCATAATAATGGAATCACACAGGATAACCAACAAGGACCTGCTGTATAGTGCAAGGAGCTCGACCCGATACTCTGTGATAGCCTATATGAGAAAAGAGTCTTCAAAAGAATGAATATTTGTATATCTGGGTGTATATCTGAGGGGCTTTCCAGGTGGTGCTAGTGGTAAAAAACCCGCCTGCCAATGCAGGAGATGTAAGAGACGTAGCTTTGATAACTAGATCAGGAAGATCCCCTGGAGGAGGGAATGGCAACCCACTCCAGTATCCTTGCCTGGAAAATTCCATTGACAGAGGAATCTGGCAGGCTACAATCCATGGGGTCACATCAGACACAACTGAAGAGAAAGAGTGTGTACAACTGAATCAGTTTGCTATACACCCAAAACTTAACACAACATTATAAATCAACTATACTGCAATAAAATTTTTAAAAATTTTTAAATTTTAAAAAGGAACAGCACGAGAGCACTGTGGTGGAGGAGGTCCTGGGTGGACAGAGGAATGGGTGTCCCTAGGAAGTCTACTGCCCAGAGACGCCTGTTTTGGTTTGAGAAGAAAATAGTTTGGCTAAAACTTGAGTGTTGGAGAAGATTCTTGAGAGTCCCTTGGACTGCAAAGACATCAAACCAGTCAATCCTAAAGGAAACCAACCCTGAATATTCACTGGAAGGACTGATGCTGAAGCTCCATACTTTGGCTACCTGATGCAAAGAGCCAACTCATTGGAAAAGACCCCGATGCTGGGAAAGAATGAGGGCTAGAGGAGAAGAGGGTGACAGAAGGTGAGATGGTTGGATGGCATCTTTGACTCTGTGGACACGAGTTTGAGCAAACTCTGGGAGATGATGAAGGACAGAGAAGCCCGTGTGCTACTGAAAGTGCAGACTGAGCCGAGTAGGTTGGGTCAGCTTTTGGTTAAAAATTGGGCTTTTCCCACCTCACCCAGTCACGATAGACATAAGGTGGAGGAGGTGCTAGGATGGGCCCAGCTTGTCTCCGGTGCTCAGCCCTCAGCCAGTCACCATGGACGGAGGGTGGGCGAGGCACTGTGACTGGCCCAGCTTGTGTCAAGTACCCAACACTCACCCACCACTGCAGCCAGGGAGATGGGGTCTTGTCAGATGACTGCCTCTTCTTTGACTTTCATAATAATGGAATCACACAGGATAACCAACAAGGACCTGCTGTATAGTGCAAGGAGCTCGACCCGATACTCTGTGATAGCCTATATGAGAAAAGAGTCTTCAAAAGAATGAATATTTGTATATCTGGGTGTATATCTGAGGGGCTTTCCAGGTGGTGCTAGTGGTAAAAAACCCGCCTGCCAATGCAGGAGATGTAAGAGACGTAGCTTTGATAACTAGATCAGGAAGATCCCCTGGAGGAGGGAATGGCAACCCACTCCAGTATCCTTGCCTGGAAAATTCCATTGACAGAGGAATCTGGCAGGCTACAATCCATGGGGTCACATCAGACACAACTGAAGAGAAAGAGTGTGTACAACTGAATCAGTTTGCTATACACCCAAAACTTAACACAACATTATAAATCAACTATACTGCAATAAAATTTTTAAAAAATTTTTTTAAATTTTAAAAAGGAACAGCACGAGAGCACTGTGGTGGAGGAGGTCCTGGGTGGACAGAGGAATGGGTGTCCCTAGGAAGTCTACTGCCCAGAGACGCCTGTTTTGGTTTGAGAAGAAAATAGTTTGGCTAAAACTTGAGTGTTGGAGAAGATTCTTGAGAGTCCCTTGGACTGCAAAGACATCAAACCAGTCAATCCTAAAGGAAACCAACCCTGAATATTCACTGGAAGGACTGATGCTGAAGCTCCATACTTTGGCTACCTGATGCAAAGAGCCAACTCATTGGAAAAGACCCCGATGCTGGGAAAGAATGAGGGCTAGAGGAGAAGAGGGTGACAGAAGGTGAGATGGTTGGATGGCATCTTTGACTCTGTGGACACGAGTTTGAGCAAACTCTGGGAGATGATGAAGGACAGAGAAGCCCGTGTGCTACAGTCTGTGGGGTCACAAAGAGTCAGACATGACTGAGTGCCTGACAATAACAACTTGAGAATTGGTATATGTATACCTTTAAGCTGTGTCCAGACACCTGCTGGAGATAGTGAACTGTGAGATGCACTTGTCTCGGAAGCAGAAGGCTTGCTCTCTCCCAGGCTTGGGAGATGCTGCTCACGGTCAGGATCTTGTTCTGGAGCAGACCTCATGCACACTGCTTAGATTTCTGTGCTGTGTGTGTGTGTGTGTGTGTGTGTGTGTGTGTGTGTGGAGGGGCTGTTTGTTCTTGTGTACACAGCTGCTCTCATGGGCTCAGCCTCTTGAGAATGAGAACACATTGTCACTGGAACATCAACTCAAGTCTCTGCCAGCCCCTGGGAGCCCCTTTCAGGGGCCACGCAGTTTTGGAACCACATCAGATGTGGTTCATCATGGAGGCATCGCTGTGCTTTCATTGCTAATCATTTTCTCTTGTTTTCCTCCCTTTTAAACCAAGATAAGATGTTTCCAGTTTTCTTAAGGATTCTTTTGATGAAATAATTCTAATTTATATTTGTATTTCTGTGGTAGCCTGGGGAGCTGTTTTATGAGCACAAAGCCTTCTTTTATTGTCTTATCCAAGACAAACTTTGGATCCTTCTTTATTTCAAAAAGTTACTACCGACCAAAATAATACTTAAAAATCAGCTTACTGAAAACAATTGCAGAAGGGCCTCTGCCCAGAGGCGCCTGTTTTGGTTTGAGAAGAAAATAGTTTGGCTAAAACTTGAGTGTTGGAGAAGATTCTTGAGAGTCCCTTGGACTGCAAAGACATCAAACCAGTCAATCCTAAAGGAAACCAACCCTGAATATTCACTGGAAGGACTGATGCTGAAGCTCCATACTTTGGCTACCTGATGCAAAGAGCCAACTCATTGGAAAAGACCCCGATGCTGGGAAAGAATGAGGGCTAGAGGAGAAGAGGGTGACAGAAGGTGAGATGGTTGGATGGCATCTTTGACTCTGTGGACACGAGTTTGAGCAAACTCTGGGAGATGATGAAGGACAGAGAAGCCCGTGTGCTACAGTCTGTGGGGTCACAAAGAGTCAGACATGACTGAGTGCCTGACAATAACAACTTGAGAATTGGTATATGTATACCTTTAAGCTGTGTCCAGACACCTGCTGGAGATAGTGAACTGTGAGATGCACTTGTCTCGGAAGCAGAAGGCTTGCTCTCTCCCAGGCTTGGGAGATGCTGCTCACGGTCAGGATCTTGTTCTGGAGCAGACCTCATGCACACTGCTTAGATTTCTGTGCTGTGTGTGTGTGTGTGTGTGTGTGTGTGTGTGTGTGTGGAGGGGCTGTTTGTTCTTGTGTACACAGCTGCTCTCATGGGCTCAGCCTCTTGAGAATGAGAACACATTGTCACTGGAACATCAACTCAAGTCTCTGCCAGCCCCTGGGAGCCCCTTTCAGGGGCCACGCAGTTTTGGAACCACATCAGATGTGGTTCATCATGGAGGCATCGCTGTGCTTTCATTGCTAATCATTTTCTCTTGTTTTCCTCCCTTTTAAACCAAGATAAGATGTTTCCAGTTTTCTTAAGGATTCTTTTGATGAAATAATTCTAATTTATATTTGTATTTCTGTGGTAGCCTGGGGAGCTGTTTTATGAGCACAAAGCCTTCTTTTATTGTCTTATCCAAGACAAACTTTGGATCCTTCTTTATTTCAAAAAGTTACTACCGACCAAAATAATACTTAAAAATCAGCTTACTGAAAACAATTGCAGAAGGGCCCTCTGCCCATCAAGGAGGCTGCGCTGTTGTTGGAATCTTGGGAATCATTCCTCTTCTACAGTTGGAGTCAGCGAGTGTTCTTTTGTAAAGGGTCAGATAGGAAACATTTTTGGCTTTGTGAACCATTTATTTATTCTCTTTCACAATTAATTACTCAACTCTGCCTTCGTAGCCTGGAAGCAACCATAGGCAGTAAATAAGTGAATGGCCAGGGCTGTGTTCCAATAAATATTTAAAAACCAGAGATGGAGCCAGCTATGGGTCATAGGCCTGAGTTTGCCAACTCTTGTTCTAAAGCATCTTCTGCTTTTAAACTGTCTTTTAAAAATTTTAGTTAGAATCTGAGATGCGTCATGATTCTCCTCTCCATTCCTTGGAGTGGAAACACTGAATATTGGTCAATGTGTTGAGTTCTGGGTTCACTAGGAGCTAGTATTAAGGGCCTCACTTTTTTTTTCCATTTGATTCAGTAACTCCATTTTCAAGAATCTGTCCTAAGATGACATGGCTATTTTTTTTCCCATGTAGTCATTTACCACTGTATTATTTGCCGTATGGAAAACCTGGGAATGACTTAATGTCCGGTGGTAAATTGTCTACTGAAAATAATATCACAGAGCCTTTCACATGATATTGATGATTAAATCCGTATGAGTTTATGTTGTAATAAAAGTGGACACCATGAAACCTCATTTAGATGAAAGAAAAAAAGAGTAGGCATGCACAGAAAAAGATCAACAGGAAATATGCCTAAGTGTTACTCTTGGATTGGCCAAACACTTTCTTTGAGTTTTCCAGTACAATGCTATGGAAAAATTCAAACAATCTTTTTGGCAAACTCAGTAGCTTTTCTCTAGAGAGGAAGATTATCTGGGGCTTTTATGGCATGTGTGGGTGGTTGATCCTTTTTAAAGAACACTTTGGTTTTAGAATTTAAAAAAATAGTTTAAAGAGAAATGCCAATTTCTGTGGTAGCCTGGGGAGCTGTTTTATGAGCACAAAGCCTTCTTTTATTGTCTTATCCAAGACAAACTTTGGATCCTTCTTTACAAAGTTACTACCGACCAAAATAATACTTAAAAATCAGCTTACTGAAAACAATTGCAGAAGGGCCCTCTGCCCATCAAGGAGGCTGCGCTGTTGTTGGAATCTTGGGAATCATTCCTCTTCTACAGTTGGAGTCAGCGAGTGTTCTTTTGTAAAGGGTCAGATAGGAAACTTTTTTGGCTTTGTGAACCATTTATTTATTCTCTTTCACAATTAATTACTCAACTCTGCCTTCGTAGCCTGGAAGCAACCATAGGCAGTAAATAAGTGAATGGCCAGGGCTGTGTTCCAATAAATATTTAAAAACCAGAGATGGAGCCAGCTATGGGTCATAGGCCTGAGTTTGCCAACTCTTGTTCTAAAGCATCTTCTGCTTTTAAACTGTCTTTTAAAAATTTTAGTTAGAATCTGAGATGCGTCATGATTCTCCTCTCCATTCCTTGGAGTGGAAACACTGAATATTGGTCAATGTGTTGAGTTCTGGGTTCACTAGGAGCTAGTATTAAGGGCCTCACTTTTTTTTTTCCATTTGATTCAGTAACTCCATTTTCAAGAATCTGTCCTAAGATGACATGGCTATTTTTTTCCTATGTAGTCATTTACCACTGTATTATTTGCCGTATGGAAAACCTGGGAATGACTTAATGTCCGGTGGTAAATTGTCTACTGAAAATAATATCACAGAGCCTTTCACATGATATTGATGATTAAATCCGTATGAGTTTATGTTGTAATAAAAGTGGACACCATGAAACCTCATTTAGATGAAAGAAAAAAAGAGTAGGCATGCACAGAAAAAGATCAACAGGAAATATGCCTAAGTGTTACTCTTGGATTGGCCAAACACTTTCTTTGAGTTTTCCAGTACAATGCTATGGAAAAATTCAAACAATCTTTTTGGCAAACTCAGTAGCTTTTCTCTAGAGAGGAAGATTATCTGGGGCTTTTATGGCATGTGTGGGTGGTTGATCCTTTTTAAAGAACACTTTGGTTTTAGAATTTAAAAAAATAGTTTAAAGAGAAAAATGCATACTTCTTCAACCTTTTAGCCTGAGACGGTGTTGTGTGCATGAGTCTAGAACCGTCCTTTGAGAGGCCAAGAGGCAGAGGCGGGGCTGACTCTCAGACCTGCGCTCTGTGTTCAGAACAGACATCTTAATGCTCACCACGGGGCTGCCAGGAGCCTGCCAGCCATTTATACTCTTAATTCTCAAAGAGGGCCATGAGCTCCTATATGTAAGGCTTTGAATCCCCACAAAACCTTCAAAGCAGGCAGGTCTGATCCTGTTTCTAGTGAAGGAGCCCCAGGACACAGAGAAAGCGGGTGACCGGCTCCTCTCTCCCACACCCTTGCACACACAAGAGTGTGTCTCCCATCCTTGCCACCCTGTTCACTTTGAAGTAGTGTACTTCAGGTCTGGACTGTGTCATCAGCTCCCTCTCAGTTCTCCATCATACATCAAATTCCAACAAAATGTATGTTTCCTCAGCTGCCCGTTGTGGTTGGAAGATTTGTAGGGTGACTTCGGCAAAGTGGGCCATTGTGTAATGCAGTCCCTTCTTCCCCGGTGACTGGCTCAGAGAGAAGCTCATGGCTTTTGTCCTGGAAGAAGGAAGTTGATGGGGTGGAGGCTTTGGGCACACGGCTGGCTGCATTCCAAGGAGTGGTGAAGCCAGAGAGCCAGAGTGAAGGACTAGTGGACGTGGAGGTTGTGGTGCAGAAGATGTTTGAAGGTGAAACCTCCAAGGAAGCACTGTGGGCACCTGTGGGTTCCCGAAGATGGAGGTGGGTGTGCCGTCTGCCACGGAGCCAGGAAGCATGCTCGCAGTTGAGGACGGCAAGGGCCGAGCAGGGAGGGCAGTGGATCCTCCACACGGGACCCAGTCCGTCCATGGTGGCAGCAGGGGGGGTTGTGGGTGATGCCTAAGTGTTACTCTTGGATTGGCCAAACACTTTCTTTGAGTTTTCCAGTACAATGCTATGGAAAAATTCAAACAATCTTTTTGGCAAACTCAGTAGCTTTTCTCTAGAGAGGAAGATTATCTGGGGCTTTTATGGCATGTGTGGGTGGTTGATCCTTTTTAAAGAACACTTTGGTTTTAGAATTTAAAAAAATAGTTTAAAGAGAAAAATGCATACTTCTTCAACCTTTTAGCCTGAGACGGTGTTGTGTGCATTATTCTAGAACCTTCCTTGGAGAGGCCAAGAGGCAGAGGCGGGGCTGACTCTCAGACCTGCGCTCTGTGTTCAGAACAGACATCTTAATGCTCACCACGGGGCTGCCAGGAGCCTGCCAGCCATTTATACTCTTAATTCTCAAAGAGGGCCATGAGCTCCTATATGTAAGGCTTTGAATCCCCACAAAACCTTCAAAGCAGGCAGGTCTGATCCTGTTTCTAGTGAAGGAGCCCCAGGACACAGAGAAAGCGGGTGACCGGCTCCTCTCTCCCACACCCTTGCACACACAAGAGTGTGTCTCCCATCCTTGCCACCCTGTTCACTTTGAAGTAGTGTACTTCAGGTCTGGACTGTGTCATCAGCTCCCTCTCAGTTCTCCATCATACATCAAATTCCAACAAAATGTATGTTTCCTCAGCTGCCCGTTGTGGTTGGAAGATTTGTAGGGTGACTTCGGCAAAGTGGGCCATTGTGTAATGCAGTCCCTTCTTCCCCGGTGACTGGCTCAGAGAGAAGCTCATGGCTTTTGTCCTGGAAGAAGGAAGTTGATGGGGTGGAGGCTTTGGGCACACGGCTGGCTGCATTCCAAGGAGTGGTGAAGCCAGAGAGCCAGAGTGAAGGACTAGTGGACGTGGAGGTTGTGGTGCAGAAGATGTTTGAAGGTGAAACCTCCAAGGAAGCACTGTGGGCACCTGTGGGTTCCCGAAGATGGAGGTGGGTGTGCCGTCTGCCACGGAGCCAGGAAGCATGCTCGCAGTTGAGGACGGCAAGGGCCGAAGCAGGGAGGGCAGTGGATCCTCCACACGGGACCCAGTCCGTCCATGGTGGCAGCAGGTTGTGGGTGAAGAGAAAGACTCCGAGTGACGTGCTGACACCTCAAATGAGAGAGGAAAGGGACCCAGAGGTTGGAAGACGGCAGAAACCACGAGGGCTTGTGGGTGGACGAGGCTGGCATGTCGGGAAGGGCTTTGGGGGCCAGGAAGGTGGCAGACCTGCCTCTGAGCCCATAGCACATGGGATGTGGGAGAGCAGGTTTCTTCTCCAGGAGAGATGCCACCAAGGAAGCAGCAGGTCAGGTTGGGGACTTTCTGAAAGGAGTTGAGGATATAGATGGTTGTTTATTTCAGAGCAGATATTCCAGAGGGCACCCTGGAGATTAGGGAGCAGGGGAGCTGGGGCTGGGGTGGCAGGTGACCAGGGCAGAGAGAAGAGGTGACCGGGAGTTTAGGCACTGGAGAAGGAAATGGCCACCCACTCCGGTATTCTTGCCTGGAGAATCCCATGGACACGGGAGCCTGGAGGTTGTCGTCCATGGGATTGCAACAGTTGGACGTGACTAAACCACCAAACCACCATTGGAAAGCAGGAGGGGATGCATGGTGGGACCAGAACAGGGGTGGACTTGTCAAGGAGCGAGTCCTCCTGACCCAATGAGAGAGATTCTGAAAGGGGTCAGCATTGGCCTGGTTGATGGTGCTTCTGGGACCCACTGGGAACCTGTCCTGGAAATCTAGGCCCAGGATTCTAAGCAGGCCCGAGGCTTGCTGTGGCTCAGTGAAGAAGAGCATGCGGGTGTGTGGGTATGGGTGTGTATGTGCTCAGTTGTGTCTAACTCTTTGTGACCCGTAGACTGTAGCCCTCCAGGCTTCTCTGCCCATGGGATCCTCCAGGCAAGAATACCGAGTGGCTTGCCATGCCCTCCTCCAGGGTATCCTCCCAACCCAGGGATCAGACCCGGTTATCTTATGTCTCCTGCATTGACAGGCAGGTTCTTTACCACTGTGCCACCTGGGAAGAGTGGTATAAAAAGCAACTATGTCTCCATGTTCTGGGGAGTCCTGTCGGCAAGGGCCGAGCAGGGAGGGCAGTGGATCCTCCACACGGGACCCAGTGCCATGGTGGCAGCAGGTTGTGGGTGAAGAGAAAGACTCCGAGTGACGTGCTGACACCTCAAATGAGAGAGGAAAGGGACCCAGAGGTTGGAAGACGGCAGAAACCACGAGGGCTTGTGGGTGGACGAGGCTGGCATGTCGGGAAGGGC
The DNA here is from genome assembly GCA_022376925.1 of Tragulus kanchil. Classification (NCBI taxonomy): domain Eukaryota; kingdom Metazoa; phylum Chordata; class Mammalia; order Artiodactyla; family Tragulidae; genus Tragulus; species Tragulus kanchil. The sequence goes on from JAIOJX010000032.1 coordinate 26,298,741, forward strand.
TTTGGGGGCCAGGAAGGTGGCAGACCTGCCTCTGAGCCCATAGCACATGGGATGTGGGAGAGCAGGTTTCTTCTCCAGGAGAGATGCCACCAAGGAAGCAGCAGGTCAGGTTGGGGACTTTCTGAAAGGAGTTGAGGATATAGATGGTTGTTTATTTCAGAGCAGATATTCCAGAGGGCACCCTGGAGATTAGGGAGCAGGGGAGCTGGGGCTGGGGTGGCAGGTGACCAGGGCAGAGAGAAGAGGTGACCGGGAGTTTAGGCACTGGAGAAGGAAATGGCCACCCACTCCGGTATTCTTGCCTGGAGAATCCCATGGGCACGGGAGCCTGGAGGTTGTCGTCCATGGGATTGCAACAGTTGGACGTGACTAAACCACCAAACCACCATTGGAAAGCAGGAGGGGATGCATGGTGGGACCAGAACAGGGGTGGACTTGTCAAGGAGCGAGTCCTCCTGACCCAATGAGAGAGATTCTGAAAGGGGTCAGCATTGGCCTGGTTGATGGTGCTTCTGGGACCCACTGGGAACCTGTCCTGGAAATCTAGGCCCAGGATTCTAAGCAGGCCCGAGGCTTGCTGTGGCTCAGTGAAGAAGAGCATGCGGGTGTGTGGGTATGGGTGTGTATGTGCTCAGTTGTGTCTAACTCTTTGTGACCCGTAGACTGTAGCCCTCCAGGCTTCTCTGCCCATGGGATCCTCCAGGCAAGAATACCGAGTGGCTTGCCATGCCCTCCTCCAGGGTATCCTCCCAACCCAGGGATCAGACCCGGTTATCTTATGTCTCCTGCATTGACAGGCAGGTTCTTTACCACTGTGCCACCTGGGAAGAGTGGTATAAAAAGCAACTATGTCTCCATGTTCTGGGGAGTCCTGTCGTAAATAAGCCTGGTGCCCAGTTGTCCATGGGATGGAAGCATGGGACACGGAGTTGTCCATGTCCATTCCTTTTTTTTTTTTTTAAGATTTATTTATTTATTTATTTTGGGCGGGTGGGCCACTTCTATTGGTCTTTCATTTCTCTATTTTCATCTGTCTTTGTTCTGTGGCTCCTGTGGGCCTCCCATCGCGGTGGTGTCTGTCGTTGCAGAGCGCCGGCTCTGGGTGCATGTGCTCCAGAGCACTGGCTCGGTGATTGGACACATCGGTCCAGCCACTCTGCGGCACGTGGGATCTTCCCAGGCCAGGGATCGAACCAGCGCCCCTTGCATTGCAAGGCGGTGTCCTTACCCACTGGGCCACCAGGGGAAGCCCGTCCATGTCCATTCTTAGTCCATCAGGATGGGACTCATTTCCCAGTGCTGGGAGATGGCCTCATGCCTCCACACATCTCCCGTGCTATTAAATCTGTCAAAAATCCAGTTTCCGTGAGCCCTTCAGGAACACATCCACTGCATGCAGAAAGTAGGCATGCTTTCCATCCCCATGGAGCTTGGAAAGGGGGTTCGTTGTGCCCGAGGAAATTGGAGACGCACACGGAGAAATAAACGCCGGAGGAGTCGCCCCTCGGGGTCACGACAGCAGACCGTGGACGTGTGTTTTCTCATTTCCTCATGTTCCAGGGCTCATGTGCTTTGCAGCTGTGATTTATTTTCAGAGCACACTTTGGAATTTGACAGACTGTCACGCTGGCCCTCTTCTCAGCTGAACCCGTTTGCCACTTGGTAGACGACAAAGCCAGTGACAATTTCCACTACAACGGCCATGAAAAGGTGTCCGATAGACGGACAGCTGTCAGACCCAGGAGGCAGACCATGCTGGACCACTGGCAGACGCCTGGGGTTCCTTCCACATGGGCAGACTGAGGGCCAGGGCTCATCAGGTGAAGCATGTTTATGAATAATGCTTGCCATGCCATGGCCTAAGGTTCTTCCTCCCCATTTAATGTCTCCTGCATTGACAGGCAGGTTCTTTACCACTGTGCCACCTGGGAAGAGTGGTATAAAAAGCAACTATGTCTCCATGTTCTGGGGAGTCCTGTCGTAAATAAGCCTGGTGCCCAGTTGTCCATGGGATGGAAGCATGGGACACGGAGTTGTCCATGTCCATTCCTTTTTTTTTTTTTTAAGATTTATTTATTTATTTATTTTGGGCGGGTGGGCCACTTCTATTGGTCTTTCATTTCTCTATTTTCATCTGTCTTTGTTCTGTGGCTCCTGTGGGCCTCCCATCGCGGTGGTGTCTGTCGTTGCAGAGCGCCGGCTCTGGGTGCATGTGCTCCAGAGCACTGGCTCGGTGATTGGACACATCGGTCCAGCCACTCTGCGGCACGTGGGATCTTCCCAGGCCAGGGATCGAACCAGCGCCCCTTGCATTGCAAGGCGGTGTCCTTACCCACTGGGCCACCAGGGGAAGCCCGTCCATGTCCATTCTTAGTCCATCAGGATGGGACTCATTTCCCAGTGCTGGGAGATGGCCTCATGCCTCCACACATCTCCCGTGCTATTAAATCTGTCAAAAATCCAGTTTCCGTGAGCCCTTCAGGAACACATCCACTGCATGCAGAAAGTAGGCATGCTTTCCATCCCCATGGAGCTTGGAAAGGGGGTTCGTTGTGCCCGAGGAAATTGGAGACGCACACGGAGAAATAAACGCCGGAGGAGTCGCCCCTCGGGGTCACGACAGCAGACCGTGGACGTGTGTTTTCTCATTTCCTCATGTTCCAGGGCTCATGTGCTTTGCAGCTGTGATTTATTTTCAGAGCACACTTTGGAATTTGACAGACTGTCACGCTGGCCCTCTTCTCAGCTGAACCCGTTTGCCACTTGGTAGACGACAAAGCCAGTGACAATTTCCACTACAACGGCCATGAAAAGGTGTCCGATAGACGGACAGCTGTCAGACCCAGGAGGCAGACCATGCTGGACCACTGGCAGACGCCTGGGGTTCCTTCCACATGGGCAGACTGAGGGCCAGGGTCTCATGGCTGATGGTTGGAGGTGAAGCTGATGTAATAATAATAGAAATAAAGTGCACAGTAAACATAATGCGCTGAGTCATGCCCAGACCGTCCCTGTCCCCTGGACCATGGAAAAATTGTCTTCCATAAAATCGGTTCCTGGTGCCAAAAAAGGTTGGGGACCAATGTGTGAAGTGACAGCAGGAGGATACCTTGGGGAAATGGTGCCTGTAGATAGGAGGTTATCAGGCAAGGAGCAAGGAGGGTCCCGAGGTGGCGTTGCAGGGAGTATGTGGAGCTGAGAGGGGAGGGCAACCACTGGGGACCGGTGAGGGGCCGTTTTACACAGGGAGGGAGCCGAGCAGTGGGGGGCGGGGGCAGTAGGAGGGTGACAAGCAGAGTGAGGTGAGCAGAGGCCAGATCTTGAGGGGCCTTTCATACTGGGTGGCAGGACTTGGATTTTGTCAGGACTTCATTGAGGCGGGCATGAAGGTTTTTCAAAGAGGAGTGTTGTAGGATCATTTAGGTTTGCTGCAAAACTCGCATGTACTCCTTTCCTTCTGAGCATGCTCAGTCACTCAGTCATGTCTGACTCTTTGCGACCCTATGGACTGTAGCCCACCAGGCTCCTCTGTCCATGGCACACATGCTATGGAAATAGTTGTAAATACGATATATAACTAGTTAATTCAAGTTTTCTATTTGGAGATTTCTAGAATTTTTTCCTCAAACATTTCCCATCCATCATCAGTTGGATCTGGGAATGCTGAACCCACGAACCGGCAGGCTGGTTGTACACTGAGCCAGGCAGGCAGTGCTGGCTTTGTTTTGAGCTCAGGGTCAAGGAAAATGGACAGGTAATGAAATTACCATGCAGCACGACCGTGGACGTGTGTTTTCTCATTTCCTCATGTTCCAGGGCTCATGTGCTTTGCAGCTGTGATTTATTTTCAGAGCACACTTTGGAATTTGACAGACTGTCACGCTGGCCCTCTTCTCAGCTGAACCCGTTTGCCACTTGGTAGACGACAAAGCCAGTGACAATTTCCACTACAACGGCCATGAAAAGGTGTCCGATAGACGGACAGCTGTCAGACCCAGGAGGCAGACCATGCTGGACCACTGGCAGACGCCTGGGGTTCCTTCCACATGGGCAGACTGAGGGCCAGGGTCTCATGGCTGATGGTTGGAGGTGAAGCTGATGTAATAATAATAGAAATAAAGTGCACAGTAAACATAATGCGCTGAGTCATGCCCAGACCGTCCCTGTCCCCTGGACCATGGAAAAATTGTCTTCCATAAAATCGGTTCCTGGTGCCAAAAAGGTTGGGGACCAATGTGTGAAGTGACAGCAGGAGGATACCTTGGGGAAATGGTGCCTGTAGATAGGAGGTTATCAGGCAAGGAGCAAGGAGGGTCCCGAGGTGGCGTTGCAGGGAGTATGTGGAGCTGAGAGGGGAGGGCAACCACTGGGGACCGGTGAGGGGCCGTTTTACACAGGGAGGGAGCCGAGCAGTGGGGGGCGGGGGCAGTAGGAGGGGGTGACAAGCAGAGTGAGGTGAGCAGAGGCCAGATCTTGAGGGGCCTTTCATACTGGGTGGCAGGACTTGGATTTTGTCAGGACTTCATTGAGGCGGGCATGAAGGTTTTTCAAAGAGGAGTGTTGTAGGATCATTTAGGTTTGCTGCAAAACTCGCATGTACTCCTTTCCTTCTGAGCATGCTCAGTCACTCAGTCATGTCTGACTCTTTGCGACCCTATGGACTGTAGCCCACCAGGCTCCTCTGTCCATGGCACACATGCTATGGAAATAGTTGTAAATACGATATATAACTAGTTAATTCAAGTTTTTCTATTTGGAGATTTCTAGAATTTTTTTCCCTCAAACATTTCCCATCCATCATCAGTTGGATCTGGGAATGCTGAACCCACGAACTACGGCAGGCTGGTTGTACACTGAGCCAGGCAGGCAGTGCTGCTGGGACACATTTTAAACCTGATTCCTTCAACATGCAGAGCTCAGGGTCAAGGAAAATGGACAGGTAATGAAATTACCATGCAGCGTGGAGAGTGTTATAAATGTCTGTTTCTTCTACCAGATGTGGTGGTAGCCATGATCTTGCGCATATTTGCATCATCTGAGCCTCACGAGACGCCCGGCACATGAAAACTATTTGATAAACGTGGAAGGGAGGGAGGAAGGAAGGAGGAAAGAAGAATGGAAGGGAGAGAGTGCTCTGCCTGGATAACCTGCGCAAGGTTTCTCCAGACTGTGCCATGGGCACTGGGGGATGGTCCACCAGGCCGACAGCACGTGTGATCAGGGCGGGTGTTTCCGGCAGGAAGGAGCACAGCCGCTGGTGGGCGCGGGCCCTGGGCCCTCACAGAGATGCCTGCCTGCTGAGGGCTCTGATGAGGCCGAGGTCCGGAGCTGCTCCCTGTGCCATGTGGAAGCCTCTGCCTGCATCTGGTTACTAAGCACCCAAGCTAGCCCACGGACGCTAGTCAGAATGGAGATGTCCTGATCCTGTGAAATACGCACTGGTTTCTAGAACTTCCTGTGGGAAAATGTGACGTAGCCCGTTAACACTTTTTGCATGGATTGCATGTTGAAAGGATAATACTTGGGGTATATTTTTTAAAGTAATTTTACTCATTTCTTTTAACCTTTAAAAATGTTCCCACTAGAACATTTAAAATTCCCCAGGTAGCTCTCAGTATGTTTCTCTTGGACAGGGTACTCGTAAGTGGAGGGAAATGAGGTTGACTTGTCATGAAGGACTCTGTAAGCAGCTTCAGTAAGCAATGCAGTTCTTTAAAATGTTTGATTTTATATCAGAGTGTAGTTGATTAACAATGTTGCATTAGTTTCAGGTATTCACAGCAAGGTGACTTAGTTGTACATATACATGTATATTCTTTTTCAGATTCTTTTTTTGGGGGGGCCACTTCTATTGGTCTTTCATTCATCTATTTTCAGCCATCTTTGTTCCTTGGCCTGTGTGGGCCTCCCATCACAGTGGCCTCTGTCGCTGCAGAGCACTGGCTCTGGGCGCATGTGCTCCAGAGCTCAGGCTCGGCGGTTGGACACATGGGTCCAGCCTCTCTGTGGCACGTGGGATCCTCCCAGACCAGGGATCGAACTGGCGCCCCTTGCACTGAGAGGCAGTGTCCTTACCCACTGGACTACCAGAGAAGCCTCTCTTTTTCAGATTCTTTTCCCATATAGGTTATTGCAAAATATTGAGGAGTGTTCCCCATGCTGTACAGTAGAGATAAATTAAGAGATCGAGATATACACACAACTATATATAAAATAATCAACAAAGACCTACTGTGTGGCAATGCAGTTTTAGGCCAAGGGATGGCATTCAGATCCATGGTGTCTGCACAGCTGTCCACTGTGTGAAGGATGGACCTAGCAGAAAGGATGCTGGGGGTCGGGAGGGGGTTTTCCCTGGGGAGTGATGAGCCGGAGGAGATGGGATACTGAGTGGGCGAGATGTGAGCGAGACGAAGGCCAGGTGATATCTAGAATTCTGGCTTCGATCGCTCTTGGCTGGAAGTGCTTTTGCTGGTGTCTGGGGAGAAGTGGGTGATGCTGCCTTTGAGGTGTGTGGTCAGCCACTGGTGGTTCAGATCTTGGTGCTGGAGGTGTCTGCATTGGGTTATTAGGATAGATGTGATCCTCAAAATCTTGGGGTGGATAAAATCACATAGGGCAGCGGTCCCCAGCCTTTTTGGGAACCAGGACCAATTTCATGGAAGACAGTTTTTCCACAGACTGTGGGTAGGGGATGGTTTGGGAGCGATTCAGGCACAGTACATCTGCCGTGTACTTTATTTCTAATCTGCTGCTGCTGCTGATCTGACAGGAGGTACCAGTCTGTGGCCTGGAGGCTGGGGACCCCGGCACAGGGCAGGCACAGAGCAAGAGGAGAAGATGGCCGAGAGCCGAGCCTCTGGGAGAGGGAGCGGCAGACATGCGGGCGGTGGAGAGTGCTTGTCAGAAGCCACGGGGCGGGAAGATCGTGGAGAATCATTGTGCCTCAGCACAGCAGTCAGATAAGCCAGAGAGAAAACACGTTTTGGATTTGGCAATCTGAAAGCTGTTGATGACCTTGGTAAACACCATTCCCATGGAACCATGGAGGATAAAGCCAAACTGGGGGGACTAGTCGTGATGGAGCTGGACAGAGCAGAGACCGCGGGTGTGGACCACTCTTTGAAGAAAACAGAGTGTTAGAACTGTGTGCATTTCATTGTTTATAAAGAATGTTGGGAATTCCAAGAAACGGTTTGCGTGGCTCCATATATTCTCATTTGCAGTGCTCTCCTCATACCTGCACCCCTAAAACCTCTCTTTTCAGATTCTTTTCCCATATAGGTTATTGCAAAATATTGAGGAGTGTTCCCCATGCTGTACAGTAGAGATAAATTAAGAGATCGAGATATACACACAACTATATATAAAATAATCAACAAAGACCTACTGTGTGGCAATGCAGTTTTAGGCCAAGGGATGGCATTCAGATCCATGGTGTCTGCACAGCTGTCCACTGTGTGAAGGATGGACCTAGCAGAAAGGATGCTGGGGGTCGGGAGGGGGTTTTCCCTGGGGAGTGATGAGCCGGAGGAGATGGGATACTGAGTGGGCGAGATGTGAGCGAGACGAAGGCCAGGTGATATCTAGAATTCTGGCTTCGATCGCTCTTGGCTGGAAGTGCTTTTGCTGGTGTCTGGGGAGAAGTGGGTGATGCTGCCTTTGAGGTGTGTGGTCAGCCACTGGTGGTTCAGATCTTGGTGCTGGAGGTGTCTGCATTGGGTTATTAGGATAGATGTGATCCTCAAAATCTTGGGGTGGATAAAATCACATAGGGCAGCGGTCCCCAGCCTTTTTGGGAACCAGGACCAATTTCATGGAAGACAGTTTTTCCACAGACTGTGGGTAGGGGATGGTTTGGGAGCGATTCAGGCACAGTACATCTGCCGTGTACTTTATTTCTAATCTGCTGCTGCTGCTGATCTGACAGGAGGTACCAGTCTGTGGCCTGGAGGCTGGGGACCCCGGCACAGGGCAGGCACAGAGCAAGAGGAGAAGATGGCCGAGCCGAGCCTCTGGGAGAGGGAGCGGCAGACATGCGGGCGGTGGAGAGTGCTTGTCAGAAGCCACGGGGCGGGAAGATCGTGGAGAATCATTGTGCCTCAGCACAGCAGTCAGATAAGCCAGAGAGAAAACACGTTTTGGATTTGGCAATCTGAAAGCTGTTGATGACCTTGGTAAACACCATTCCCATGGAACCATGGAGGATAAAGCCAAACTGGGGGGACTAGTCGTGATGGAGCTGGACAGAGCAGAGACCATGGTGTGGACCACTCTTTGAAGAAAACAGAGTGTTAGAACTGTGTGCATTTCATTGTTTATAAAGAATGTTGGGAATTCCAAGAAACGGTTTGCGTGGCTCCATATATTCTCATTTGCAGTGCTCTCCTCATACCTGCACCCCACAATCAAAGACAGAGGCTTATGCAAATATCTTCTCTCCCTGTCTCAGGCCGGATCTTGGACCTGAAGACCGGCACAGTCAAGAAAGAAGGACAGCAGTCGTCCATGAGGATGTGCATGGGCTCGCGGAGGTCCTTCATCTGCAGAATGAGGTCTGTTGAGGGGGCAGTGGGCTGGGGCTTTGGTGGGGCTGCTCCCTGCCCACTCGCCTGTGGGCGCCCTGAGGGGCCCTAAGATCACACCTTCACCCTGGTGATGTCACTTCCTGACTGCAGCCGGACATCGCCTCCTTCTTGGTGTGTCTCACCAGTAAATGGAGACAGTAAGTCAGCAGGTGGGCATAGAATTCTGGAATTCACGGAAAGCTTGGGGCTGAAGATACAGAGTTGGGGATTAACCTCAGGAGGGTTGGAAAAGACCCCGATGCTGAGAAAGAAGGAGAAGGGGATGACAGAGGAGAAGACGGTTTGGTGGTGTCACCGACTCAATGGACATGAGTTTGAACAAGCTCCGGAAGGTGGTGAAGGACAGGGAAACCTGGCGTGCTGCGGTTCACGGGGTCAAAAAGAGTTGGACAGGACTGAACGACTGAACAACAGCTCTACAGACTGCCTTCCCTCTGTTCGGCTGGCAGGGGGAAAATCAAGTGACTCAGACTCACGTGCATTATGTCCACTGTGGGCCAAAAGCGTCAGTTAATGTAGCCCAGTACAGCAAAGGGGGTTTCCTCAGGGTTTTTGGGCGGTGGAGAGTGCTTGTCAGAAGCCACGGGGCGGGAAGATCGTGGAGAATCATTGTGCCTCAGCACAGCAGTCAGATAAGCCAGAGAGAAAACACGTTTTGGATTTGGCAATCTGAAAGCTGTTGATGACCTTGGTAAACACCATTCCCATGGAACCATGGAGGATAAAGCCAAACTGGGGGGACTAGTCGTGATGGAGCTGGACAGAGCAGAGACCGCGGGTGTGGACCACTCTTTGAAGAAAACAGAGTGTTAGAACTGTGTGCATTTCATTGTTTATAAAGAATGTTGGGAATTCCAAGAAACGGTTTGCGTGGCTCCATATATTCTCATTTGCAGTGCTCTCCTCATACCTGCACCCCACAATCAAAGACAGAGGCTTATGCAAATATCTTCTCTCCCTGTCTCAGGCCGGATCTTGGACCTGAAGACCGGCACAGTCAAGAAAGAAGGACAGCAGTCGTCCATGAGGATGTGCATGGGCTCGCGGAGGTCCTTCATCTGCAGAATGAGGTCTGTTGAGGGGGCAGTGGGCTGGGGCTTTGGTGGGGCTGCTCCCTGCCCACTCGCCTGTGGGCGCCCTGAGGGGCCCTAAGATCACACCTTCACCCTGGTGATGTCACTTCCTGACTGCAGCCGGACATCGCCTCCTTCTTGGTGTGTCTCACCAGTAAATGGAGACAGTAAGTCAGCAGGTGGGCATAGAATTCTGGAATTCACGGGAAAGCTTGGGGCTGAAGATACAGAGTTGGGGATTAACCTCAGGAGGGTTGGAAAAGACCCCGATGCTGAGAAAGAAGGAGAAGGGGATGACAGAGGAGAAGACGGTTTGGTGGTGTCACCGACTCAATGGACATGAGTTTGAACAAGCTCCGGAAGGTGGTGAAGGACAGGGAAACCTGGCGTGCTGCGGTTCACGGGGTCAAAAAGAGTTGGACAGGACTGAACGACTGAACAACAGCTCTACAGACTGCCTTCCCTCTGTTCGGCTGGCAGGGGAAAGTCAAGTGACTCAGACTCACGTGCATTATGTCCACTGTGGGCCAAAACGCGTCAGTTAATGTAGCCCAGTACAGCAAAGGCTTTCCTCAGGGTGTTGGCCAGTGGAGTAAATGCCCATCCTAACTGGATGGACATTCATTGTGGCACCAGCAAAGTGAATTCTTCATTGCTCCTTCTAAGCAGCTGCCTTGTGCATAAATTTTTTGGAAGTGTCAAGTACCCCATTCTTGAGTAGCCCCAATGTCATTATTTATTTACATTTGTTTATTAGTCTCTGCTATTATAGGATCTTCGGTCTTCATTATGGCACACAGGATCTTTAGTTGCAGCAGGCAGACTACTTACTGAGGCACATGGGATCTAGTTCCCTGACCAGGGAGGAAACCCGGGTCCCCTGCGTTGGGAGCCAAGAGTCTTAGCCACTGGACCATCAGGGAAGTCTCTCCAGTACCATGGCTGTGCTGTGCTTAGTTGCTCAATTGCTTCCGAGTCTTTGCATCCCCATGGTCTGTTGCCCACCAGGCTCCTCTGTGCAAGGGCTCTCCCAGGCAAGAATACTGGAATAGCAATTTCCTTCTTTGGGGGCTTGTCCCAACCCAGGGATTGAACCCATGTCTCCTGCATTGACAGGCAGATCGTTTAACAATGCACCACCTGGGAAGCCTGCCAGGACCATTTGCCACTGCCCTGTTGACCAGATTCAGGCGGTCCCCTCCCTGTCCTGGTACCTCTAGAGACCTGCTCTGGGCTGCTTTTCATAGCACCAGACCCACACTCCCTGGGTCTGCCTGGGAGACAAGCAGTGTGGCCTTTCCCCCTAAATAAAGCAGCTTCATTCAGGAAGACACTGGACACAGCCTGCCCAAGGGCTGGGGGCCAGCCAGCATCTCCCAGCAGCCATATCTTGGATGGATCCTGCTGTGAAGACCTGTCCATGCCTGCAGCTGCCCCAGGTCTCAGAGTATAACTGGACTCTTAGCTTTGCTGCACTGAATACCAAGGCCTCGAGGGCATCACCTGCCTTGTAGTTGAGAAATGGAAGCGCGTGTAAAGAGTGAATGTGCTGAGGCCAGAAGTTGGCCACAGTGCCGCTGTGGCTGCTGAGAGCCTGTGACACAGACAGAGTTATGGAGAAGGGAGGCAGAAAAGACACTACCAGGTGGGCAGTGGACACCTCGCTCCCCTTGCCTCCCAGAGAAGCACCCACAGAAAGACGTGATTCCAGACTCATCCCCTCCCTCCCTCTGTCCCCACTCTGCCCTCTGCTGTCCCAGGCCTGCAGCTGTCTGCTTGTCCCTAGTGCTAGAACCTTGCAGGGAGGAGGGACTTTCCACGCTGTGAGACTGAAGCCTGAGAAGGTGCTTCTGTTTGTCAACTGGTAACATCTGTTTTGAGTTGTTGCCTCTGCTCGGGCCTGAAGAGACACAGTGGCTGTCACCACCGCCCTTCCTCTGTTTCCTGAGAGCCAGCAAGTTACGCTGAGATGATCTCAGGATGGAGCATGGCCAGGACCCTCCGAGTATCTGTCCGTAGGTCTCTGGCTCAAGGTCTGGGCCAGGAGACAGTCTCCCTGTGCTCTTCAGGATGAGCCCCGTCCCTTGGCTTCAGGGATGATCAGAATTCATAGGTAGGCACGCAGCCCTGCTTCTGTACTTTGGAAATTGGCTCTAACGCTCACCTGAATGGGCGTGCTCCCATTAGATAAGGCCCACATACCTGCCTACAGCACCGCAGGCTTTTGTAAGCTTGCCTGGCTCTTCACTCATTCTAATATGTTCATCACATCGTAGGTGTGGAAATGCTCCTTTGGACCACCTGCCTCTAAACAGACTCACCACCATGAGGAAAAGGTTCAGGTCAGTAGGCCTTTCTTTGTTTATTTTTTTAAAATATGTATTTATTTGGCTGTGCTGGATCTTAGTTGTGGCTCATGGGATCTTTAGTTGCAGCATGTAGAACCTAGTTCCCTGACCAGGGATCCAACCTGGACCCCTGTGTTGGGAGCACAGAGCCCTCGTTGGGAAGTCCCATCCCAGTAGGCCTAATGGATGTTCTGTGGTTGAGCTAGGAGACAGCTTCCATGCGCTGTCTACTAGACCAGCCAAACCTGACGACAGGCTTAGCCTTTGAAAGCACCAGGAGACTTGCAGGTCAGGGTCACCATGGCTGAGCTGAGAAAGGATGTTGGGTGGATTTGTTTTAGACATTCCGACCATGTTGGAGGAGGAAAAACAGGATGGTGAGATGTCAAGATTTGGAAACACAAAACCAACAGGGGACCCCAGTAGCTAAGATACCCAAGGCATCCTTGCCTCGCCCCCAGGGGCAGAAAGCCAGCTCACGATGTTCTCTCTCTAGGAACGGCCTTGGCCCAGTAAAGGAAGGAGAGGCCCAGTATGCTGTGGTCCACTGCACAGGCTACATCAAGGCCTGGCCTCCAGCAGGTAAGGGGAAGCTGTGGCTTCGTTCCCAATGGGGTGGAATGCTGGTCCACCTCACCAGAGTGCCCTGTTAGAAACGCATTCTTATAGAAAGAGATAGGAAAACAGCCTTATTTTCCGCTGTAGTTAGACCATAGCCACAATGATCTTTGTAACGGAAAAAAAGTCCTGCTGCTTGAAACAAAGGTTCATAAAAGAGTGATCCTGCGAAGGTAATCAGAGCCTCACAAGAGTCCTTTCTATGATCTGTCACCAAGAGTACTCTATAAGGTCAGAGGGACCTCTTGAATGATCGTGGTATTCAAGTCCTTAGAGAAATACAAATGAAAACCACAAATAAATACCTCTGACTCTCCCAGGATGGTTAAGACAGACAATGATGCATGTTGGTAAGGATTTGGAGCAACTGGAACCCTCGTTCTTCACTGGCGGGAGGTAAACAATCTGACAGTTCCTCAGAATGTTAAGCCTAGATTGCCAGGACTCAGCAGGTTCACTCCAAAGTGCTTACTCAGCAAAATTCACAAAGAAAATTATACCTGAATGTTCAAAGCGGCATTATTCATGGTGGCCAAAGGGCAGAGTCACATCACACGTGCGTGTTTATGGGATAAACAAAAAGTGGTATGTCCATATGATGAAATATTATCTGTGTTGGGAGCACAGAGCCCTCGTTGGGAAGTCCCATCCCAGTAGGCCTAATGGATGTTCTGTGGTTGAGCTAGGAGACAGCTTCCATGCGCTGTCTACTAGACCAGCCAAACCTGACGACAGGCTTAGCCTTTGAAAGCACCAGGAGACTTGCAGGTCAGGGTCACCATGGCTGAGCTGAGAAAGGATGTTGGGTGGATTTGTTTTAGACATTCCGACCATGTTGGAGGAGGAAAAACAGGATGGTGAGATGTCAAGATTTGGAAACACAAAACCAACAGGGGACCCCAGTAGCTAAGATACCCAAGGCATCCTTGCCTCGCCCCCAGGGGCAGAAAGCCAGCTCACGATGTTCTCTCTCTAGGAACGGCCTTGGCCCAGTAAAGGAAGGAGAGGCCCAGTATGCTGTGGTCCACTGCACAGGCTACATCAAGGCCTGGCCTCCAGCAGGTAAGGGGAAGCTGTGGCTTCGTTCCCAATGGGGTGGAATGCTGGTCCACCTCACCAGAGTGCCCTGTTAGAAACGCATTCTTATAGAAAGAGATAGGAAAACAGCCTTATTTTCCGCTGTAGTTAGACCATAGCCACAATGATCTTTGTAACGGAAAAAAAGTCCTGCTGCTTGAAACAAAGGTTCATAAAAGAGTGATCCTGCGAAGGTAATCAGAGCCTCACAAGAGTCCTTTCTATGATCTGTCACCAAGAGTACTCTATAAGGTCAGAGGGACCTCTTGAATGATCGTGGTATTCAAGTCCTTAGAGAAATACAAATGAAAACCACAAATAAATACCTCTGACTCTCCCCAGGATGGTTAAGACAGACAATGATGCATGTTGGTAAGGATTTGGAGCAACTGGAACCCTCGTTCTTCACTGGCGGGAGGTAAACAATCTGACAGTTCCTCAGAATGTTAAGCCTAGATTGCCAGGACTCAGCAGGTTCACTCCAAAGTGCTTACTCAGCAAAATTCACAAAGAAAATTATACCTGAATGTTCAAAGCGGCATTATTCATGGTGGCCAAAGGGCAGAGTCACATCACACGTGCGTGTTTATGGGATAAACAAAAAGTGGTATGTCCATATGATGAAATATTATTCAGCAACAGAAAGCAGTGAACAGGAAGGAGAGGGTGGGACAAACTGAGAGAGCAGCACTCTCAGTCAGTGTCAATACACTGCCACGTGTAAACTGGACAGCTGGTGGGAAGCTGCTGTCGAGCCCAGGGAGCTCAGCCCAGTGCTCTGAGAGGACCTAGAGGGTGAGATGGGGGAGGGAGGCTTAAGATGGAGGGGATGCGTGTATGCTTAGAGCTAGCTGATGCACCTTGTTGTGCAGAAGAAACTCACACCACTTTGTAAAACAGTTGTCCTCCAATTAAAATTGACTGACAGAGGCCAAGGCTGGTGAGAGAGGGGGGAAAATGAGTGAAGTGCTGGTGCATGTATAATATGAGTGAACCTTGAAAACGTCATGCTAAGAAAAGAAGTTAGACACAAAAGGCCGTGTTACACTTCCATGTATGTGAAATATCCAGAATAGGCAAATCCATTGGAAGAGAAAGTAGGTTTGTGGTTCCAGGTGCTGTGGGGAGAGACATATAGGGGGTGACTGACAGGGTTGCTCTTGTGGTCGCTGTTGAGGTGCTCAGTCGTGTCTGACTCTTTACAACACCATGAGCTGCAGTACACCACACTGGCCTGGACAGTACTGTCTCCCCGAGTTTACTGAGATTCACATCCATTGAGCTGGTGATGCTGTCTAGCCATCTCATCCTCTGCCACGCCTTTCTCTTTTTACCTTCTGTCTTTCCCAGCATCAGGGTCTTTTCCAATGGGTCGTCTCTTCACATCAGGTGGCCAGAGTGCTGGAGCTTTAACATCAGTCCTTCCAATGAATATTCAGGGTTGTGTTTCTTTCTGAGGTGACAAAAATGTTCTGCATTTAGATAGAGGTAATAGCTGCACAACTCTGCAAATCTACTAAAAACCACTGAACTGTATTCTTTAAGATACAAATTTTATGGTATGTGAGTATTTCATTTTACCTTAATTATCTTCCTTCTCCAATACTCTTCCTTTCTTTGTGGAGATCGGAGTTTCGGATCTATATCATTTCTTTGTTCATGACTACCTTCATTTTAACATTCCTTGCAGGACAACTCTGCTGGTGATGAATTCTCACCATTTTTGTTTTTCATAAAAAGTCAGTATTTCTCCTTCACACTTGGAGGATAATTTCACTGGATATAGAATTTAAGGTTGATGGTAATTTTCTTTCCACACTTTGAATATTCACTTCCTTTTCTTCTTATTTGCATTGTTTCTAATGAGTAGTTTGCATGATTCTTATCCTCATTTTTCTATATATGTAATGTGGGACTTTTTTCTGGCTTCATTCAAGATTTTTCTTTGTTTTTGGATTTCTGCAATTTGAATATGATAGTGTAGTTTGTTTCAGGTTTTTGTTGTTGTTACTTATTGTTGTTGTTTACTCCCTAAGTTGTATCTGACTCTTGCAACTCCATGGACTGTAGCCCGCCAGCTTCCTCTGTCCATGGGACTTCCCAGGCAAGAACACTGGAATGGGTTGCCATTTTTTCCTCCAAGGGATCTTCCCGACCCAGGGATCAAACTTGCATCTCCTCTTCCTGTTTCTGGCTTCAAGGTGTTCTTTTTCTACCACTTTACTGAGTGCCAGGCCTACCTGTCACAAGAAATGCCACCATTGTGGTCAGACTAACTCACCGTACGCTCATGGATAAGCAGGAGGGAGGAGACCCAAGGTGCAGGCAGGTAACTACATCCAGAGAGTTTGCCAGGAAGCTTCAGGGTGGGGCGTCTCTGGTGGGCCAGTGGTTAAGACTCCATGCTTCTGGTGCAGGGGGTGTGGGTTCAACCCCGAGTCGGGGCACTAAGATCTTGCTTGCCATGTGGCAAAAAAAAAATATCTAAACATGGGACTCAGGGCTAGCTTTTCTGGTGCCTGGTGGAGTTCTATACTCGAGAGCTGCGGGACACAGGGTAACGAGTTGGAGGGACTTTTGAGGCATTAAATCTCCAATGACCGCCCTTGAAACTTTGCCACATGAGAAATGGTTGAAGGCTCTGGGAGTGTTTATCTTGGAGAAAGTGAGACATGATTTCTGTCTTCAAGTATTTGAGGGGGTGTCATATGAAGGAGGAATTAAACTTACTTAGGAGAGTTCCAGAAGACACAATTTGGACCAAAAGGCGGATTTTCATTGAATAGGAAGAAATGAGCAAAAGCTATGAACAGGAGGTTACATACGTTTACAAATATGAATACACACTCACACTAAGTATCTGGAAAGAATGTAGCCTCCTGTGCATCAGGACCCCATGTTAAAACACTTTTATACCATCTCTTACCTATCAAGTAGCAAAAAAATTTAAAAGACAAAATGCGCAGTGTTGAGAAGGTTCAGAAAAATGGACACGTTTATGTGCAGCTGTGTGTGTGCTCATTCACTTCAGTCGTGTCCGACTCTTTGCAACCCCACAGACTGTGGCCCGCCAGGCTCCTCTGTCCATGGGCTTCTCCAGGCAAGAATCCTGGAGTGGGGTGCCATGCCCTCCTCCAGGGGGTCTTCCTGACTCAGGGATCGAGCCCGAGTCTGCTGTGTCTTCTGGATTGCAGGTGGATCCTTTACCCTCTGAGCCGCTGAAGAAGCTCCATGTTCTGCTGATGAAAGTATAAATCAGGGCACACCTTCTGTAGAATAACTTGCAAGTAAATATTAAATGCCTTAAAATGCGCAGTCTTTAATATACAGGAATTGTACTTCTAAGCAGTTATTTTAAGGAATTAATCAGAGATGTGTATGTTGTATGGTTAAACATTTTTAATTGTGAAAACTTTGAATTATTCTAAATATCTGAATCCCGATAGTAAGAAATAGGCTAAAAATACACAAAACATCTAGATGATAGGATTCCAGACAACTCTAAACAGTCATTTTTCAGAAGATATTTGAGAATGAGGCATGGGACTTCCCTGATGGTCCAGGGACTAAGACTCCACTCCCAATGTAGGGGGGCCTGGGCTTGATCCTGGTCAGGGAACTAAATCCCACATGCTACAACTAGATCCCACATGCTACAGCTGAGAGTTCACATGCAAAGATTCTGCATGCCAAGACTATAAAGATCGAAGATCCCACATGCCACAGCCAAATAAATAAATCTGTTTTTTAAAAAAAGAATGAATCAAAGCGCTAAGATGTATTTTTAAAAAATGACAACATAAACATCATGATCCCAATTTTATTTTTAGACTGTAAATGAACATCTGTGTATCTATGTATTGAAAAATTGTACATAGAATATTAACCATTGTTATTTCTTTGTAGTGGATTATTGATGGCTATTTTCTTTATTCAGTCTAGCATTTTCCACATTTTGACATGACTTTCATCATCAGAGAAAATGCCATATTTTAGGACATCAAGCAGAATTTTCTAAATAGCATTTCAGACCGTTAGATTGAGTGATTTATACTGAATTCAGAAATTATGTCTTTTTGGTTGTTACTTGGTTTGGTTTGGTTGTGTCATTGTGTTTCTATAGAGGTTCTGGAAATTAAGCGTGTGTCCACACGTGACAATTATTTCATGCTTCCAGTGTCCTGAGCTGATGCATACCTTGTTCCGTGGCTGTTAATGCTCTCTTTCTTGATAAGTAACTCCATTTTTTTTAACTTTTAAAAAATATATTGGAGTATAGCCAATTAACAAGGTGGATCTTCCCTCTGACCTGAAGAAGCTCCATGTTCTGCTGATGAAAGTATAAATCAGGGCACACCTTCTGTAGAATAACTTGCAAGTAAATATTAAATGCCTTAAAATGCGCAGTCTTTAATATACAGGAATTGTACTTCTAAGCAGTTATTTTAAGGAATTAATCAGAGATGTGTATGTTGTATGGTTAAACATTTTTAATTGTGAAAACTTTGAATTATTCTAAATATCTGAATCCCGATAGTAAGAAATAGGCTAAAAATACACAAAACATCTAGATGATAGGATTCCAGACAACTCTAAACAGTCATTTTTCAGAAGATATTTGAGAATGAGGCATGGGACTTCCCTGATGGTCCAGGGACTAAGACTCCACTCCCAATGTAGGGGGGCCTGGGCTTGATCCTGGTCAGGGAACTAAATCCCACATGCTACAACTAGATCCCACATGCTACAGCTGAGAGTTCACATGCAAAGATTCTGCATGCCAAGACTATAAAGATCGAAGATCCCACATGCCACAGCCAAATAAATAAATCTGTTTTTTAAAAAAAGAATGAATCAAAGCGCTAAGATGTATTTTTAAAAAATGACAACATAAACATCATGATCCCAATTTTATTTTTAGACTGTAAATGAACATCTGTGTATCTATGTATTGAAAAATTGTACATAGAATATTAACCATTGTTATTTCTTTGTAGTGGATTATTGATGGCTATTTTCTTTATTCAGTCTAGCATTTTCCACATTTTGACATGACTTTCATCATCAGAGAAAATGCCATATTTTAGGACATCAAGCAGAATTTTCTAAATAGCATTTCAGACCGTTAGATTGAGTGATTTATACTGAATTCAGAAATTATGTCTTTTTGGTTGTTACTTGGTTTGGTTTGGTTGTGTCATTGTGTTTCTATAGAGGTTCTGGAAATTAAGCGTGTGTCCACACGTGACAATTATTTCATGCTTCCAGTGTCCTGAGCTGATGCATACCTTGTTCCGTGGCTGTTAATGCTCTCTTTCTTGATAAGTAACTCCATTTTTTTTAACTTTTAAAAAATATATTGGAGTATAGCCAATTAACAATGTTGTGATAGTTTCCAGTGCACAGCGTAGTAACTCAGCCATCCATCCACATGTATCCATTCTCTCCCAAGCCCCGCTCCCATCCCGGCCACCACGCAGCACTGGGCAGAGTTCCCTGTGCTGTACAGTAGGTCCTTGTTGGTGATCCACTTTAGATACAGCCGTGTATACTGTATTTATCTGATTGATAACCCGATTTTTTACACATATAGCAAACTATTTTGCACTTACATTTAGATCTCTCAAGACCATGCTTTGTTTTCTCAACCCAGTGGTGAGCTCAGACCTGGTGCATAGAATGTATGAATGTTTCACATAGACTGGGTAGGTGGATGGTTATATGAAAGGAAAGAAGGAAAATGTTTTGCCTAGATAAAAGAAATAGTTGACCTAAGGGGATGGGTTTGTGAATGAATTCCTTGCCAGAACGTCCAAAGATGTTTATAGAATCCACTTTCCCAGACACCTTCGGAGATGGCACAGACAGTCATCTGACCTCAATGGGGTGGCTGAAATGAGGTCACTGGCACCCTTGCCTTGTAATAAGGTCATGGCACTGGAGCCCTGGAACATCCACTCACTTGACGCTGCCTGGTGCGTGTCCACGAGGAATGCTGTCCCTACTTGCTCCTAGGCTCAAGCTCCTCACAATAAACAATGACTGGGCTAAGAGGTACCGAGATACCTAAGCACCAACATTGCTCAAAATACCTACAGGCCACCTTAGAAGTCTCTAAAGGTGAACACCGGCAGTAGACTTTGTGAAGCAAACAAGGACCTTGTAAATAATTCTTGGACAGCCCCCTGGTAACACGTGTGCTCGTTCCTGAACCGATGAGTTGTCCAGGCAAGCTTTTACCTGCTGCTGGCTGACTTCACCGTAAACATAAATGTTGCAAAAAATTCTGCTATGTCTCAGAAGCCCTTTCTTTTACCCAGGTAGCCTTACAGCCTTGTATACTAAATGAAAGCGTTAGTTGCTCAGTCATGTCTGACTCTCTGCAACCCCATGGACTATAGCCCACCAGGCTTCTCTGTCATGGGATTCTCTAGGCAAGAATACTGGAGTGGGTTCCCATATCCTTCTGCAAGGGATCTTCCCAACTCAGGGATCGAACCCGGTATCACACATGCAAGCAAATTCTTTTCCATCTGAGCCACCGGTATACTATATAAGCTTCCTTTAAAGGATCTCAATGCCCGCTCCCATCCCGGCCACCACGCAGCACTGGGCAGAGTTCCCTGTGCTGTACAGTAGGTCCTTGTTGGTGATCCACTTTAGATACAGCCGTGTATACTGTATTTATCTGATTGATAACCCGATTTTTTACACATATAGCAAACTATTTTGCACTTACATTTAGATCTCTCAAGACCATGCTTTGTTTTCTCAACCCAGTGGTGAGCTCAGACCTGGTGCATAGAATGTATGAATGTTTCACATAGACTGGGTAGGTGGATGGTTATATGAAAGGAAAGAAGGAAAATGTTTTGCCTAGATAAAAGAAATAGTTGACCTAAGGGGATGGGTTTGTGAATGAATTCCTTGCCAGAACGTCCAAAGATGTTTATAGAATCCACTTTCCCAGACACCTTCGGAGATGGCACAGACAGTCATCTGACCTCAATGGGGTGGCTGAAATGAGGTCACTGGCACCCTTGCCTTGTAATAAGGTCATGGCACTGGAGCCCTGGAACATCCACTCACTTGACGCTGCCTGGTGCGTGTCCACGAGGAATGCTGTCCCTACTTGCTCCTAGGCTCAAGCTCCTCACAATAAACAATGACTGGGCTAAGAGGTACCGAGATACCTAAGCACCAACATTGCTCAAAATACCTACAGGCCACCTTAGAAGTCTCTAAAGGTGAACACCGGCAGTAGACTTTGTGAAGCAAACAAGGACCTTGTAAATAATTCTTGGACAGCCCCCTGGTAACACGTGTGCTCGTTCCTGAACCGATGAGTTGTCCAGGCAAGCTTTTACCTGCTGCTGGCTGACTTCACCGTAAACATAAATGTTGCAAAAAATTCTGCTATGTCTCAGAAGCCCTTTCTTTTACCCAGGTAGCCTTACAGCCTTGTATACTAAATGAAAGCGTTAGTTGCTCAGTCATGTCTGACTCTCTGCAACCCCATGGACTATAGCCCACCAGGCTTCTCTGTCATGGGATTCTCTAGGCAAGAATACTGGAGTGGGTTCCCATATCCTTCTGCAAGGGATCTTCCCAACTCAGGGATCGAACCCGGTATCACACATGCAAGCAAATTCTTTTCCATCTGAGCCACCGGTATACTATATAAGCTTCCTTTAAAATATTTGGGCTGTGGGGCTTCCCTTGTGGCTCAGTGGATAAGAACCCATCTGCCAATGCAGGAGACACAGGTTCGATCCCTGATCCGGGAAGATGCCACATACTGCGGAGCAGCTAAACCCACACATCAATGAAGACCAAGCACAGCCAAAGATAAACAAATAAAAGTTAAAAAAAAAAAGTCTATTAAAAAAAAATATTTGGGCTAAGGAGACTTCCCTGGTGGTCCAGTGGTTAAGAATCTGTGCTTTGATTTTGGGGGTGTAGGTTCTGTCCTAGTTGAGGAACTAAGATCCTGCATGCCACATGGTGCAGCCAAAAACATACTGTTTTTAAGTATCTGCGGAGTTCTGTGGTTGCTCTTGAGAGTGCCTGGACTGCAAGGAGATCAAACCAGTCAATCCTAAAGGAAATCAACCCTGAATATTCATTGGAAGGACTGATGCTGAAGCTGAAACTCCAGCACTTTGATCACCTGGTGCGAAGAGATGACTCTTTGGAAAAGACCCTGATGTTGGGGAAAGTAGAAGGCAGAAGGAAAAGGGAACGACAGAGGACCAGATGGTTGGAGATATTGCTGAGTCAATGGACATGAGTTTGAGCAAGCTTTGGGAGCTGGTAAACGACAGGAAGGCCTGGCATGCTGCAGTCCATGGGTCGCAAAGAATCAGACACAACTGAGCAACTAAACTGAAGTGATGGTTGCTCTGTCTAACCCTTCGTGGGCTAACACTCCGTATTCAACGTAGCAAAGAAGCTAACACTCTGTGTTCAACGTAACAAAGAAGACGCTGGGGTCGGTCTAGGTGCAGAAGCAGTCACCCAGGGCAGGTCGTATTTTCCAGTTTGTGAGGTATGTTTAGAGTCCAGGGGGAGCTTTGAAATTCTCATGATGAGAATTGCCTCCACCCCATGGTCATTGTCCCAGCACTTTTGCATTTTGCAGACTGGCATCCTGCTTTGAGCCAGAAGCCATGTCTACAAGAGGCACCTCTGTTCTACTCAGCATCATCTGATGTGTGTGGTTCATCACCAAATAATCCGTAGAAAATGTCTGATTAACTGGCTGTGTCTGCACAGGAGAACCAGGATCTGCCCCGGGGGAGGGGGCGTTTAATCAAGGTCAGGCTACCTTCCCCAGGGACCATTCTGGTCAGGAAGAGGCTCAGTTCTTGGCGGCCCCGTGTGCTCTCTCATCGCTGAGGCTGATGCTTTGCCTCACGATGCTGCTGGATTTTCAGTAAGCCTCAGCCACAGCATGCCAGAGGCCTGAGGTTATTTTGGGGTTTTGGCTAGCATCTGTAGAGGCCAGGCCAGTGTTGCCATTTCACCAGACGGCTCAACCCCACGATGAGCTCATGACAGCAGCCCCGCGTTTCTCACAGTTTGCTTGTCGGACACAGTGTGTTTATTTTCCTTCACTTGAAAGTCTCCCGAGGCTGCTTGTCTGTACTGAAGCCATCCACCCACAAGACTGGATTCTCCCCTCTTGCCAACCTTCAGCCATTCTGCCCTGCCCAGGCCACTTGTCACACTGGGACTTGGTCTCCCGCTCAGGCGTACACTTTGATGCCCTGGTAGGACATCAGAACCATGACCTTAAGTTGAGATATGGAGCATAATGGTTGGCCATCTCTTCCATCCTCATTCATAGGCAGAGTGAGGCCACTCTTCCATTTCCTTCAGGGAACACCGTCTGAGCACTAGCTGTGGGCCAGGGACTTTGCTAGGTCCTGGGGATCCTAGGGGGAGTCTGATGTAGCGCCTGCCCTTAAGAAGCCAGCTGTGTGGACTTCCCTGGTGGTCCAATGGTTAAGAATCTGCCTGCCAGTGCAGGGGACATGGGTTCCATCCCTGGTCCAGGAAGATCCCATGTGCCATGGGGCCACTAAGCCCGTGCACCACAGCTACTGAGCCTGTGTGCTTTGGCACCTGTGCTCAAGAGGAACCTCCGCAGTGAGAAGCCTGTGTGCTCCGTGAGAGAGCAGCCCCGCTCGCTGCCACTTGAGAAAGCCTGCACAGAGCTGGGCAGACCCAGCACAGCCAAAAATAAATCAGTTAATTAAATCATTTCATAGCACAGTGGAGGGAGGGGACAAGTAGGCATGTGGGTTGTTGCAAAGCCCTGGATCAAGGGTCACAAAGAGGACTCATGGGAGAAGCACGTGGACAGGAGGTTCCATCTGCCGGGAGTCGGGATTGGCTGCTCTCCTACGCTCTGTGGCCAGGCCTCGCTCAAAGTCCAGTAGGCCGAGAATAATGTTTGTGCTGAAGCATGAACATGGAGTAGGAGTCTGCTCGGTGAAAAGATGCTCTCTAAGCACAGAGCGTAGTGTGGGTGAGGGCAGAGGAGGTATGTCATGGTCACAGTCGTCGTCTGTGATCCCTCACCATGTGCAAGGCGCTGAGTGAAGGACCCTGCATGCACTGTGCTTCAGTGTTGGTGACTTGTGTTTGTCGCTAAGTTGTATCCAACTCTGCGACCCCAGAAACTGCAGCCAGCCAGGCGCCTCTGTCCATGGGATTCTCCAGACAAGAATACTGGAGTGGGTTGCCATGCCCTCCTCCAGGGGATCTTCCCCACCTGGAAATGGAGCCTGTGTCTCCTGCGTTGGCAGACGGATTCTTTACCACTGAGCCACCTAGAAAGCCGAACTTCCTGGGAGGTGCAAGGTCACTTGGTCTCCCTTGAAACTTGTACCCATTCATGCCACTAAGCCAAAGTTGTCCTGAGCCTATAGGTTGGTCCTGCTGGGGCCCTTTTGCACCCTGGCTTTTCCTTCATGGGTGGCCTCCTCCATTCTTCCCTCCACCCCCTCTTGCACAAACAGTCGTCTCTGACTTCTGGTACTGACATGTCCTCCTCTCCTCTCAGGCTCTGGGAGTTTCCACAGTAATTTCGGGGGTATTTCATTTACTCAGGTAGTCTCAGGTTTCTCTTTGGAGTCCGGAGCACCTGTTGCACTTCAGAGTTCTACTTTGCAACGTGGGAGAGTCAGCTCCAGGGTCACCAGCAGGAACTCTGAAATGCAAAATACCCACAGGTCAGCATTTTAGTGTATATCCTGAGATCGCCGTCCTTGACGATACCTCGTGAAGAAAGGACTCCCTTGTCAGTAATGAGGGTACCTCTCTCCTAGAGAATCGTACGCCAGAGTTCCCCATGTCCTGAGCAGCCTGCAGCGATGGCACTGCCTTGTCTTCGTCTAAACTGTTTCCCAAATGTATTTGGCCAGATAATCATTTTCTTCCCCTAAAGCCTTTTACTGTTCCCCAGAGAATACTTTGGAAACATGCTGTGAACAAGTATTTTCCCCCTTACGTTTGGTGGAATGGGGCAGGGGGTCCATCTGCCGGGAGTCGGGATTGGCTGCCCCTGGAAAGCATGAAAACAATGGAGTAGGAGTCTGCTCGGTGAAAAGATGCTCTCTAAGCACAGAGCGTAGTGTGGGTGAGGGCAGAGGAGGTATGTCATGGTCACAGTCGTCGTCTGTGATCCCTCACCATGTGCAAGGCGCTGAGTGAAGGACCCTGCATGCACTGTGCTTCAGTGTTGGTGACTTGTGTTTGTCGCTAAGTTGTATCCAACTCTGCGACCCCAGAAACTGCAGCCAGCCAGGCGCCTCTGTCCATGGGATTCTCCAGACAAGAATACTGGAGTGGGTTGCCATGCCCTCCTCCAGGGGATCTTCCCCACCTGGAAATGGAGCCTGTGTCTCCTGCGTTGGCAGACGGATTCTTTACCACTGAGCCACCTAGAAAGCCGAACTTCCTGGGAGGTGCAAGGTCACTTGGTCTCCCTTGAAACTTGTACCCATTCATGCCACTAAGCCAAAGTTGTCCTGAGCCTATAGGTTGGTCCTGCTGGGGCCCTTTTGCACCCTGGCTTTTCCTTCATGGGTGGCCTCCTCCATTCTTCCCTCCACCCCGTCTTGCACAAACAGTCGTCTCTGACTTCTGGTACTGACATGTCCTCCTCTCCTCTCAGGCTCTGGGAGTTTCCACAGTAATTTCGGGGGTATTTCATTTACTCAGGTAGTCTCAGGTTTCTCTTTGGAGTCCGGAGCACCTGTTGCACTTCAGAGTTCTACTTTGCAACGTGGGAGAGTCAGCTCCAGGGTCACCAGCAGGAACTCTGAAATGCAAAATACCCACAGGTCAGCATTTTAGTGTATATCCTGAGATCGCCGTCCTTGACGATACCTCGTGAAGAAAGGACTCCCTTGTCAGTAATGAGGGTACCTCTCTCCTAGAGAATCGTACGCCAGAGTTCCCCATGTCCTGAGCAGCCTGCAGCGATGGCACTGCCTTGTCTTCGTCTAAACTGTTTCCCAAATGTATTTGGCCAGATAATCATTTTCTTCCCCTAAAGCCTTTTACTGTTCCCCAGAGAATACTTTGGAAACATGCTGTGAACAAGTATTTTCCCCCCTACGTTTGGTGGAATGCAAAAAAAAGAGTCTTAATTCACATATGAAGATGTGTCCCAGGACAGACTCCACCCAGCGTTACTCAAAAAACAATCCAACTTTCCATGAGTTTTTGCACAGAGTTAACGCAACCCTGAGTGAGACAAATAAGGCATGAAGAAGCCTTTCTGGCCAACGCTGTGTTTCAACCGAAACAGCAGTCTCCGGTGACACTCTACTTGTGTGCTGTTTACATGACTCGGGTTTATTTAGACCTGGCACTAGTGGAGACTGTTTCCAAAGAAAAGGTAATTGAACGTAGGGCAAAACAGGCTTGTGAAACCAATTAGGAAATCGTTGAGATCTGTTAAAATGGCTGGAATTGTCCTGTTCCTATTAAAAACCACTTTGAGAAAGGTTGCTGTTCTTGCCAGGAAGCATTCCCTCCTGACACCAGCCCTCCTGGCCCTGGCATCCAGCCTTGGCCGCCCGCCCTTCCTCAGAGCAGCCTGTTATTTTCTCTGTTGTAACACTAAGCACATGGCATTGTGACGCGCTACTTCTCTGCTTCCCCCACCAGCCATGAACTCCTTGAAAGAGAGCTGGTGGCATGCATGCTGAATCCCTAGTCTGTAGGATGCTGTCGGGCACCTAATAGGTATTCAGCACTACGGTATGGCAAGCTTGACTGATCTCATGGCCACACTCTGCCCTGGTGTTCGGATCTAGAATGTCAGGGTCAGGGAGATCCTCGAGCGTTACCTCAAGCCAGCTCCACCTCTCCACAGAGGGGGAATCTAAGGCCTTTCAGGCTCTGCATTTCAGCTGACCCCAGCCCTTCTCCCCTCCCTTTGACCACAGTCCAGACCCCGTGTGGGAAGCCTGCCGTCCAGCAGAGTTCAGATGCCAAGAGGCCAGCCCAGGAATGGGATGGTTCCATGGCTATTGACCGGGGCCAAGGAAGGGAGCTGGGAGCTGGTTAGTTTGAGGAAGGAGAGCAAGGCCAGGTGGAGGCTGACCTTCATGAGGAGAGGAATGTGGAGCAGACGGTAGCAAGACACTGACAGGGCTGAGGTGAGACCAGACCCAGCATGTGAGGGCTCCCAGGGGACCAGCGATGGCTAATGGTGAGTCAGCATCACAGCAGAGCTCTTGGTGAGATGCCGCAGCCGCTTAATTCACATATGAAGATGTGTCCCAGGACAGACTCCACCCAGCGTTACTCAAAACTCCAGTTTGCACAGAGTTAACGCAACCCTGAGTGAGACAAATAAGGCATGAAGAAGCCTTTCTGGCCAACGCTGTGTTTCAACCGAAACAGCAGTCTCCGGTGACACTCTACTTGTGTGCTGTTTACATGACTCGGGTTTATTTAGACCTGGCACTAGTGGAGACTGTTTCCAAAGAAAAGGTAATTGAACGTAGGGCAAAACAGGCTTGTGAAACCAATTAGGAAATCGTTGAGATCTGTTAAAATGGCTGGAATTGTCCTGTTCCTATTAAAAACCACTTTGAGAAAGGTTGCTGTTCTTGCCAGGAAGCATTCCCTCCTGACACCAGCCCTCCTGGCCCTGGCATCCAGCCTTGGCCGCCCGCCCTTCCTCAGAGCAGCCTGTTATTTTCTCTGTTGTAACACTAAGCACATGGCATTGTGACGCGCTACTTCTCTGCTTCCCCCACCAGCCATGAACTCCTTGAAAGAGAGCTGGTGGCATGCATGCTGAATCCCTAGTCTGTAGGATGCTGTCGGGCACCTAATAGGTATTCAGCACTACGGTATGGCAAGCTTGACTGATCTCATGGCCACACTCTGCCCTGGTGTTCGGATCTAGAATGTCAGGGTCAGGGAGATCCTCGAGCGTTACCTCAAGCCAGCTCCACCTCTCCACAGAGGGGGAATCTAAGGCCTTTCAGGCTCTGCATTTCAGCTGACCCCAGCCCTTCTCCCCTCCCTTTGACCACAGTCCAGACCCCGTGTGGGAAGCCTGCCGTCCAGCAGAGTTCAGATGCCAAGAGGCCAGCCCAGGAATGGGATGGTTCCATGGCTATTGACCGGGGCCAAGGAAGGGAGCTGGGAGCTGGTTAGTTTGAGGAAGGAGAGCAAGGCCAGGTGGAGGCTGACCTTCATGAGGAGAGGAATGTGGAGCAGACGGTAGCAAGACACTGACAGGGCTGAGGAGTGAGACCAGACCCAGCATGTGAGGGCTCCCAGGGGACCAGCGATGGCTAATGGTGAGTCAGCATCACAGCAGAGCTCTTGGTGCCCACCGATGCCCAGCCTGCCCACAGACAGAAGCCCTGCGACCCAATGTGGGGCAGCAGTGTAGCCCCAGAGCAGGGACCAGTGATGGGTGGACTGCTGGTCCCAGCCGTGCCTTCTGGGTGCCTGTCCTGCGTGGTGAGGATGTAGAGCTTCTAGGAGCTGGAAATGGGAGGAGAAGCCAGCCAACAAAGTGGGTCATTTATCTCTGAACTTGTATGTACATGCATGGTAAGTCATTTCAGTCGTGTCCAACTCTGCGCGACCTCATGGACTGTACCCGCCAGGCTCCTCTGTCCATGGGATTCTCCAGGCAAGAATACTGGAGCGGGCGGCCATACCCTTCTCCAGGGAACCTTCCAGACCCAGGGATTGAACCAAGTCTCCAGGCAGGTTCTTTACCGTATGAGCCTGAACCTTGTATAACTGAAAGCTGAAAATGGCAGGAAGAACCATGGCTAAGCCCCGGAGAGGAGGAGAGGGTCAGTCTTACGAGATTTCTTTGGAAAACAGTTAGCTGCTTTCCACCCACATCCCTCTTCTGTCAGGGAAGACAACATGCCTCAAGAGTCTCGCAGTGGGCGGGGAGGCCTCGTGGCGCACTCCTCTCTGTGCCCCTGGTGAGACCCAGGCCTGGAGGGGCGGCACTTGTGTTCCCAATTCCTTTCTTCTGACGTCCCCAGGGGACCTCAGTGTGCCTTTATTGTTACAGGCCCTTAGCCCTTTGTTTACAGATGACGCCTTACTGGAAATGAAGTTCTGTGTTCTGAGTCCAAGTTTATACAGAAAATACTCATGTAAAGCCCTTAGACAAAAGAAGCTGCGTCTTGACTTTCGTTTGATCTTTAAAAGGATTTGAGGCCAGCCCAGGAATGGGATGGTTCCATGGCTATTGACCGGGGCCAAGGAAGGGAGCTGGGAGCTGGTTAGTTTGAGGAAGGAGAGCAAGGCCAGGTGGAGGCTGACCTTCATGAGGAGAGGAATGTGGAGCAGACGGTAGCAAGACACTGACAGGGCTGAGGAGTGAGACCAGACCCAGCATGTGAGGGCTCCCAGGGGACCAGCGATGGCTAATGGTGAGTCAGCATCACAGCAGAGCTCTTGGTGCCCACCGATGCCCAGCCTGCCCACAGACAGAAGCCCTGCGACCCAATGTGGGGCAGCAGTGTAGCCCCAGAGCAGGGACCAGTGATGGGTGGACTGCTGGTCCCAGCCGTGCCTTCTGGGTGCCTGTCCTGCGTGGTGAGGATGTAGAGCTTCTAGGAGCTGGAAATGGGAGGAGAAGCCAGCCAACAAAGTGGGTCATTTATCTCTGAACTTGTATGTACATGCATGGTAAGTCATTTCAGTCGTGTCCAACTCTGCGCGACCTCATGGACTGTACCCGCCAGGCTCCTCTGTCCATGGGATTCTCCAGGCAAGAATACTGGAGCGGGCGGCCATACCCTTCTCCAGGGAACCTTCCAGACCCAGGGATTGAACCAAGTCTCCAGGCAGGTTCTTTACCGTATGAGCCTGAACCTTGTATAACTGAAAGCTGAAAATGGCAGGAAGAACCATGGCTAAGCCCCGGAGAGGAGGAGAGGGTCAGTCTTACGAGATTTCTTTGGAAAACAGTTAGCTGCTTTCCACCCACATCCCTCTTCTGTCAGGGAAGACAACATGCCTCAAGAGTCTCGCAGTGGGCGGGGAGGCCTCGTGGCGCACTCCTCTCTGTGCCCCTGGTGAGACCCAGGCCTGGAGGGGCGGCACTTGTGTTCCCAATTCCTTTCTTCTGACGTCCCCAGGGGACCTCAGTGTGCCTTTATTGTTACAGGCCCTTAGCCCTTTGTTTACAGATGACGCCTTACTGGAAATGAAGTTCTGTGTTCTGAGTCCAAGTTTATACAGAAAATACTCATGTAAAGCCTTCCCTTTAGACAAAAGAAGCTGCGTCTTGACTTTCGTGATTTGATGACAGTTAATTTGGAAAGAAGTGTTGCATGTCTGCCAGACGTTTGACAGTTAAACGTCCGCCATCATCGTGTGCCGTCTTCCTCAGTTTGTAATCAGGAGCAGGGTTCGAAAGCCTGAATTTAAGGGCACCACGCCCTTGTCTCTGACGGGGCTAGAGAGCGAGGTGTGACCTGGGAAATCTCCCAGGTGTATGAAGCCCACCCTTTAAAATGCCAAACATCATGTGCCAGCCTTTTTCTTAATCAGATTTATTATTATTGCTATAAAAAGTCCTTTCTTAAAAAAAATTTATTTATTTATTTTATACTTGGCTATTCTGGGTTTTCACTGCTGCCACAGGCTCTTCTCTAGTTGCAGGGAGAGGGGGCTACTCTCTAGTTGAGGTGAGCAGGCTTCTTGTTGTGGTCACTTCTCTTGTTGTGGAACTTGGGCCCTAGGGCACACGGGCTTCGATAGTTGTGGCACACGGGCTTCGATATTTGCAGCACATGGGCTCCATAGTTGTGGTTCCGCAACTAGAGCACAGGCTCCATAGTTGTGGCTCACGGGCATAGTTGCTCCGCAGCATGTGGGATCTTTCTGGATCAGGGATTGAACCCATGTCTCCTGCATTGGCAGGCGAACTCTTTGCCACTGAGCTACCAGGGAAGCCCTAAAACAGTCCTCCTTTATTTTAAAAAAAGTTTACAAATCTGTAAAATCTTTAAAAAATAAAGTAAAATTCACCTGAGAACCCATTTTTTAACAGATTTTTTTGGGGGGGGGCCACATCTATTGGTCTTTCATTTTATCTATTTTCATCCATCTTTTTTGTTCTTTGGCCTGTGTGGACCTCCCATCACAGCAGCCTCTGTCGCTGCAGAGCAGTGGCTCTGGGCGCATGTGCTCCAGAGCTCCGGCTCCGTAGTTGGACACATCGGTCCAGCCACTCTGCAGCATGTGGGATCTTCCCAGGCCAGGGATTGAACCAGTGCCCCTTGCACTGCAAGGTGGTGTCCTTACCCACTGGACCACCCCATATGGGGAAAGCCCCATTTTTTTTTTTTAATGTGGACTATTTTTAAAGTCTGTTGATTTTGTTACAGTATTACTTCTGTTTTATGTTTTGTATTTTTGGCCCCAAGGCATGTGGGATTTTAATTCTCCAAGCAGGGAACTGGATTCATAACCCCTGAGTTGGAAAGCAAAGTCTTAACCATGGGACTGCCAAGGAATTCCACCGAAAACCCATTTAAAAACAATTTTAATGGGGTATGAAGTAAAAAGTAAGTCTCCCTTTCCACCCTGGTTCTACCCCCAAGAACCAATTGATAAAATCCTGTGCTTCTTATTCTAGACATGGTTTTATATATTAAAAAAAAAAAAAAAATGGAACTCATGTACCTGTATTTTATTACCCAGCCTGTTTTTTTTTAACTTTTCATGGGTATCATAGGTGTTTCTAAGTTAGTACATAAGCACTACTTCATCCTCTTAAATGGCTGCCTAATATTCCATCAGCTACCCCCAAATTCGATTGTGAAGATCATTTTCAGGGAGCCCCTGGCAGTTCAGTGGTGGAGACCACCTTCCAGTGCAGGGGGCATGGGTTCAGTCTCTGGCTGGGGGACTAAGATCCTATGTGCCACAAGGTGTGGCAAAAATTAAACATACATTTTGAAAAGTTTTTTAAAGATTGTTTCAGTTTGGGGCTCTTGCAGAGGCCGCTACAGGGCATGTCCTTGCATGGACTTATTTACCCACGAGCACATTTGTTGCTGCAGGATGGACGCAGAATGGTTCGGGATGATGCAAGTACATTTTAATAGATGCTACAAATTACCTTACAAGGCAGGACGCAAGTGGATCCATCTTCCTACTCTCCTACCAACTCTGAGTGTTTTCGTTATTTTGTAAACTTTGTCAGTCTGATAGGTTTGGGGGCAATGGCATATTTGAAATTCGCTTGTCTTCACTAGTTAACTCGAGCATCTTTATAGTTTTATCTGTTTGTCTCCTGTTTATCACAGTGCTCCTGGCAGGGGAGACTAAATCCTGTGTATTGCTGTGTTACTTAAGAGGCTGTGTGCAGGGCTTAGAACATAGAGGGGCCTGGTGAGTGTTTGAGTGCTGAATTTTCTCTTTGCATCTCCTGGTTCTTGGCACCCTGCAGAACCTACTCGGGAGCAATCTAGGTTTACTAATACCATTACTTAAAGTTGTTTTTTAGTTATTACCCTGGAAAGAACATGTGCAGCTTTGTAATAAAAGACTAAGCTAAAAACAGAAGCTAGAAAAGAGGATTTATTTTATGACTCACTTTGATGAACTGTTTTGGGTCGGCTTCAGTAACTGGTGGGAGGGACTTCCTTGGTGGTTGATGGTTGGAAAAAAAAAAAAAAACTCCACCTTGCAATGCAGGGGATGAGGGTTTGATCCCTGGTCAGAGAACTAAGATCCCACATGCCTCAGAGCCACTAAGCCCACATACAGTAACCACTGAGCCACGGACACTGGAGCCCACTCACCACAGCTAGAGAAGCTATCACATCCCACAGTCCCACACGCAACTAAGACCTGATGCAACCACATACATGAATGAATAAAATAACTGGTGGGCAAATACACCATAATGTATTAGTGCCCTTGTCGTGGGTACAGGACAGGGATCTCTCAGCTCACACCGTACATCTGTGTCACAGCTCAGCAGTCAGAAAGACCAAGAATAAGCACAGGGTCTCCTCGGAGGTATTAGGGATTGAACTGAGTCCCTACAGAGAACTCAGGTGGTAAAGCCCAGTGTTTCAGAATGTGGCCTTATTTGGAAACACAGCCCTTGCTGCTGTAATTAAGTTAAAATGAGATCACCATTTTGGGCCCCTGATCCAGTACCACTTGTGTCCTTGTGAAGGGTGAACCAGCCACAGTGTCTGTCTAAGAATGGCAGGACGCAAGTGGATCCATCTTCCTACTCTCCTACCAACTCTGAGTGTTTTCGTTATTTTGTAAACTTTGTCAGTCTGATAGGTTTGGGGCAATGGCATATTTGAAATTCGCTTGTCTTCACTAGTTAACTCGAGCATCTTTATAGTTTTATCTGTTTGTCTCCTGTTTATCACAGTGCTCCTGGCAGGGGAGACTAAATCCTGTGTATTGCTGTGTTACTTAAGAGGCTGTGTGCAGGGCTTAGAACATAGAGGGGCCTGGTGAGTGTTTGAGTGCTGAATTTTCTCTTTGCATCTCCTGGTTCTTGGCACCCTGCAGAACCTACTCGGGAGCAATCTAGGTTTACTAATACCATTACTTAAAGTTGTTCTTTAGTTATTACCCTGGAAAGAACATGTGCAGCTTTGTAATAAAAGACTAAGCTAAAAACAGAAGCTAGAAAAGAGGATTTATTTTATGACTCACTTTGATGAACTGTTTTGGGTCGGCTTCAGTAACTGGTGGGAGGGACTTCCTTGGTGGTTGATGGTTGGAAAAAAAAAAAAAAAACTCCACCTTGCAATGCAGGGGATGAGGGTTTGATCCCTGGTCAGAGAACTAAGATCCCACATGCCTCAGAGCCACTAAGCCCACATACAGTAACCACTGAGCCATGGACACTGGAGCCCACTCACCACAGCTAGAGAAGCTATCACATCCCACAGTCCCACACGCAACTAAGACCTGATGCAACCACATACATGAATGAATAAAATAACTGGTGGGCAAATACACCATAATGTATTAGTGCCCTTGTCGTGGGTACAGGACAGGGATCTCTCAGCTCACACCGTACATCTGTGTCACAGCTCAGCAGTCAGAAAGACCAAGAATAAGCACAGGGTCTCCTCGGAGGTATTAGGGATTGAACTGAGTCCCTACAGAGAACTCAGGTGGTAAAGCCCAGTGTTTCAGAATGTGGCCTTATTTGGAAACACAGCCCTTGCTGCTGTAATTAAGTTAAAATGAGATCACGCCGGAGTTGTGTGGGCCCCTGATCCAGTACCACTTGTGTCCTTGTGAAGGGGTGAACCAGCCACAGTGTCTGTCTAGAGAAACCTGTCCTGGCTAACTTGTGGCAAAGGATGGAAATGAAAATTAAACTCTCACCACAGACAGTTTGTAATTAACAACCATGACCCTGTTCCACATCAAGACCTAGTGGGTGTGGCCAAAAGGCAGCTTATAGGAAAGTTGTGGCTTGCAAGGCTTTTCTTATGAAGTACAGGAAAACTAGGATTTCCCTTACAGATTAGGAATTTCACTTATGGAACTAGAACTTCTTTACGTTATAACCATAGCAAAAGAATAAAAAATAACCGTGAGCAAACCAAAAGGATATAGAATTAAGGAACAAATATAAATGAGGAAGATTAAATTAGAAACAAAATGATCATCCCGTTGATAATAGTTATTCATCAAGGCTGCTCACAGAAGACCTAGAGGCGGGAAGTGGGAAGGAGTCTCAAGAGGGAGGGGGCATATGTCAACCTGTGCCTGGTTCAGGTTGATGTTTGGCAGAAAACAACAAAATTTTGTAAAGAAATTATCCTTCAATTAAAAATGAATAAATTTTAAAAAGAAGGGAAAAATTCGAGAGGGAGGGATCCATGTTTACTTTTAGCTGCTTCACATTGTTGTACAGTGGAAACCAATACGATACTGTAGAGCAGCTCTACTTCAATTATAAATAAATAAAGACTGGTCAGAGAGAAAACCTCTAATAAGTCTCACCCTACTTTTTCTAAAAATGAAAGAAAGCAATACATGGAAAGAAAGTAATACATGTTAAAGGGCAAGAAATTTACCAGAGAAAGCTTAAAACCGTATCAATGTAGTATGCATAAGTTAGATTTACGTGTTAAAATCTTTCTGAGTCCCAAAAACCCAGAGGAACTCAGGTGGTAGCAGTCAGAAAGACCAAGAATAAGCACAGGGTCTCCTCGGAGGTATTAGGGATTGAACTGAGTCCCTACAGAGAACTCAGGTGGTAAAGCCCAGTGTTTCAGAATGTGGCCTTATTTGGAAACACAGCCCTTGCTGCTGTAATTAAGTTAAAATGAGATCACGCCGGAGTTGTGTGGGCCCCTGATCCAGTACCACTTGTGTCCTTGTGAAGGGGTGAACCAGCCACAGTGTCTGTCTAGAGAAACCTGTCCTGGCTAACTTGTGGCAAAGGATGGAAATGAAAATTAAACTCTCACCACAGACAGTTTGTAATTAACAACCATGACCCTGTTCCACATCAAGACCTAGTGGGTGTGGCCAAAAGGCAGCTTATAGGAAAGTTGTGGCTTGCAAGGCTTTTCTTATGAAGTACAGGAAAACTAGGATTTCCCTTACAGATTAGGAATTTCACTTATGGAACTAGAACTTCTTTACGTTATAACCATAGCAAAAGAATAAAAAATAACCGTGAGCAAACCAAAAGGATATAGAATTAAGGAACAAATATAAATGAGGAAGATTAAATTAGAAACAAAATGATCATCCCGTTGATAATAGTTATTCATCAAGGCTGCTCACAGAAGACCTAGAGGCGGGAAGTGGGAAGGAGTCTCAAGGGGGAGAGGGCATATGTCAACCTGTGCCTGGTTCAGGTTGATGTTTGGCAGAAAACAACAAAATTTTGTAAAGAAATTATCCTTCAATTAAAAATGAATAAATTTTAAAAAGAAGGGAAAAATTCGAGAGGGAGGGATCCATGTTTACTTTTAGCTGCTTCACATTGTTGTACAGTGGAAACCAATACGATACTGTAGAGCAGCTCTACTTCAATTATAAATAAATAAAGACTGGTCAGAGAGAAAACCTCTAATAAGTCTCACCCTACTTTTTCTAAAAATGAAAGAAAGCAATACATGGAAAGAAAGTAATACATGTTAAAGGGCAAGAAATTTACCAGAGAAAGCTTAAAACCGTATCAATGTAGTATGCATAAGTTAGATTTACACGTGTTAAAATCTTTGGGAAGAAAGTTAATTTCTGGAAAAGTGGATCAAAGGTCTTTTTATTTTTTTTTTAATGAGAGAAGATCCAAATTAGGCAAGAAATTGTAAAGTTAACAAAGCACTGTGCTCCCAGTGATGCCAGGCCTTGAGGTTTTATGAGACATTATTTAAACCCACAGGAACAGATCGAGTGTACCGCCTTGTTTCTTAAAGTTCACACAACTTTGATACAAAACTGACAAGGGCCTTTAAAACAGAAAGCAGTGAACCCAGTGTCATGTGTGAACACACAAATGCTAAATGCAGTGTTAGGAAGTCAAATGAACAGTTATATGTTTATTGATTACAAGACTACCTGAGTGGTTTAATGTTAGGAAATCTGTTAATACGATCAGTGGAGTGGAGCTAAGTGCTACACAGTGGGTCCTTGACAGTTATCCATTTTATTTTAAAGTCTATTTTGTCAGATGAGAGTATTGCTACTCCAGCTTTCTTAGGATTTCCATTTGCGTGGCATACCTTTTTCCATCCCCTTACTTCAGTGTGTGAGTGTCTCTGGGTATGGAGTGGGTCTCCTGTGGACAGCATATGTGCGGTTCCTGGTTTTGTATCCACTCAGCCAGCCTGTCTTTTGGTTGGTGCATTTAATTTACATTTAAGGTAATTATTGATATGTATGATCCTATCACCATTTTGTTAATTGTTTTGGGTTGTTTTTAGTAGATCTTTTCCTTCTCTTGTGTTTACTGCCTGGAGAAGATCCTTGAGCATTTGTTGTAAAGTTGGTTTAGTGGTGCTAAATTCTCTTAACTTTGGCTAGTCTGTAAAGCTTTTGATTTCTCCCTCAAATCTGAAGGAGAGTCTTGCTGGGAAGAGTATTCTTGGTTGTAGGTTCTTTCATCACTTGGAATATAGCATGCCATTCCCTTCTGGCTTGTACAGTTTCTGTTGAGAAATTGGCTGATAACCTAATAGGTTTTCCCAATATGTTATTTGTCTTTTTTCCCTTGTTGCTTTTAATAAATTATCTTTGTCTTTAATTTTTGTCAGTTTGAATACCATGTGTCTCGGTGTGTTCTTCATTGGATTTATCCTGTCTGGGACTCTGTGCTTCCTGGATGTGGTGGACTATTTCCTTTCCCATGTTAGGAAAGTTTTCAGCTATTATCTCTTCAAATATTTTCTCGGGTCCTTTCTCTCTTTCTTCTCCTTCTGGGACCCCTATAATGCGAATACTGGTGCCAGTGATGTTGACCCAGAGATCTCTTAGGCTGTCTTCATTTCTTTTTGTCCTGTTCTTTATATTCTGTTTTATAACACTGATTTCCACCATTGTCTTCCGGGTCACTTATCCGTTCTTCTGTCTCATTTATTCTGCTATTGATTCCTTCTAGTGTAGTGGACCCTAAATGCAGTGTTAGGAAGTCAAATGAACAGTTATATGTTTATTGATTACAAGACTACCTGAGTGGTTTAATGTTAGGAAATCTGTTAATACGATCAGTGGAGTGGAGCTAAGTGCTACACAGTGGGTCCTTGACAGTTATCCATTTTATTTTAAAGTCTATTTTGTCAGATGAGAGTATTGCTACTCCAGCTTTCTTAGGATTTCCATTTGCGTGGCATACCTTTTTCCATCCCCTTACTTCAGTGTGTGAGTGTCTCTGGGTATGGAGTGGGTCTCCTGTGGACAGCATATGTGCGGTTCCTGGTTTTGTATCCACTCAGCCAGCCTGTCTTTTGGTTGGTGCATTTAATTTACATTTAAGGTAATTATTGATATGTATGATCCTATCACCATTTTGTTAATTGTTTTGGGTTGTTTTTAGTAGATCTTTTCCTTCTCTTGTGTTTACTGCCTGGAGAAGATCCTTGAGCATTTGTTGTAAAGTTGGTTTAGTGGTGCTAAATTCTCTTAACTTTGGCTAGTCTGTAAAGCTTTTGATTTCTCCCTCAAATCTGAAGGAGAGTCTTGCTGGGAAGAGTATTCTTGGTTGTAGGTTCTTTCATCACTTGGAATATAGCATGCCATTCCCTTCTGGCTTGTACAGTTTCTGTTGAGAAATTGGCTGATAACCTAATAGGTTTTCCCAATATGTTATTTGTCTTTTTTCCCTTGTTGCTT
This sequence comes from Tragulus kanchil, assembly GCA_022376925.1. Taxonomy (NCBI): domain Eukaryota; kingdom Metazoa; phylum Chordata; class Mammalia; order Artiodactyla; family Tragulidae; genus Tragulus; species Tragulus kanchil. The sequence goes on from JAIOJX010000032.1 coordinate 26,336,805, forward strand.
TTAATAAATTATCTTTGTCTTTAATTTTTGTCAGTTTGAATACCATGTGTCTCGGTGTGTTCTTCATTGGATTTATCCTGTCTGGGACTCTGTGCTTCCTGGATGTGGTGGACTATTTCCTTTCCCATGTTAGGAAAGTTTTCAGCTATTATCTCTTCAAATATTTTCTCGGGTCCTTTCTCTCTTTCTTCTCCTTCTGGGACCCCTATAATGCGAATACTGGTGCCAGTGATGTTGACCCAGAGATCTCTTAGGCTGTCTTCATTTCTTTTCATTATTTTTTCTGTGTTCTGTTTTACAGCATTGATTTCCACCATTCTGTCTTCCAGATCACTTATCCATTCTTCTGCCGCAGTTATTCTGCTATTGATTCCTTCTAGTTTATTGTTCATCTCTGTTTGCTTGTGTCCTTGGTAAACATTTCTTGTGTCTTCTCCATTCTGTTTCTAATATCCAGCACCATCTTCATTATCGTTATTCTGAATTCTGTTTCTGGGAGGTTGCCTATTTCTACTTCATTTAATTGTTTTTCTGGAGATTTATCTTGTTCCTTTGTCTGGGACGTAATCTGATTTCTTTCCATCTTGGGTATCTTTCTATGATTGTGGTATTAGTTCTGAAGGCTGATGGGATTGTAGTTCTTACTTCTCTTGTCAGCCTTCTGGTGAGGAGAAGAGGCTTGTGCAGGTTTCCTGATGGGAAAGACTTGCTGTAGTCGGCAAGGCTGTGCTCAGTAAAACTCTAATCCAGTTATCTGGGGATGGGCGGGGTTGTGCTCTCTCCCTGTTAGTTGTGTGGCCTGAGGCACCTCAGTCCTGGAGTCTGTAGGCTTCTGTGCTTGGGTGACCTTCAAGAAGGCTGTGCCCTGACACAGCTCCCAGTACTGCTGCTGTCAGTGCCCCTGTCCCTGTGGCACGTCACCACCAACTCAGGCCTCCAACCCTCCAGCACTCACAGGCAGGTGTGGGGTCTGTTGTGGGGTCACGACTCCTTTCCCCTGGGTCCTGGGACACAGAATACTTTGTGCCCTCCGAGAGACTGTTTCCCCAGTCTTACGGAAGCTCTGGAATCAAATCCAGTTGACTGTCACAATCAGATTGCCTGGGGATTCCCAGTCCTTTAAATTATCTTTGTTTTATTTGTCAGGTTTTTTTATTACTGTCTGGGACTCTGTGCTTCCTGGATGTGGTGGACTATTTCCTTTCCCATGTTAGGAAAGTTTTCAGCTATTATCTCTTCAAATATTTTCTCGGGTCCTTTCTCTCTTTCTTCTCCTTCTGGGACCCCTATAATGCGAATACTGGTGCCAGTGATGTTGACCCAGAGATCTCTTAGGCTGTCTTCATTTCTTTTCATTATTTTTTCTGTGTTCTGTTTTACAGCATTGATTTCCACCATTCTGTCTTCCAGATCACTTATCCATTCTTCTGCCGCAGTTATTCTGCTATTGATTCCTTCTAGTTTATTGTTCATCTCTGTTTGCTTGTGTCCTTGGTAAACATTTCTTGTGTCTTCTCCATTCTGTTTCTAATATCCAGCACCATCTTCATTATCGTTATTCTGAATTCTGTTTCTGGGAGGTTGCCTATTTCTACTTCATTTAATTGTTTTTCTGGAGATTTATCTTGTTCCTTTGTCTGGGACGTAATCTGATTTCTTTCCATCTTGGGTATCTTTCTATGATTGTGGTATTAGTTCTGAAGGCTGATGGGATTGTAGTTCTTACTTCTCTTGTCAGCCTTCTGGTGAGGAGAAGAGGCTTGTGCAGGTTTCCTGATGGGAAAGGCTTGCTGTAGTCGGCAAGGCTGTGCTCAGTAAAACTCTAATCCAGTTATCTGGGGATGGGCGGGGTTGTGCTCTCTCCCTGTTAGTTGTGTGGCCTGAGGCACCTCAGTCCTGGAGTCTGTAGGCTTCTGTGCTTGGGTGACCTTCAAGAAGGCTGTGCCCTGACACAGCTCCCAGTACTGCTGCTGTCAGTGCCCCTGTCCCTGTGGCACGTCACCACCAACTCAGGCCTCCAACCCTCCAGCACTCACAGGCAGGTGTGGGGTCTGTTGTGGGGTCACGACTCCTTTCCCCTGGGTCCTGGGACACAGAATACTTTGTGCCCTCCGAGAGACTGTTTCCCCAGTCTTACGGAAGCTCTGGAATCAAATCCAGTTGACTGTCACAATCAGATTGCCTGGGGATTCCCAGTCCTTTGGCCAAATCCTGAGGCTGAGGAGCCTGGTGTGGGGGCCTAGAGCCTTCACAACAGTGCGATAACTTCTGTGGTGCTATTGTTCTCTAGCTTGTCAGTTGTCCATCCAGCAGGCATGGGATTTGATTTTTATTGCAGTTGCTCCCTGCCTGCCCTTTCGTTGTGGCTTCTCCTTCGTCTGTGGATGTGGGGTATCTTTTTTTTGGGTGGGTTCCGGTGTCTTCTTGCTGTTTGTTCAGCTGCTAGTTGTGATGTTGGTGCTCTGGCAGGAGAACCTGAGCACACATACTTCTACTCCGCCATCTTCGTCTCATCTCGATGTGTTTTTCCAGGACAGTTTAGGAGCTCACAAGTAAGTACATTCCACAAGTCTGTTCAGGTGCAGTCTCTTTAGCGGAGGTGGCAGAGCAGAAAAGTCCCCGAGCTCACCTTCCCTCCCAAGCACACGAAAACCACAGCTATCTGCTGTTCTTGGAGAGTCTCCCAGAGAAGCACAGGGGCAGCTGCCTGGCTCGCTTGGTGCCCCAGACACTGGTTATCCATTTTAAACATGGCAGTGTGCATATGTTCATCCCAAGGTCCCTGACTATTCCTTCCCCAATCCTTCCCCTTGCTCTGGCAACCATAAGCCCATTCACTAAGGCTGTGAGAGACCTACACATATTCTTAATACATAATGAGATTTTTGAAATCAGTGAGGCAGAAACCCACAAATAGAACTTTCATATGACAGCATTGTATACGCTGTCCATTAAAACTCTAATCCAGTTATCTGGGGATGGGCGGGTTGTGCTCTCTCCTGTTAGTTGTGTGGCCTGAGGCACCTCAGTCCTGGAGTCTGTAGGCTTCTGTGCTTGGGTGACCTTCAAGAAGGCCGTGCCCTGACACAGCTCCCAGTACTGCTGCTGTCAGTGCCCCTGTCCCTGTGGCACGTCACCACCAACTCAGGCCTCCAACCCTCCAGCACTCACAGGCAGGTGTGGGGTCTGTTGTGGGGTCACGACTCCTTTCCCCTGGGTCCTGGGACACAGAATACTTTGTGCCCTCCGAGAGACTGTTTCCCCAGTCTTACGGAAGCTCTGGAATCAAATCCAGTTGACTGTCACAATCAGATTGCCTGGGGATTCCCAGTCCTTTGGCCAAATCCTGAGGCTGAGGAGCCTGGTGTGGGGGCCTAGAGCCTTCACAACAGTGCGATAACTTCTGTGGTGCTATTGTTCTCTAGCTTGTCAGTTGTCCATCCAGCAGGCATGGGATTTGATTTTTATTGCAGTTGCTCCCTGCCTGCCCTTTCGTTGTGGCTTCTCCTTCGTCTGTGGATGTGGGGTATCTTTTTTTTGGGTGGGTTCCGGTGTCTTCTTGCTGTTTGTTCAGCTGCTAGTTGTGATGTTGGTGCTCTGGCAGGAGAACCTGAGCACACATACTTCTACTCCGCCATCTTCGTCTCATCTCGATGTGTTTTTCCAGGACAGTTTAGGAGCTCACAAGTAAGTACATTCCACAAGTCTGTTCAGGTGCAGTCTCTTTAGCGGAGGTGGCAGAGCAGAAAAGTCCCCGAGCTCACCTTCCCTCCCAAGCACACGAAAACCACAGCTATCTGCTGTTCTTGGAGAGTCTCCCAGAGAAGCACAGGGGCAGCTGCCTGGCTCGCTTGGTGCCCCAGACACTGGTTATCCATTTTAAACATGGCAGTGTGCATATGTTCATCCCAAGGTCCCTGACTATTCCTTCCCCAATCCTTCCCCTTGCTCTGGCAACCATAAGCCCATTCACTAAGGCTGTGAGAGACCTACACATATTCTTAATACATAATGAGATTTTTGAAATCAGTGAGGCAGAAACCCACAAATAGAACTTTCATATGACAGCATTGTATACACGCTGTCCATTAAAGACCAAATGGAAAACCAAAATATGTTCAAAGAAAAGCAAATATAACTAATAATAAGTACCATGCACACTCTCTGAGCTGACAGTTTCATTCCATGGATTTTTATGCTAAAGAAATCGTTGATATGCTCCAAGGTTTTTGTCTAGAAGGATGCATGTCATTGTATTTCTTTTTTTTTTTTAACTTTCATTTTACTTTTAACTTTTACAGAGTTTTGTTGTTTACAGATATGCATGCTCCCAGATTAGTCATATGTATATCCCCCCCTTCCCACTCCTCCTGACCATCACACAGCACCCCTGAAGGATCCCCTTTTCTCACAGAGCAATGACTAGAGCTATTTTCTTCACTTATGATAGTACAGGCTTTCATGCTACTTCCTTTACGCCTCCCCACTGTATTTCTTGTATGCGTTGAAAACTGAGGGAAAATACAGTGCATTAGTAGCGGTGAGATTGGGTTAAAGAAACCACAGCACAGCCATACAGAGGGAAAATGAAAATACGCAGATGGTTCTCAATAAGCTGAAAAGTTTGCAAAGCAGATTATAAAACAATATAAGAAGAAAAGATATTTTATTGCCCACATATACACACTGTAAAGGACATAAGGATTTTAGCATAATCAAGGTTAATTTTAATGTTCATCTTTTTTTTTTTTAATTTGGCCTCTTTTATTGTTTTTTTATTTATTTATTTTCATCCATCTTTGTCCTTTGGCCTGTGTGTGGCTCCCATCACAGTAGCCTCTCCCATAGCAGGGCACTGGTTCTGGGCGCGTGTGCTCCGGAGTGCTGGCTTGTAATTGAACACACTGGCCCAGCTGCTGTGCAGCACGCGGGATTTTCCTGGACCAGGGATCGAACTGGTTCCTCTTTAGCTGCAAGGTGGACTCACTACCCATTGGACCACCAGGGAAGCCCAGTGTTCATCTTTTATTTATCTGTAGTTTTCTAGGGCCTTTCCTGATGTCCAGAGAGGGTATGGGTTTGATCCCTGGTCAGGGAACTAAGATACTGCATGGTGTGGCCGAAAAAAAATGTGATAATAGTTTTCTAAATTTACTTTAAAAAGGCTGACCAGAAATATACTAGGACATCACTTTTTATTTATTTTTTTTTTGTAGTTGGCTTTTGACTCCCTTTATTTCTGCCCCTTTCTTTTAAAATCTAGTTTATATACGAGCTGGATTGAGATGTAATTCATGTATCATAACGTGTACAAATTAAAGTGCACCACACATTGGTTTGGGATATATGCACATAGTTTTGCAACTGTCATTACAGGTAATTTGAGAATACATTCATTATCCTGGAAAGAAATTCCACACCCATTAGCAGTTACTTCCTATTTCCTTCCAAATTCTCAGCAACCACTAATCTACTAGTCTGTGTCTATGGACTCACCTGTCCTGGACATTTCACATAAATGGACTCACACTGTGTGGCATTTTGTGACAGACATCTTTCGCTTAGCATGATGTTATCAGGGTTTATCCATGCTGTAGCAGGTGTCAGGACTTCGTTTTTGTTGTCAAATAATATTCCAGAGTCTGAATTTGCCGTATTTGGTTTATGCATTCATCTATTAACAGGGGTTGTTCCCAGTTTGGGGCTGTGAACATTAGCGGTGAGATTGGGTTAAAGAAACCACAGCACAGCCATACAGAGGGAAAATGAAAATACGCAGATGGTTCTCAATAAGCTGAAAAGTTTGCAAAGCAGATTATAAAACAATATAAGAAGAAAAGATATTTTATTGCCCACATATACACACTGTAAAGGACATAAGGATTTTAGCATAATCAAGGTTAATTTTAATGTTCATCTTTTTTTTTTTTAATTTGGCCTCTTTTATTGTTTATTTATTTATTTATTTTCATCCATCTTTGTTCTTTGGCCTGTGTGGGCCTCCCATCACAGTGGCCTCTCCCATAGCAGGGCACTGGTTCTGGGCGCGTGTGCTCCGGAGTGCTGGCTTGTAATTGAACACACTGGCCCAGCTGCTGTGCAGCACGCGGGATTTTCCTGGACCAGGGATCGAACTGGTTCCTCTTTAGCTGCAAGGTGGACTCACTACCCATTGGACCACCAGGGAAGCCCAGTGTTCATCTTTTTATTTATCTGTAGTTTTCTAGGGCCTTTCCTGATGTCCAGAGAGGGTATGGGTTTGATCCCTGGTCAGGGAACTAAGATACTGCATGGTGTGGCCGAAAAAAAATGTGATAATAGTTTTCTAAATTTACTTTAAAAAGGCTGACCAGAAATATACTAGGACATCACTTTTTATTTATTTTTTTTTTGTAGTTGGCTTTTGACTCCCTTTATTTCTGCCCCTTTCTTTTAAAATCTAGTTTATATACGAGCTGGATTGAGATGTAATTCATGTATCATAACGTGTACAAATTAAAGTGCACCACACATTGGTTTGGGATATATGCACATAGTTTTGCAACTGTCATTACAGGTAATTTGAGAATACATTCATTATCCTGGAAAGAAATTCCACACCCATTAGCAGTTACTTCCTATTTCCTTCCAAATTCTCAGCAACCACTAATCTACTAGTCTGTGTCTATGGACTCACCTGTCCTGGACATTTCACATAAATGGACTCACACTGTGTGGCATTTTGTGACAGACATCTTTCGCTTAGCATGATGTTATCAGGGTTTATCCATGCTGTAGCAGGTGTCAGGACTTCGTTTTTGTTGTCAAATAATATTCCAGAGTCTGAATTTGCCGTATTTGGTTTATGCATTCATCTATTAACAGGGGTTGTTCCCAGTTTGGGGCTGTGAACATTCATGCTCACGTGTTAGTGTGGACATCTTATTATTTCTCTTGGGAGCACACCTAGGTGAAGGAGGAAATGGCAGCCCCTATCCAGGATGCTTGTTTGGAGAATCCCACAGACAGAGGAGCCTGGAGGGGTTGCAAAGAATCAGACACGACTGGGCGAGCACACACACACACTGCTGCGAGTGGAATTGCTAGGTCATATAGTAGCTCAAGGAGGTCAAGCCAGTCCATCCTGAAGGAGATCAACCCTGAATACTCATTGGAAGGACAGATGTGGAAGCTGAGGCTCCAGCACTTTGGCCACCTGATGCGAAGAGATGACTCACTGGAGAAGACCTTGCTGTTTGGAAAATTATAAAGCAGAAGGAGAAGGGGACGACAGAGGACAAGATGGTTGGATGGCATCACTGACTCGATGGACATGAGTTTGGGCAAGCTCTGGGAGATGGTGAAGGACGGGGAAGCCTGGCGTGCTGCCGTCCATGGAGTCGCAGAGAGTTGGACACGGCTGAGCGAGTGAACTGACTGATGGTCACTCAGTGTTGAGCCTCTTGAGGAGCTGCCAGATCATTTTCCAAAACAACTGCATCATTTCACATTCTCAGCATGTGACGTTCATTTGTCCACATCTTCAACTTGTTATTGCCTTTTTATTTTGCCTCCAAGTCATCATTTATTTTTTTTTCATCATTTATTTTTCATCCATCTTTTATTCTTTGGCCTGTGTGGGCCTCCCATCACAGTGGCCTCTCTTGCAGAGCACCGGCTCTGGGCGCATGCGCTCCAGAGCACTGGCTCCTAATTGGACACACCAGTCCAGCTGCTCCATGGCACATGGGATCTTCCCAGGACAGGGATCGAACTGGTGCCTCTTGTACTGCAAGGTGGACTCTCTACCCTCTGGACCACCAGGGAAGCCCTGCCTTTTTTATTCTTATAGTCATCCTAATGGGTATGAAGTGGTATTTCATTATTGTTGTGACTTGTGTTTCCCTAATGACGAACGACGTTGAGTATCTTTCCATGTGCTTACTAACCATCTGTGTACTTCCTTTAGAGTAATGTTCACTTCCTTTGCCCTTTTGTTAGTTGGGTATATTTGTCTTTTTATTGTTGAGTGCTACGAATCAAAACCATTTTAAAAGATCATCTGTTACTTGGGAATATTACCCAAGTGGCATTTGGAAAGTAGAGAGCATCCAAATATCTAGATGATAATCCGGAGGTTGCTCATTCCTGCCCCGTCAGAGGTGTTTGGTCAGAAAAGCATGTGAGAGCTGATCCCAAATCCTTCTGCCGGCTGCTGCCAGAGCCCGCCCTGGCCTTCCTGTGGTCTCGCACAGCCGCCTCAGACCCGGTGGTCTGAGCAGCCGTGATCACAGCTTCCTTGGCACTGGAGTCCTCGTGGCTGCTCGTGGGGCTGTGTCAGAGCGGCGCAGATGCTCAGCCCGCTCTTCTAGGTGCCAGCCCTTCCGTGGGAACACTGAGCCCAGCGAGGGGGGGGAACACTGACTGATGGTTTGGGCACTCGGAGATGGTAACGGGAAGCCTGGCGTGCTGCCGTCCATGGAGTCGCAGAGAGTTGGACACGGCTGAGCGAGTGAACTGACTGATGGTCACTCAGTGTTGAGCCTCTTGAGGAGCTGCCAGATCATTTTCCAAAACAACTGCATCATTTCACATTCTCAGCATGTGACGTTCATTTGTCCACATCTTCAACTTGTTATTGCCTTTTTATTTTGCCTCCAAGTCATCATTTATTTTTTTTTCATCATTTATTTTTCATCCATCTTTTATTCTTTGGCCTGTGTGGGCCTCCCATCACAGTGGCCTCTCTTGCAGAGCACCGGCTCTGGGCGCATGCGCTCCAGAGCACTGGCTCCTAATTGGACACACCAGTCCAGCTGCTCCATGGCACATGGGATCTTCCCAGGACAGGGATCGAACTGGTGCCTCTTGCACTGCAAGGTGGACTCTCTACCCTCTGGACCACCAGGGAAGCCCTGCCTTTTTTATTCTTATAGTCATCCTAATGGGTATGAAGTGGTATTTCATTATTGTTGTGACTTGTGTTTCCCTAATGACGAACGACGTTGAGTATCTTTCCATGTGCTTACTAACCATCTGTGTACTTCCTTTAGAGTAATGTTCACTTCCTTTGCCCTTTTGTTAGTTGGGTATATTTGTCTTTTTATTGTTGAGTGCTACGAATCAAAACCATTTTAAAAGATCATCTGTTACTTGGGAATATTACCCAAGTGGCATTTGGAAAGTAGAGAGCATCCAAATATCTAGATGATAATCCGGAGGTTGCTCATTCCTGCCCCGTCAGAGGTGTTTGGTCAGAAAAGCATGTGAGAGCTGATCCCAAATCCTTCTGCCGGCTGCTGCCAGAGCCCGCCCTGGCCTTCCTGTGGTCTCGCACAGCCGCCTCCAGACCCCGGTGGTCTGAGCAGCCGTGATCACAGCTTCCTTGGCACTGGAGTCCTCGTGGCTGCTCGTGGGGCTGTGTCAGAGCCGGCGGCGCAGATGCTCAGCCCCGCTCTTCTAGGTGCCAGCCCTTCCGTGGGAACACTGAGCCCAGTGGCCTCAGGGGAACCTTCAGGCGGGCACATAAATCCATTAATGTCTTTAAGGAAGTTTGGGCTTACTGAAGAATTTTCTGGAAATTTCACAAATGCTTACTTGGCTCTCATTCACAACCAGAGATTACTTGCCTGCAGTAAGGGCTAGAACTACTTAATAAGTCACAACTTTCCACTTCATTTCTGCAAAGCCAAAGGATTATTGTAACATAATTTGGTAAAATGCATTTTATAAAGGAGACTGTTTATACACTTAAAGGACTTGTATCTTGGGCTCTGATCAAGTCTTTCCCTCTACACTTCCAGGCTGATGCACCTTCTTTAAAAAAAATTTTTTTAATAATTACATTTATTTATTTATTGGCCATACTGAACAGCCTGTAGAATCTTAGTTTCCTGGCCTGGGATTGAACTTGTGCCCCCTACCTTGGAAGGCAGTTGTCTTAACCATTTGGGGAAACTAAGAATTCCTGGTGGGGAGTTCCTGGTGCACCTTCTAATTGAGACATTTTATTTTATTTTGTTGATCAAACCACCAGCGTTTTGTTATGCTCACAGATTCTGTGGGCTAAAGGTTGAGACAGGGTCCCCTATGGATGATCTGTCTCTGCTCCGTGGTGGACTTTGATGTCTCTAGATGGACAGCCTCCAGGATCAGCCAGTGACAGCCTCGCCCTGCAGGATGCCTCCCTCCAGAGGACAGAACAGGAAAAACTGTGGTTTCTTCATGCTGGCTGGACACCAGGGTTCTTCCTGCTGACCCTCTGCTTCCTGTTGACTCTGACATTACACCCTCATCCTTAGTGTGGCAGAGGTGCATCTGAGCCCACTGCCCTCTTTGTCCACAGATATTCCGTGCACACTCAGTCACTTCAGTCGTGTCCGACTCATTGCACCCCCATGGACTGTAGTCTGCCAGGCTCCTCTGTGCATGGAATTTTCCAGGCAAGAATACTGGAGTGAGTTGCCGACCCTCCTCCAGGGCATCTTCCTGACCAGGGATCGAACCTGTATCTCCTGTGTTTCCTGCATTAGCAGGCAGGTTCTTTACCTCCGAGCCTCTAGGGAAGCCTGCAAATAATTACCTGCTAGCAACATTAGAGGAGTCAGGCCAGGGAAATGAGAAAGAAGCTGACATTCGGGTATTGAGCTGGGAGTTCCACACAAGATCCACCCTCTCATTCAAGCCTCACAGCATGTGGATGGCTATTTCATACCAATTTGGACCTCAGTTTTAAGGCAGGACAAGAGGGAGCTTGGCTCAGTGGTAAAGAACCCACTTGCCAGTGCCAGAGACACAAGAGGAAAAGTGGATTCAGATCAAAAATTTGCACAAAGGATTTCGAAATGCATTTTATAAAGGAGACTGTTTATACACTTAAAGGACTTGTATCTTGGGCTCTGATCAAGTCTTTCCCTCTACACTTCCAGGCTGATGCACCTTCTTTAAAAAAAATTTTTTTAATAATTACATTTATTTATTTATTGGCCATACTGAACAGCCTGTAGAATCTTAGTTTCCTGGCCTGGGATTGAACTTGTGCCCCCTACCTTGGAAGGCAGTTGTCTTAACCATTTGGGGAAACTAAGAATTCCTGGTGGGGAGTTCCTGGTGCACCTTCTAATTGAGACATTTTATTTTATTTTGTTGATCAAACCACCAGCGTTTTGTTATGCTCACAGATTCTGTGGGCTAAAGGTTGAGACAGGGTCCCCTATGGATGATCTGTCTCTGCTCCGTGGTGGACTTTGATGTCTCTAGATGGACAGCCTCCAGGATCAGCCAGTGACAGCCTCGCCCTGCAGGATGCCTCCCTCCAGAGGACAGAACAGGAAAAACTGTGGTTTCTTCATGCTGGCTGGACACCAGGGTTCTTCCTGCTGACCCCTCTGCTTCCTGTTGACTCTGACATTACACCCTCATCCTTAGTGTGGCAGAGGTGCATCTGAGCCCACTGCCCTCTTTGTCCACAGATATTCCGTGCACACTCAGTCACTTCAGTCGTGTCCGACTCATTGCACCCCCATGGACTGTAGTCTGCCAGGCTCCTCTGTGCATGGAATTTTCCAGGCAAGAATACTGGAGTGAGTTGCCGTACCCTCCTCCAGGGCATCTTCCTGACCAGGGATCGAACCTGTATCTCCTGTGTTTCCTGCATTAGCAGGCAGGTTCTTTACCTCCGAGCCTCTAGGGAAGCCTGCAAATAATTACCTGCTAGCAACATTAGAGGAGTCAGGCCAGGGAAATGAGAAAGAAGCTGACATTCGGGTATTGAGCTGGGAGTTCCACACAAGATCCACCCTCTCATTCAAGCCTCACAGCATGTGGATGGCTATTTCATACCAATTTGGACCTCAGTTTTAAGGCAGGACAAGAGGGAGCTTGGCTCAGTGGTAAAGAACCCACTTGCCAGTGCCAGAGACACAAGAGATGTGGATTCAATCACTGGGTCAGGAAGATCCCCTGAAGAAGGAAATGGAAACCCACTCCATGTCTACTTCTCACCAAAATTTCTCTTACAGCGAAGTGTTTTAGCCATGTTTTGCAAGTGTATACATGAATACTTTGCTTCCTCTTCCTTGAACTCCTCCACATCATCTGCAGATGCAGATGATAATGTGACATGAAATTATCAAAAGAGGGACTTCCTTGGCGGCCCAGTGGTTAAGACTTTGCCTTCCAGTGCAGCGGATGCGAGTTCCATCCCTGGTCTGGGAGCTAAGATCCCACATGCTGCAACTCAAGCGTTCCAGTGCTTCAAGGCCAGAACATAAAATAGAAGCAGTACTATAACAGATTCAATAGAGCCTTCACAGTGGTCTGTATCAAAAAAATCTTCAAAAAAAAAAATTACAAATTATCAAAAGACATCAGGCAGAGAGCAGAGCAGGAAACGAGTGGAGGCCTGGCTAGCTCATTGATTGGCTTCCCAGCCCCTGCAGGGTGCACACTGGCTCTGTGCTTTTGATTGCACAAAGAACATCAGGGCCATGTGTGCCCCTTTTCAATTCTCCTTGGACATGTTGTTGGTGACTCTGGCGTTTCTTATTTCAGGTATGACCATACCTGAAGAAGACGCTGACGTGGGGCAAGGCAGTAAGTACTGCCTGGTGGCGATTGGAAGGCTCCAGGTAAGCGGATGCTCGCAGCCTCTGTAACCTCCAAGGAGGGCTGCTTCCTGCAGAGAGCAAGAGCCTGTGGTCTGGGTGCCTTTTTCCATCTCCGGGTGCTCAGCGTAGTTGGGGTCTGCGCCTCTCCTGTGGGAGGAGAATGAGGCTGAGTCTGGGGGAAGGAAGTGGGGACTGTGAGCTGTGAGCGGCCGCATTCCCACTCCCACCCACTCCACATGTGCCCCAGTCACTGCAGAGTTGAGCGCTGCTCACAGCATAACCTTTTTTTTTTTTTTTTTTATTGCAGTATAGTTGCTTTACAGTGTCATGTTAGTTTCTGTTATACACAAAGTGAATCAGCCATAATATATACAGGGATCCCCTCTTTTTATAGATTACCTTCCCATTTAGGTCACCCAGAGCACTGAGTCGAGTTCCTGGTGCTCTACAGTAGGTTCCCGTGAGTCACCTGTTTTATTGCCTGGTGGTGTAAGGACGCCAGTCCCCATCTCCCGGTTCTTCCCTCCCCTCCTTCCTCCTCGGTGTCCATGTGTTTGTTCTCTACGTCTGAGTCTCTGTTTCTGCTTTGCCAATAAGCACATCTGTACCATTTTTCTAGATTGCACAGAGAAGCGATATTATACAATACTTGTCTTTCTCTTTCTGACTTCCTTCCCTCTGTATGACAGTCTCTAGGTCCATTGATCTCTCTGCAAGATGATATTATTTCATTCCTTTTCACGGCTGAGTGATATTCCCCTGTGTGTATGGACCCCATCTTCTTTATCCATCCCTCTGTTGGTGGACATTCAGCATTCGTGTCCTGACTGTCATCCATAGTACTGCAGTGGGCATGGGTGGAGGGCAGAGATCTTTTTGAAAAATAGTTTTCTCAGGGTATATGCCTAGGAGTGGGATTACTCATGGTCGTTCTATGTTTAGTTTTTTAAGGAACCTCCATAGTGTTCTCCAGAGAAGTGGCACCAGTTTACATCCCCACCAGCAGTGTAGGAGGGCTCCCTTCTCTCCACACCCTCCCTGGCATTTATCATCAAGCATTTTGGACGTGTACTCACGACCTGGAGCGATCTGGGGAATTAGACCCACCTGGCTCATGCCCATTCCCTCAGCCTCCATCCCGTCTCTGTCGCTATGGAAACCACCTCCCTGTGGGTCTCTCCCTTCTAGGTGACCAGCTCTCCTGTGTGCATGGACATGGGCGGGATGTCAGTGCCCACGGAATTCTTATCCCGGCACAACTCAGATGGGGTCATCACGTTTGTGGACCCACGGTGCATCAGCGTGATCGGCTACCAGCCCCAGGTAGGTGGCTTTGAGCTCATGGCAGTCGGTGAGAGATTTAGTGTTACTTAAAGTCCGCTTACTTGGGCTTCCCTGGTGGTCCAGTGGGTAAGGACACCGCCTTGCAGTGCAAGGGGCGCCGGTTCGATCCCTGGCCTGGGAAGATCCCACGTGCTATGGAGTGGCTGGACCCATGTGTCCAATCACCGAGCCGGAGCTCTGGAGCGCATGCGCCCAGAGCCAGTGCTCTGCAACGACAGACGCCACTGCGATGGGAGGCCCACAGGAGCCAAAGAACAAAGACAGATGAAAACAGAGAAATGAAAGACCAATAGAAGTGGCCCGCCCGCTCCCCTCCCTCCCCAACCCTACCTCCACCCCAAATAAATAAATAAATAAATCTTTTTAAAAAAAAAAAGCATTTGAGCAAAAAAAAAAAAGAAGAAAAATGATCTTTGTTGTGAGGATTGGGAGACACAGCTGTGGGTATTTTAATTACGTGTCTATTTTAGAACTAGAAACAGATTAAATGGAAATATTGGATGCATTCATTGAACTCTACATCTCTAGACTGATGCATACCTCAGATACTGGGATGGAATGAAGGGGAAAATTAATCTCTTTCTGAATTCACCGTCACCTCTGATGGCCTTGGCTTCCACGCGCCCTTCCACGGGCGTCTGGACTGAGGGGTTTCCAGCCAGGCCCATTTCCCCCCTCACCCTTCCTTCCACGGCATCTGGACCGCGGGGTTTCTTGGCACGGATGAGACTCCTTTGCACTGCCGGTGTTGGTGCCCCTGAGGCCGTTTGCTGATGCACGGGCTGATCGATGACTGTTTACAACCGTCGCCACTGAAGACACTTCCAACTGGACCCCTTTGCTAGAACACATTTGCCTTTGGATGGTTTTTTTCAGTCCAGTTGGTTTCATTGTGAAATACTTTTGTTTTGGGTTATTGCTGGGTCCTCTGAATAAAGCACAGATGAGTGAAGGTAGGTGGTCAGCAGGCTTAACAAGGTTAGCTGCTTCACGCTGCCCGCCTTTCTCCAGACGCCAGAGAGCTGCGGTTCCTCTTCTTGAACGGTTCCAGGTTTCCTGGGCCACACAGCCCTCCTCATGCCACCACTGTGTTCTTTTTATGTTTATTAAAATATGTTTATTACAGCTCGCCTGTACAGTCTGCCTTTCCAAGGCAAACAAAAATAAGGTTGCATTCCGAAACTGCCGCTCCAGAGCCTTGGCAGATGAGAAGTTGGGACCGAGCATGCCAGAGGCACTGGGGGCGGGGCCCGGCTGCCGGCTCCCGGACGGCTCAGGGAGAACGTCTGCGTCGACTTCCCCCACCGCATGATGGTGGGAGCTGAAGACGGCGGGTTGAAGGGGAGGCAGTTGAGCCCTCTGGTCTAAGAGTGATGGATACACAATGAAACGTGGGGTCGGGGGTGACTAAAGCTTGTCTCTCTCTCTAGGATCTTCTGGGGAAGGACATTTTGGAGTTCTGCCACTCAGAGGACCAGAGCCATCTGCGAGAGAGCTTCCAGCAGGTACACTGGTGCTCCTCTCCAGCTGATGTAGAAGCTGGGGACGCACAGACGCAGTCCTTCCATGTGTCGGGCAGGCCGCAGGGCCCCCAAACCCCACAGGCGTCATCGGGGCCCCTGCTCCAGGGCTCAGGAGCTCCCAGCCCAGGGGGAGGGCAGACCATCAGTCAGGACTCGCCGTGGCTGGGGAGAAGAGCAGAGGAGGACGAGGTTGACAGAGTGGGAGGAACGGTCTCGAGGGGAGGCAGCAATCGGGATGCATCCTCACAAGAGATGAAAGAACAGTCTAGACCGAGGGCCAGCATCAGAGAGGCACAAGAGCCCAGCCTGCTGAGAGAGTAATAAGTGGTTCCTCGCGGCTGGAGTGGCACCGGCTGGCTTGTGGGGAGGAGGTGGGCCGTGTTCAGATGAGGCTGGCGCAGCCACGATCTGAAGGGCCTCCTATGCTGTCGCCAGGAGCTTGAATTCCCTCCTGAGTCGTTTAGGGGAGGTTCCCTTGAGGACTGGAAGCTGAGCGATGGTTTTGAAACACCATTTTGGCAGCAGAAGAGATAAGGGTGTGAAATAAATGGAACAAAAGACAGACCGGAAGGCTGCGTGGCTGCCCAGGTGATGAGACCCGGCCTGGGGTCGGAGCCACAGAGGAGGTGGCTGCTGGGTGAGCAGTGCTGCAGAGGAGATGTGGAGGAGAGAGGGAGGGAGCAGGGTGACCGCGGGGCTCAGAGAGAAAGGCCGTTCTGCTCCCCGCGTCCCGATCTTCATCGCCATCGGCTGTGGTTTGCCGAGCACCTCCCGTGGGCCCGGCGCCGTGGACACCCATCTGGCACACTCTGCTTTCCTGAGTCTTCACTGTAGTCGCCGCAGGAGGTGGGCATGGTGATCCTCCTGTTTCCAGGCGAGTCAAGAGAGGCTTCGTGAAGGAATTCTGTAAAGTCACATGGGTCGTGAGTGAGAGAACCAGGGTGGACCTGCCACCTCTTGAGCCCAGGTCCACCTGGGAGGAGAGAGAGAGCTCATTCCTCAGAGGACTCCGGGGACTCGCTCCTCGGCCCTGGCAGGGAGAAGAACGGGCGTGGTTACCGCAGAAGGGGCTTTGAATGACTTTTTCAGAGGGACTCATAGCTTGTCATTCATCTGAGAGAGTAAGCCCTTGACATTCTCTTCACAAGTGGTTCAGAAGGAGCACCTCTAACACCTGCTCTCCCAGGAGAGGCTGGGCACTGTCTGCACACTAGATAGACCTTGGGGCTCCCAGCACCTCACGCCTGTGCCTACAGGTCACATGACCCGACCTGGGCCCGCGCGCCCCGTTCCGCTCTTCCCCAACATTACCGGCTCCAGGCTATCTTTCCACCCATCTGACGGCTCTATCGTCCATCCTTGCCCATCTGCCTGCCTCACCAATGCCATGATACCCTACGGCTCTGTTCCTACTGCCTTTTTGCCTTGTCTCTAGTATCCAGGTGATGGTACCTGCTGGATGAGTTCAGTCCAGACCATCACCAGCGGGTGTGCAGACACCTAGCCCACACCTGCATTTGAATGCCATGAATCTTCCAACACAGTGCTCCGTTCTCTTCTCACAGCCTCCCATTTCCCTTGTACTGCCTGCCTCCTGGCTGCAGAGGCCAAACACCAAGAACCAGTCTTCACTCTTCTGTGGATCTCCCACATCCTGCCCCTCGGGCCCTCTTGCTCCACCTACCCCACCCACTTCTCCCTTTCTTTCCTACTAACCTTGCCCAGGTCACCCGTCCGTGTATTTTGAGTTTTGCAACACTTTCCTTGGTCTTCCTGGGTGATGCAGCAGTAAAGAATCTACCTACCAGTATAGGAGATTTGGGTTCGATTCCTGGGTTGGGAAGATCCTGTAGAGAAGGAAATGTCATCCCACTCCAGTATTCTTGCCTGGGAAATCCCATGGACAGAGGAGCCTGGCGGGATACAGTCCATGGGGTCGAAGTCATGACTAGCAACTGAACAGCAGACCTTTGTCACACGTTATCCTGGATAATCCTCAGCCCTTCCCAGTATTCTTCTACTTTTCTGCAGTGGGAACCAGGGCTTAGAGAGGTCCAGTCACCTGCCCCAAGTCACACAGCAAGGCCGTAACAGAGCTCGGATCGGAGCCTGCCTCCTTCCAGAGCGTCCGCTCCCTTCCCCAAGGCCCCCACGCAGGCCTCTCTATCTGAAAGCTCCTCCATGTAAACCGCTGACCCTGTCAGGACCTGGTTAGTTTTGAAAAGAAAGAAGAGGAATGTAAGATCGACCCACCCAGTCTCCAGCTTGAGTAACCCTCGCTCTGAGAGCAGCTACTTCATTCCTGGAGCCAGGGGCGAAACCAAAGCAGCCTCACCCGAGAGCCGGCGGCTGGGGCGGGTCACCCGGCGCAGCGGGCAGTGGCCAGCAGCCGCACGGACACGCTGGAGAGCCGGGCCGGGGCCCCTCGCCTGTGTTCTTTGGGTTCCAGCCACCAGGGTTGGGGTGGAAGACAAATGTTGATAAAAGGAAGTGGCTTATTTTTGCAGAAGTGTGGGGAGGCTGTGTCAGCTTGGAGTCAGCCCTTGAACTCTTTATTTAAACAAAAGTTTTGAACGGCCCAGACGTGAGACCTTAGATTGGGACCGAGTTCATGAGGAATTTGAGGGTGGGGAGGGGGTGGTAGCACGCCAGACGGGGGGCTGGGAACCCTGACCCCGCTCTGGACTCCACGATTGGATCCCTGCTCTGGGTCCCAGGTGACCTAGAAGTCAGGTGGAAGAGTGGGATCCAGTGAGACTAAGGCAGGTCCCTCCTCTCAGCTCAGATGCGTTTCACAGTGACGATGCAGGTAGTGGAGGTGGTGTGGGAGCATTGGCCTCTGTGGGGACAGCTGGGCTGGCTTTACACTCAGCCTTCGTGGTCTGCGGTCCTAGCATCGTGTCTGAATAAAGTGCAGGCGAAGGCACCAGCCTGGCCTCCAGGCCTGTTCCGCGACACCCACACTGCCTCACACGCGCAGTCCCGTCCCTCACGGCACTGGAAGTCTCCTCAGCCCCAGACGCCTGCACCCTCCTGCTGCACCCTCTGCCCCAGGGAACCCTCTCCAGAGCACTCTTTTTTTTTTTTTTTTTCATTTTATTTATTTGTTTTTGGCTATTCTGGGTTTCCACTGCTGCTGCAGGCTCTTCTCTAGTTGTAGGGAGCGGGGCTCCTCTCTAGTGGAGGTGAGCAGGCTTCTTGTTGCGGTAACTCCTCTTGGTGTGGAAGTTGGGCCTAGGGCCCACGGGCTTCTGTAGTTGCGGCTCCGAGGCTCTAGAGCACAGGCTGCACAGCTGTGGCTCACGGGCTCAGTTGCTCCACAGCACGTGGGACCCTCCTGGATCAGGAATCGAACCCATGTCTCCTGCACTGGCAGGTGAGCTCTCCACCACGGAGCCACCAGGGGAGCCGCCCCAGAGCTTTGTTGCTGTTTGGTCGCTCAGTCGTGTCCGATTCTCTGCGACACTGTGGGTGCAGCATGCCAGGCTTCCCTGGCCTCCACCGTCTCCCCGAGTTTCCTCGGACTCACAACCTTGGAGTTGGTGATGCCATCCCAGTTCCTTGTGTCATCTCTTTTAGTCCTCTGGTGCTCTGGGGATCCTTGGCCAGATGCAGTGGAAGCTAGCTGTTTCTTGGCACTTCCTGGTAGTCCAGTGGTTATAGCTCCAAGCTCCCAATGCAGGGGGCCTGGGTTTGATCTCTGGAGTCAGCCCTTGAACTCTTATTTCGAACGCCCAGACGTGAGACCTTAGATTGGGACCGAGTTCATGAGGAATTTGAGGGTGGGAGGGTGGTAGCACGCCAGACGGGGGCTGGGAACCCTGACCCGCTCTGACTCCACGATTGGATCCCTGCTCTGGGTCCCAGGTGACCTAGAAGTCAGGTGGAAGAGTGGGATCCAGTGAGACTAAGGCAGGTCCCTCCTCTCAGCTCAGATGCGTTTCACAGTGACGATGCAGGTAGTGGAGGTGGTGTGGGAGCATTGGCCTCTGTGGGGACAGCTGGGCTGGCTTTACACTCAGCCTTCGTGGTCTGCGGTCCTAGCATCGTGTCTGAATAAAGTGCAGGCGAAGGCACCAGCCTGGCCTCCAGGCCTGTTCCGCGACACCCACACTGCCTCACACGCGCAGTCCCGTCCCTCACGGCACTGGAAGTCTCCTCAGCCCCAGACGCCTGCACCCTCCTGCTGCACCCTCTGCCCCAGGGAACCCTCTCCAGAGCACTCTTTTTTTTTTTTTTTTTTCATTTTATTTATTTGTTTTTGGCTATTCTGGGTTTCCACTGCTGCTGCAGGCTCTTCTCTAGTTGTAGGGAGCGGGGCTCCTCTCTAGTGGAGGTGAGCAGGCTTCTTGTTGCGGTAACTCCTCTTGGTGTGGAAGTTGGGCCTAGGGCCCACGGGCTTCTGTAGTTGCGGCTCCGAGGCTCTAGAGCACAGGCTGCACAGCTGTGGCTCACGGGCTCAGTTGCTCCACAGCACGTGGGACCCTCCTGGATCAGGAATCGAACCCATGTCTCCTGCACTGGCAGGTGAGCTCTCCACCACGGAGCCACCAGGGGAGCCGCCCCAGAGCTTTGTTGCTGTTTGGTCGCTCAGTCGTGTCCGATTCTCTGCGACACTGTGGGTGCAGCATGCCAGGCTTCCCTGGCCTCCACCGTCTCCCCGAGTTTCCTCGGACTCACAACCTTGGAGTTGGTGATGCCATCCCAGTTCCTTGTGTCATCTCTTTTAGTCCTCTGGTGCTCTGGGGATCCTTGGCCAGATGCAGTGGAAGCTAGCTGTTTCTTGGCACTTCCTGGTAGTCCAGTGGTTATAGCTCCAAGCTCCCAATGCAGGGGGCCTGGGTTTGATCTCTGGTCGGGGAACTAGATCCCACATACTGTGACCAAGAGCCTGCATGCCAGAACTAAGACCCAGCACCGCCAAATAAAAAAATAAATAGAAAGAAATTAACCCTTCCTCTCATGGTGCCCAGTGGGAAAAACAGCATTTCTATCCTACACAAATGGGACGAATGGGGCTCTTTTCATTTCTGAGTTGAAGACAACAGGCCTTTAATTTTGAGATTAGCCTCCTCCGTCATGAGATTCTGGCCAGAGTTTCCTCCTTCATGGCTTAGCTTCCAGATCTGCCAGGCACTGTGGTGAGGACTGAGGGAGGGGACACCTGCCAGCTGCTGCAGGGCAGCCCCCCACAGGTACAGGGCTGAGACCCCCGGCAGGTGCAGGGCTGTGCTCCCCTCTCTGCTCTTGACCCATGGCTCCAGGGGCCCAGGGACTTCCCTGGTGGCTCAGATGGGAAAGGATCTGCCCGCAGTGCAGGAGACGCGGGTTTGATCCCTGGATGGGGAGGATCCCTGGGAGCAGGAAATGGCAACCCTCTCCAATGTTCTTGCCTGGAGAACCCCATGGACAGAGGAGCCTGGCAGGCTGCAGTCCACAGGGTCGCAAAGAATCAGACCCAACTGACGACTAACACCAGGCGCTGAGCTCACACACAGGCGATGCCTGGGAGTGTTACATGGAGTTAAAATTGTTCACACCATCTCAGGCATCCTGGTTAGCGGAAGCATGAAAAGGCACTGTCCGCGAGCTTCAGAGCAGGGAAGACATCGTCTCACCACAGAGCACTGCCTGCGTCCCATGTGTTTTGTGCGGACTCAGAGGAGTCCCCCAGAATACTGCCCTGAGGGGCACGTGGCCTTGACCTCTGGCCACCCTCCTGTTGGGGCTGCAGGTTTGCTGGGCAGCACCCCTGGGCATCCCTGCCTGGCCTCGCCCCACAGCTTTGCTTCCTCACTGTCCTGCCTGGAAGGGTCTCCCTTCTTTGAGCTGTTGGCCCGGTTTCTTGGTTCATTGGGATTTCCCATCAAGAAGCCTGACAGAGACCCTCAGGTTTCATCTCCTCCTGCTCCCTGGGGATGGCCCAGAAAGAGGATGGTCACCCTGGTCACACTCCCTCAGGGCCGGGGCCACAGGCCTTCTGGACTGAGGGTGTGGAGACTCAGTGACCGTTATATGAAATATTACTCAACAATAAAAAACAGTGGGGAGGGGGAGGTGGGGGTGAGACAAATTGAGAGAGCAGCATTGATACATACATTAATACACTCCCACGTGTAAAACAGACAGCAGTGGGAAGAAGTGCTGTGTGGTACAGGGAGCTCAGCTCCGGGCTCTGCGAGGACCTGGAGGGGTGGATGGGGCTGGGAGGGAGGCGAAAGAGGGAGCGGGCCTGTGTGTACTCACAGCTGATTCCCATTGCTGTGTGGCGAAAGCTAAGACAACATTGTAAGGCGGTTAAACTCCAGGTTTTTTTTAATGGGCATTGACTAGTTGGTTTCTCATACCATGGCTACAGAACAGCCTGAGGGCAGCGTCCCGTCTCGGGGGAGGTGGGCCGCGGGTTCCACGGGGGCCACGCTGCCTGCATGCCCGTCCTCTGGCCACGCCCCCCGTTCCGCGCTCCCGTGGCCCCCACGGGCCCGCACTGCCCGAGGCCTCCCCTCTCCGCCTGCACCTTCCGTCCCGCGCTGACTTCCTTCTCCCCACGTTTGCTCAGGTGGTGAAGCTGAAAGGCCAAGTCCTGTCCGTCATGTACCGGTTCCGCACCAAGAACCGCGAGTGGGTGCTGATCCGCACCAGCAGCTTCACCTTCCAGAACCCCTACTCCGACGAGATCGAGTACATCATCTGCACCAACACCAACGTCAAGTACGTACCCGCCCGCCCCCGCCCGGTCCCAGCCGCAGGCTCTGCCTCTGCCGGCCGCTGCAGCCCCCGCGGGGGCCTAAGGAGCAGGACAAGGGGAGACCCGCCCCCCCATCACTGCCTCCTCTCGGGCCCCCCTGATGGGAGCCGCGGAGCTGACTGACAGCCCCGTGGTGCTCCCTTTTTCCGTCGGAACGGTCGATCAGTTCAAGATGCTCTGGTGTCCGCGGCGCTTTTCCTCCCTGAGCACAGAGCCCAGCGAGCAGAGCTGGGGGCTTCCTTGGGGCTCCCTGCTGTGCCTGGTTGAGGCAGGGGTGGAGGAGGGAGGCTGAGCCTCTTGGCAGCTCTGGGGGGTGGGGGCAGGTGGCACAGGGGTGGGCACCTCAGGGACACAGGGATTCTCTACTGTTTGGTCACTGACGTGGTCCTCCGAGATCCCTTCCAGCTTGGCTGCTGTATCCTACGTGTGTCAACACACAGACCCGAGCTCCGGCCCTGGCCCCCGCTTCCCTGCTGTGTGACCTTGAACGGGTGTCCCTTCATCTCTCAACCTTCACCCCCATCAGTGGAAGGAGTGCTAACGTGCCCTTCTCAGGTTCCCGTCACAATGAGACGAGGTCTGGCTCCTGGATACAGGCAGGTCACGCCTCCTCTCTGGAGCCGTTCTCAAGGAAATATCAAAAGTCTCAGAGAGGGGGGCTTCCCTGGTGGTCCAGTGGGTAAGGACACCGCCTTGCAGTGCAAGGGGCGCCGGTTCGAGCCCTGGCCTGGGAAGATCCCATGTGCCGCGGAGCAGCTGGACAGATGTGTCCAGTTACCGAGTCGGAGCTCTGGAGCGCCTGCGCCCAGAGCCGGTGCTCTGTGATGACAGAGGCCACCGCGATGGGAGGCCCACACGGGCCAAAGAACAAAAAAGATGGATGAAAATAGATAAATGAAGAACCAATAGAAGTGGCCCACCCACCCCCTCCATCCCCACCCCACCCCCCACCAATAATAAGTAAATAAATAAATCAAAAAAAAAAAGAAAAGTCCCAGAGAACCAACGTGGACAAAGGCAAACTGATGTCCACGTGAGTGCCGTGCCCGAAGTGTGTGGCGAGGGGCGCAGTCGCAGGGTGAGGTGAGCTGACCTGGCGAGGGCTGTCCCCGTGTGTCCCTGTGTCCCAGTCGACTGCATTGCTGTCCTCCGCCTGCGCCGGTTCCACATGGAGTCCATGGCGTCTGTCCCCTCCCTGGCCGTCTCCCCGTCCTCGTCTATGACAGCTCCCCTGGGCACTGACACCCCCAGACCATCCCTGTGAATGGCCTCCTAGCTTGTCCCAGGCTCTCTGGTGCCATCTCCCCCCTGGTATTGGGGGTTCCCGAGTGGGTCCCAGGAAGCAGCCTTCTTCTTCCTTCCTTCTTCCTCCTTCCCCCTCAGGGTCCCAGTCCACTCTGCTCCTGGACCACAAGACGCAGAGCTGGACAGATGCGTCCACACAAGACCCCTCAGGGAATAGGTGACCTGGGTGTCCATCCCAGCTCCCACATGGGCAGGTCGCCTGCTGTTTTGAAGCCTCCGTGGCTCATCTCTACAGTGGGGGGCATGGCAGATCCCCGTTCACCCTTGGATCCTAAGTGTAGAGAGCACATTGGCATGGCTCCGGTGGAGCCCAGCCCTGGTGCAGCTCCTCGGCAGTTTCCTGGCCTGTTCTTTGCTGGCTGCCCCAGATCAGCTAAACGCGCACTTTGTTCTAACTCTGGGCACACTGCGTTGCCTTCCAGCGAACAGAGAAGGGGGAGCCCTCTGCGGGAGCCCTTCCTTGTTCCTGTCTAGTCCCTGCGCTCCTGCTGGGCTGGCTCCCAGCCAGGGTGAGGCCTCTCCTCCCCGCTCCAGAGCCAAGCCCTCTGCTTTCCTCCTAGCTTCCAGCGCATCCTGTCTCCACGGCCGGGTTCTCGTCCAGTCGTGATGCAGGGTCCCTCCGGAGGCCCCCACCGGGGCTCATGGCTTCTAGATCTTAGAGAATCCCCCTCTCTCCACCCTCCTTGCTTCCCTCCCTGCCGGCCGCCATGTGTCAGTGTTGGACCCCCTCAGCATTCGTCCCTCCCGGACCCCGAGAGCCTGTGCGGCACCCGCTCGGCTAGCTGCAGCCACCAGGGACCCGTCAGTAACCCATTCTCACCAGTCACTCTTCCCAAAACGTCAGGCCGCCTCCTCTCTCTCTAGATTTTGCTCCGTGGCTCACTTGATGCTCTGTGTTTTCTTATGCCTCCTGCAACATTTGCTTGGTGGGAAGAATAGCAGGAATAAATCTGGTTCACTGGTGTTAGTCACTTCAGGTGTGTCTGACTCTCTATGACCCTGTGAACTGTAGCCCACCAGGCTCCTCTGTCTGTGGAATTTTCCAAGCGAAAATACTGGATTGGGTTGCCATGTCTTCCTCCAGGGGATCTTCCTAACCCAGGGATCGAACCCAGATCTCCCACCATGAAGGTGGGTCCTTTACCTTCTGAGCCACCAAGGAAGCCCCAGGTAAACTGTAGATCCCTTAATGCAAAAAAGTAACATTTTTTTCTTTTGGGCTGGGCCCTGCCCAGGGAAGGCAGGCAATTAATGCTTCTATGCAGGGCTTCTGAAAAACCATCCCTGGCAGGTAGTGCACGGGCTGGGGGTGCGGAAGGAAAGGAAACCGCCCACCTCCTAAAAGCAGTCACAGGCTTTTCCTGTGACCTGTTTTCCTAGAGGTCAAGCTTTGTTGACAAAACCGAACACCCTGTCCCGGGGTATCTCTGCGTCTCTTCTCAGAATGGTTCCTCCTGGCAGCTCACTGAGGTTGCGCTGGGTCAGGGGGCCTCTCCACACAGGGGCTCACAGCAGAGGCCTGAAAGGGCCTCCGTGGGTGAGGATGTAGCAGATGTTCTCTGTGGACAGCAGAGGGCAGTGGCAGCCGTCATGTGAGCGATCTGTCTGGCTTCCGGTGTGTACCCGCTGCTCAACGCCAGCAGTAGGCAGACTCGTTATGGAAAGGTCCTTTCAGGGCCCGTGTGTGCGTCAGGGTGGGGAGCGGGGGGAGTTGCAGAGCCACTTGCCTTCAGTCCACAGCATCCAAAAGAAACATCCCAGGAAGATGGAGCCTGACTGGACAGCATTTGAAACTGCTGAACAAGAGGCCTGCTTGTCCCCTCCCACCCACCTGTTTTCCTCTTATGTTGAGGCAGGAAAAGGGAGAGTCCAGAGAACACAGGCTCCCCACACTGGTGGCCCAGCTTTGAAAAGGACCCCCGTCTGGGTGTCGACCGATGGACACTATCAGGAGACAGGCTGTGGGCTACGCCAAACGGGAGTCGCCCACACGACCGGGCTGTGCCTGCCTGTGTCTGGCACCTCTCAGGGAGGGCACGGAAGGCGAATAGCAGGAATAAATCTGGTTCACTGGTGTTAGTCACTTCAGGTGTGTCTGACTCTCTATGACCCTGTGAACTGTAGCCCACCAGGCTCCTCTGTCTGTGGAATTTTCCAAGCGAAAATACTGGATTGGGTTGCCATGTCTTCCTCCAGGGGATCTTCCTAACCCAGGGATCGAACCCAGATCTCCCACCATGAAGGTGGGTCCTTTACCTTCTGAGCCACCAAGGAAGCCCCAGGTAAACTGTAGATCCCTTAATGCAAAAAAGTAACATTTTTTTCTTTTGGGCTGGGCCCTGCCCAGGGAAGGCAGGCAATTAATGCTTCTATGCAGGGCTTCTGAAAAACCATCCCTGGCAGGTAGTGCACGGGCTGGGGGTGCGGAAGGAAAGGAAACCGCCCACCTCCTAAAAGCAGTCACAGGCTTTTCCTGTGACCTGTTTTCCTAGAGGTCAAGCTTTGTTGACAAAACCGAACACCCTGTCCCGGGGTATCTCTGCGTCTCTTCTCAGAATGGTTCCTCCTGGCAGCTCACTGAGGTTGCGCTGGGTCAGGGGGCCTCTCCACACAGGGGCTCACAGCAGAGGCCTGAAAGGGCCTCCGTGGGTGAGGATGTAGCAGATGTTCTCTGTGGACAGCAGAGGGCAGTGGCAGCCGTCATGTGAGCGATCTGTCTGGCTTCCGGTGTGTACCCGCTGCTCAACGCCAGCAGTAGGCAGACTCGTTATGGAAAGGTCCTTTCAGGGCCCGTGTGTGCGTCAGGGTGGGGAGCGGGGGGAGTTGCAGAGCCACTTGCCTTCAGTCCACAGCATCCAAAAGAAACATCCCAGGAAGATGGAGCCTGACTGGACAGCATTTGAAACTGCTGAACGAGAGGCCTGCTTGTCCCCTCCCACCCACCTGTTTTCCTCTTATGTTGAGGCAGGAAAAGGGAGAGTCCAGAGAACACAGGCTCCCCACACTGGTGGCCCAGCTTTGAAAAGGACCCCCGTCTGGGTGTCGACCGATGGACACTATCAGGGAGACAGGCTGTGGGCTACGCCAAACGGGAGTCGCCCACACGACCCGGGGGCTGTGCCTGCCTGTGTCTGGCACCTCTCTTCAGGGGAGGGCACGGAAGGCGTCCTTTGCATCTGCTGGGGCTGAGCCCACGCTCTCCCGAGTGACTGCCCCTTCCCGTCACTGCGGGTCTTCATAACCCCAGCCGTGTGCGGTGCTGGCGCGGAGGTGCATCCCTGAAGCTCCACGGCCACGGCAGGTCCATCCCCGCGTCGTTAGGGACCAGCCTCCAGGGCCCACCTCCCCGGCCCGTAGCTGGCTGGCTGTGGGAGCTGAGTCAAAGGAAGCAAAGAACGGCTGCAGGAAAGGAGTCGCTCCTGGTCTGTGCGCAGCATAGAGTCAGGAAGCAGCCAAAACACCCTGTCACCGAGCCCCATCCTCCCTGGGGTCCTGCCCTCTCGTCCGCCTGCACCAGACGCTGGGCAGAGATCCGGGGCCACGGGCTCTCTCTGGGTCCTCTGTGGCCCTCCTGCCCCTGTGCCTCTTCTCTGATGTCCCCACCAGGGCTTCACCGTCTCTCGGGTGACCGTGCGTCCTACCCCGCCGGCTCCCCTGCCTTCCGTCTGGCCCGGAAGCATCTCATCACGCTCCCCGCTCCCTGTCCCCAGGCAAACCAGTTCCGAGCCCTTCTCAGGTACCCCGAGCCCTTGGCATTGGGCATGCAGGCGACGCCCAATCAGTGGGGGCAGGGGACTTGTGATGAGCCCCGCTCTGGTCAGCTGGGCTTGCCTGGGCGTCCAATGACTCCAAGCCGGATGCCGGTCACTCCCAGGGCTGTGATCGCCAGCAGCCCCCGAGGCCCCCCTAATGGCTGGTTGCTCACTTGCTCAGGCTGAGTGAAAACCTCTCTCATGGGAGCATCCAAGCTAACTGAGAGCCTCTGGCAGCACCTCCCGATGCAGAGGCCATACTGACAGGAAGCCGTTCTTGACGCATCTGGTTTCTGATGTCAGTTCTGGGTCCCCAGCTAATGCGTCGGGGGTGGGGGCAGCGGACTGGGGCACAGGAGTCATCCCGTGTGCTGTGCCGTGTTCCTCCCTGTCAGGAATCTGCAACCACCCTGGGGTTTATTTTCATTCCATTGTCCTGAAATATCCGAGAAAGCTCCCCAGGCCGCTTCTCAGGATGGGGCACCTAGGGTCAGCACTTCTTCCCCAGGCCGCTCAGCTGCGGAAGTGGAAACCAAAGGCCAGGACAAGAACCTCTCACGTCCGGACCACAGAGGCAGGGAGGTTAGCATCCTGGGGATTTGCCAGCCAGGTCTGAGACTTTGTTTTCTTCCTGCATCTCAGCAAAAGTCACTTTCTGTGGTCTCAGAGCCCCCAGAGCTCAACAGAGCTGAGAGCAGACTCCCATCTAAACCCCTCTGGCCCTGGTCACACTTGTGTGCAAACTAGAAGCCCCTGCCATCCTTTGTGCGTCCTCTGTGCATCACAGGCCTACCTCAGGGTGCACGGCTGGGTCACCGGCCCCAGGTAACAGCCAGGAAGCGGAGAAGGCTGGGTTTCTGTTCCCTTCAGCCCGTGCACCAGGCCCCCTGGATTCAGCAGCTTGGGCTAGACACAGAGTATAGGTAGTGGTCATTGTTTTCTGGAAAAACGCTGGTGTGTTTAATGTTGGGCTCTGGGAAGCCTGTGAAGGAAGAGGGGTGGTCCACGGAGTCCCGTCTTGGAGGGGCGCTCATTGCTCCTAAAGTCCCAAAGCACAGATTTTTTTTCTCCCACCTGGTGGCACAGGATGGT
Organism: Tragulus kanchil; assembly: GCA_022376925.1. Lineage (NCBI taxonomy): Eukaryota > Metazoa > Chordata > Mammalia > Artiodactyla > Tragulidae > Tragulus > Tragulus kanchil. Next base: position 26,365,156 of record JAIOJX010000032.1, read on the forward strand.
ATCTTGTGGGGCCCACAGCTCTGGAAAGGGAGGCCTGAACGGTGGCTTCCTGTTACCTCTTTGGGACAGAGTGCCAGGGGCTGCCCCCAGACACCCTTGGCTTGGAATCCCGGTTGCTCCAAGCCGACCAGCGTCACCCTGGGCACGTTGTTGAACTCTCTGAGCCTCAGTTTCTGTATCTGTCACGTGTTTGCTCACTTGCTCAGGCTGAGTGAAAACCTCTCATGGGAGCATAACTGGCCTCTGGCAGCACCTCCCGATGCAGAGGCCATACTGACAGGAAGCCGTTCTTGACGCATCTGGTTTCTGATGTCAGTTCTGGGTCCCCAGCTAATGCGTCGGGGTGGGGCAGCGGACTGGGGCACAGGAGTCATCCGTGTGCTGTGCCGTGTTCCTCCCTGTCAGGAATCTGCAACCACCCTGGGGTTTATTTTCATTCCATTGTCCTGAAATATCCGAGAAAGCTCCCCAGGCCGCTTCTCAGGATGGGGCACCTAGGGTCAGCACTTCTTCCCCAGGCCGCTCAGCTGCGGAAGTGGAAACCAAAGGCCAGGACAAGAACCTCTCACGTCCGGACCACAGAGGCAGGGAGGTTAGCATCCTGGGGATTTGCCAGCCAGGTCTGAGACTTTGTTTTCTTCCTGCATCTCAGCAAAAGTCACTTTCTGTGGTCTCAGAGCCCCCAGAGCTCAACAGAGCTGAGAGCAGACTCCCATCTAAACCCCTCTGGCCCTGGTCACACTTGTGTGCAAACTAGAAGCCCCTGCCATCCTTTGTGCGTCCTCTGTGCATCACAGGCCTACCTCAGGGTGCACGGCTGGGTCACCGGCCCCAGGTAACAGCCAGGAAGCGGAGAAGGCTGGGTTTCTGTTCCCTTCAGCCCGTGCACCAGGCCCCCTGGATTCAGCAGCTTGGGCTAGACACAGAGTATAGGTAGTGGTCATTGTTTTCTGGAAAAACGCTGGTGTGTTTAATGTTGGGCTCTGGGAAGCCTGTGAAGGAAGAGGGGTGGTCCACGGAGTCCCGTCTTGGAGGGGCGCTCATTGCTCCTAAAGTCCCAAAGCACAGATTTTTTTTCTCCCACCTGGTGGCACAGGATGGTATCTTGTGGGGCCCACAGCTCTGGAAAGGGAGGCCTGAACGGTGGCTTCCTGTTACCTCTTTGGGACAGAGTGCCAGGGGCTGCCCCCAGACACCCTTGGCTTGGAATCCCGGTTGCTCCAAGCCGACCAGCGTCACCCTGGGCACGTTGTTGAACTCTCTGAGCCTCAGTTTCTGTATCTGTCACGTGTTTGTAGAGACCCGAAAACGTCGGTGAACTTCTGGTTCTGGGTGCCACGCTCAGATTCTAGGGGCCCTACCGGGGGGGATGAGACGTTAAATCAAGCTAAAACAAAACTGTCAGGTGACAAGCAGGAGCTCCAAAAGGGAGTGATTTTTCTATTGACAATTATGTCAGTTCTTTAACCTGTTTTTGGAGTATCCATATTTTTATAAAACTATTTCCGGGGCTCCTGTTTCATGGTGTTCCAAGCATGGACTGAGGCTGCCTGGTGGGCCATCGTGTGGTGCTGGTTTTATTGTTAAGATTGTCCCTGGGCTCTCAAGCCAGGGTGGGTAGACATAGCATGGGCTTCCCCGGTGGCTCGGCAGCAAAGAATCTGCTGGGTAAGGCAGGCACAGAAGTGTTTTCTCCCCCATGTTCCAAATCACATTCACCTACACGGGACAGAACGTTTGCAGCCATGATCACAGTGTCTGCAGCAGTTCGGTGCTGAACTTTCCTGCACACTCTTGTCTCACCTTGTGGTGCTTGCAGACAGCCTTCACCACGGCCACCGATGGGAACCGTGGAGTGTTGACTCAGCAGATGAGTGGACGTGGTTGACAAAGCCACTCCCCTCACAGCCAGCTGCATGGGGACAGCGCTTGTTTCCGGCCCCTGAATCACTTCCTTGGCACAGCCACCGCTGCGGGCGACCACCCAGAAGGCTGTCCCCATGGCCTTACCTTCTGATGTGGTCACCATCCTGTCTTCCGAGAAGCCTGTGTCCACAGGCAGGGCGTCAGCAGGGCGGTTTCAGCACCAAGCCACCTTGCTAATAAACATGGTTTTACCAACTTCGTAGGGGAAACTTTTTGCTTTGAGATTATTTTAATTTGTGCTTATTTTAATGGTGAAACTATTTCTCTAATTACTTACTCATTACATGTATATATACGCATGTATATATATGTGTGTGTTTGAGTTGGACATGGCAAAAGTGACTTGGCAATGCGCACATGGATATGGATATGTATACATATGTGTGTGTGCGTATAGTATGTATTGTTGTTTAGTTGCTAAGTTGTGTGCACTTCTTTTGCCACCCCATGGACTACAGCCCACCAAGCTCCTCTGTCCATGGGATTTCCCAGGCAAGATACTGGAGTGAGTCGCCATTTTCTTTTCCAGGGGATCTTTGTGACCCAGAGATCAAATCTGTGTCTTATTCTTCTCCTGTTTTAGCAGGCAGGTTCTTTACCAGCTGAGCCACCAGGGAAACCCAAAGCAACTATACTCTGATAAAACTTGACTTTGTAAAAAACCCCACTTACTTCTTAAATATTGCCACCTAAACTGGGTTCGATCCCTGGGGTGGGAAGATCCCCCGGAAAAGGGCATGGCAACCCACTCCAGTATCGTCGCCTGGAGAATCCCATGGACAGAGGAGCCTGGTGGGTACTGTGCTTGGGGTCACAAAAGAGTTGGAATCTCACGCTTTCACTTTCAGAGGTAAAATAGAAAACGTGGAGCCTTGATTGGGGACACTTAGAAATCAAAGCTGAGAACCGTCTACAGAGCCCACGGGTGCCGCCCACTGTGGCCTTGATCCAGGCTCCGGTTGGCCACCCCACATCGGCTCCTCATGACAGCTGATCCCTTGTTTCACAGGCAGCTTCAGCAGCAGCAGGCGGAGCTGGAGGTGCACCAGAGAGACGGGCTGTCGTCCTACGACCTGTCCCAGGTGAGCTCTGGGCGACGCTTTCCCAGTTAGAACTGCCTGCTCCCGAAGGACGGCACACCAAACCCAGCCCTCAGCTCGAGCCCCTAGCCCGGTGGGTGCTATTGCTCCCTCTACCCACAGTGCGGAAAGCAGCTTGGTCTCTCAAGGGTGTGTGTTGGAGGTGAGGAGCAGTCTGCTGGGGCGCTTCCCTGCAGAGCTGAGCCGGACAGTAAAGCACACAGCACTGGAAGTCGTGGCCATCCAGCCCGGTGAGCCGCCTCCAAATGAACCTTCCAGCTGTGATCTTTCAAAGATACGGATGTGTGTTTGCCTGTGAGTTCACGTGTCTGGCGTGCATTGTCACGTGTGCATCTGCTACAAATGGATGTGCTCGTGTGTAGGGCAGCGTCTTTATTTCAAGCCCAGGATGTCCAGATGCAAGCGTAAAAGCAGAACTGATGTGACCAGTAGTCCTGTACTTTTCAAGGCACTGTGCTGTACTAAGATTAAAACCGTTTTCTTTATTTTTTGTGTTTGTTTTTATGCAGTATATGTGTGAAGATTATTCTAAACCAATGGCCGTACAGGACTCTAGAGCTGGCGGTGTTAGTTGGGCACCCCAACTGATGTTGTTGGGCTCATGAGCAAATTGGACTTACAAATCAGCTCTCGGACTGGAATTGGTTCACATGTAGGGGACCCACTGGTGCTGAGATGCAGAGAATGTGCAGGAATGCACAGCCCATGTGGCGTGGCTTGGAACCTTGTCAGCCTCAGCCCACACGCACTTTCTCCCACCATTAGTCTGCACCCCGATATTCTCAGGGCCTCTCTTCCCAGCCATCTCCTAGGCCTCCTTCCTTCCCCTCTCCTTCCACGTCTTCTCACCGCTTATGGCCAAGAGAAACCAAAGCCTAGGCTGGTATTTGGCTTCTCTCTCCAATTTGTTCACTTTCCCTGATATTGAGACTAGTTGATCCTTCTATTTATCCGTCCCAAGTGATCGGTGCAACTCCACCAAGCTTTCTGGGGCCCCTCCACACTCCCCGCCTGTCTGTTCTAAGCCTTCACCTAGAGAAAAGCTCCCTGCCCTCCCCAGCGCCCCAGCCTGAGACGCCAGCGATTCCCAGGGAGGGGGTTGAGGGGAGGCTTCGAGCATCTGGTCTGAGCCTCACGCCTGGGATGCTGTTGTGTTTTCACGTGCAAACAGGTGCCTGTCCCCAACCTACCAGCCGGGGTTCACGAGGCCGGGAAGTCTGTGGAGAAGGCAGATGCAATCTTTTCCCAGGAGAGAGATCCGCGGTTTGCCGAGATGTTTGCAGGAATCAGTGCACGTAAGTTCCTGAAGGCGGCCGAGGCGATGAGAGGGTGGGCTGGACAGTCGCCCCCAGCCAGCTGGAGGCAGCCCCTCCGCGAGGGTGAATTTGCAGCGACGCCGCAAGCAGTAGAAGGAGCCCCAAGCTCAGGGTCCTAATGAGGCCTTTCTCCTCCCAGCCTGCTTCTCATTTTCCTGTTACGTGGGGCAACCAACAGGCCCTCTGACATCTCCTCTTCAAAATTTGAGGAATTGGAGTAAATGAGCTCTATTCATCGTGGTACTGTTCAGTTTTATCAAGCCAAAGATGTGTCCCTATTAAAAAGACTCTCAAGCTCTAATGCAGAGAACACCACGTTTCAAACTCTAAATATACAGTAAAAAGGAAAATAAAAATGATCCAGCCTCCCATCACCCAGATCTAATTTTTTTTTTTAACTTTTTAAAGACTGTCCTTTTTGTCTTTCTATACACTATTGTCGTTTGTGTGTTAAGTCGAGTTTGACTCTGCAACCCTGTGGACGGCAACAAGCCAGGGTTGCCTGTCCTTCACCATCTCCCGGAGTTTGCTCAAACTCATGTCCATTGAGTCGGTGAGGCCATCCGCTGTGTCCCCTTCTCCTCCTGCCCTCAGTCCTTCCACCATCAGGGTCTTCTCCAGTGAGTCGGCTCTTCTCATATGGTGGCTACTGTATTGGAGCTTCAGCATCAACATCAGTCCTTCCAATATATCTTCAGGTTTGATTTCCTCGAGGATGGACTGGTTTGATCTTGCTGTCCAAGACCAGACAACTAAAAGGAAGGGACCACAGCCGCATCTAGCAGCAGACAATCAGATTGAAGATTTCCTGAGCATGGCCCTGCCCACCAGACCAAGACCCGGTTTTCCACACGTGTGAATTCTTTTTATATACAGTACTGAGCTCATTCTGTTTTGATAGCTTACTTTTTCACGTGGCTATTACGAATGTCTTTCTAGGTTAAAGGGAAACCTACCTTGTTTTTATCACGTGACATTCCATCGTATGGGTGTTCACGAGTCCTTCTTTGGGGTGGTCACTGGGGTGCCCATGTGTGTTAGCACAGCTATTAGAGGAAGTGGTCCTGTTCGTGGGACTTCCCTGATGGTCCAGTGGCTAGGACTCTGCTTCTACTGCAGGGGTGCAGGCTCAGTCCCTAGTTAGGAAGCTGAGATCCCCACATACCACACGGCGCAGCCGAAAAGATAAATAAATAATAAAGTGACATAAGTCCTTTTAAAAAGAATGCAGATGGTGCTGGCCAGAGTTCAGGGGTGACACGGAACCCCGTGCGTCGCCGTCTCCCTCACCCACTCGGACTGCCCCTGAGATTAGCAGCATGTGAAACTTGGAAATGTCATCGTCAGTTCCAAAATTCAGGAAAAAGGATTCCATCTTCATGTGATCTGCGAGATACAGAGTAATCACGATCAGATTAGGGAGACAACATGTCAACTCACCCCATGGAAGTGTGGGAAACACAGGCGAGCCGGGGACTGTGTGGCCGGGGGAGGACGGAGAGGCCTCCTGGGACCAGGGAGCCAGGGACAGTGTGGCCAGAGGAGGACAGAGAGGCCGCAGGCAGATCCCAGTCCTCTGCCCCCAGCTCGTGTTGGGGTGACCCTAGCCCTCATGCCCATGAGCCTGAGGACCGGCTGCTAGGAAAGCGGGGAGCTGCCAGCAGAGTGTCCACAGGCCTGGGAGCGCACGGGGGACCCCCTGCTGGAGCCCCCCACCCCCGCCTCCGGCCATCCACATGTGCGAGCCGCCCACAGGGGTACTTTTTCTGTTTTCACAGAGAAATGTAGCTTTATTCAGCAAGAGGAAACAGTTCCCCATCTCCCAAGTTCCTCTTCGTCTCAGATAAGCCTGCAGTATTTGGCCAGATACCCACAGCATTTCTGAGAAATCACATTTGAAATCTTAATATTATACATAGATATTGTCCCATAGAGATGACAAAGTAGGAAAAAAGTCAACAGAAGAGGAAAAAGAAGGAGAAGGAAAATATGTAATGCAAAAAATATTTCTGCCAACCAAGGTGCTTTCCTATATGAAAAAACAACAGGGAGAACTCCTGTGGTGGTCCACGGGTTGAGAATCTGCCTTCTAATGCAGGGGACCTGGGTTCAGTCCCTGGTCAGGGAACTAAGATCCCACATGCAGTGGAGCAGCTAAGCCTGTGGGTCACAGCTGCTGAGCCCACACACTCTGTGCTGCACAATAAGAGAAGCCCGCATGCCCAAGGAAGATCCAGCACAGTCAAAAAGAAAGTAAAAGGCAGAAAGCATCAGACCTGCATTGTCAACTTATAATTCCTGGAAAAAATGACTTGCAGAAGATGCTACTTGCTTGTGAAATGAATCAAAATGTGGAAACCAAGAATGGAAATGATAGGTTGGGGCTTCCCCTGGTGGTCCAGTGGGTAAGGACACCGCCTTGCAGTGCAAGGGGCACCGGTTTGATCCCTGGCCTGGGAAGATCCCACGTGCCGCGGAGCGGCTGGACCAATGTGTCCAATTACCGAGCCAGAGCTCTGGGGCGTGTGCGCCCAGAGCCGGCACTCTGCGACGACAGACGCCACCGCGATGGGAGGCCCACAGGAGCCAAAGAACAAAGACGGATGAAAGCAGAGAAATGAAAGACCAATAGAAGTGGCCCGCCCATCCCCCTCCCTCCCCACCCCACACCCCCAAAAAGATAAATAAAATTTAAAAAAATAATAAAAAAGAAATGATAGGTTGGAAAAGGAGTAGCGATGGAAAAGCAAAAATAGTGACCTGCAGAATTAATATAAAACGTGCTAGGAGATACAGAAGATACGTAAAAAAATTAAAAACTAAGTCAAATCAATTCAGCCAAAATACATGCTTTGAATGAGGGAAGTAGAAATAGACAGTCCTCATCATCTATACTATTTTATCTCTGACATTTACAAAGATGTATGACTCCACGTATGTTTAAGCATAGCCCCTAAAAGATGGGGTGGGGGCGGGTATAGATGACAGGAACAGGTCTTACTTCCAAACCACTTCAGAGAAAAGACATGTTTAGCAACTTGCGAAATACTGGGAAGAAAAAAATTAAAGGAGATGGCAAGAAAATATGAATAGCCCATGTAATGAAGTAAGTTGATGTCCAAGGGCTCCTGATGGATAATTTGGGAAGAACATGCTGCCAAAATATGACATTTCCAGAACACAGCAAAGCTGTTTAGCCTGGAAGAGCAGGTGGTGATGATGCTCCAGAACCAAGGAGGAAAGCGAGGTGTTAGCATGGCCACACAAAGAAAACCCGGAGCGTTCAGTGGGCGAAGAAGCCTATTTTATGCCATAAAAGATGGCACCTGCAATGCAAACATTGAAATGTGAAATCTAAACATAGTTGGAAACACAAGACATCCTGAATTACAGTGGAAGATTTCAATATGCGTTTCTTCCTCTCTAACAAATCATGTAGCTCCAAATAATAAAAAAGATATAGAAAATAGGATAATTTTATATACATGTATAATTTTATGTGCTTGCATGTTCAGTCATGTCCAGTTCTTTGTGACCCCATAAGCAGTAGCCCGCTAGGCTCCTCCAGCCGTGGGCCTTCACAAGCAATAATACTAGAGTGGATTGCCACTTCTTCCTCTAGGGGATCTTCCCCACCCAGGATTGAACCCATCGGCAGGAGGATTCTTTACCACCGAGCCACCTGGGAAGCCCATATAATTTCATAGACATAGGTAATTTTGTACCGCACAAATGTCCTAGAGCATCTAGGAAAAAAACGTTTCTTACTTAACCAACCACCAAAAAACCTTAAATACACGAGAAGAAAATGGCTTATTTATTAGTCAAGAGAAGTTCAGAAGTCTTCCTTACTCCTGCAGCTTTTCATTTTATTTATTTATTTGTTTTATTTTGTTTTTTCGCCACCCCCATGTGGCTTGCAGGATCTTAGTTTCCTGATCAGGAGTTGAATCTGTGCCCTCGGCTGTGGGAGCACAGAGTCTTAACCACTGAATCTCCAGGGAGTTCCCCCTCCATCCACTTTTAGCCTTGTCTCTTTTTTTCCAAGATCCATGGCCTCGTGCTTGGGTTAGAAATATACACGAAAGAATCTGATCTCTTCTATCCTGTAAGGATTTCCTGCCTAGCAACCCCGTCATCGCTGCAGAAGACAGTGGAGAAGAGCTCTGCTCAGGGCCTCTGTGTAATCAAAACGTCACCAAGGCTTGTTGACATGTGTGGGAAGCTTAGTGCATGGCCCCTTTAGCCTGCTCTCTGGGCCCCAAATCCAGGATCCTGAGTGTCCGCTGCTCACGCCCACCCCGTGGAGGATCCACCTGCTCCACTGGTCCCTTCACCAACAAGCCAGAGACAAGTGCAGACGTGGGGTCTGTCCAGGCACAAAATCACTGCCCTGTAACCCACCTGTATATCCTTTACTCCGTTGTCTTGTGGCAGGTGGAGATATCAGAGATCATAGGAATAAGAGGCAAGCAGGGTTTTGAGCTTCTAGGGAAACGGGAGGGTGCTTCTGTGAGCCCTGGGCCCCTAGAGTACAAGAGGGAGAGAGAGAGGACTCTCTCCCCATTCCTGCTTTCCAGTTACCACTCTCTTCCTCGTCAGATCTAACAGCTCCACTGAGATTTGAGCCTCTTTCTTCAGCCTCTCTCTGTGGGTGCGCGGGGCTCCCTGCCCTGGGGTCTGGAGAGCGGGAACTCCTCCCAGTGAGCCTTGCTTTGCTTTTCCCAGCGGAGAAGAAGATGATGAGCTCGGCTTCTGCGGCAGGAACGCAGCAGATCTACTCGCAAGGAAGCCCGTTCCCCGCCGGACACTCGGGAAAGGCCTTCAGGTACCAGCCAGGGGCCCGGGGCGGGGGCGGGCAGGAGGGCAGGAAGAATCCGTGAAGCCCCGGGTCTCAGAGCCTGGCTCTGCGTGCAGCAGGCACACCTCACTCAGTGCTTACCCACTCATGTGCCGGGCTTCCCGGGTGGCTCAGTGGTGAAGAACGTACCTGCCAAGGCAGGAGGTGCGAGGGGCTCAGCTCCAGTCCCTGGGCTGGGAAGACCCCTGGAGGAGGGCCCAGCAGCCCACTCTGGTATTCTTGCTTGGAGGATCCCATGGACAGAGGAGCCTGGAGGGCCACAGTCCGTGGGGTCACAAAGAGTTAAACATGACTGAACGACTGATCACAGCAGCGCACACATTCATATGCTGGGGCCTAGCTGAGGGGTCCGGGGACCCCATTCTGCCCTTTGAGGCCTTAACGAGTCACCGTACATACATGGCGTCCATGACTCTTTCTCGGATGTGAGAGGCGCCGGCCACTGTGTTGTGTGGAGTGAGGGAGAGGTGGTGCGGTGGCTCTAGCCAGGACTCCTGACTGGGCGCCAGGAAGCGCCCTACCAGGTTCCCAGAGGCCATGGCCAATGCCAGCGGGGAAAGGACCCCTCGGCCCATCACTCCTGGGCTCTCAGCCTATAGGACCGCTCGTGGAAGATACAAGCAGAATGTCAGACTTCCCAGGGTTTGGTTCTTAGCTCCAGGGGCCTCTTGTAGATCTCTGAGGAAGCCAACAACATGACTGTGACACCACCACCTGGGGGCAGACCAGGGTCCAGGGGCCCCCAGGGCGGCAGGAGCAGAGGCTGGGGAGCTTGGCTAGAGGACAGACGGCCATCTTCGGGGAAGGTGGTGGGCATGCCTGCGAGCCCCCCATGTCCCCAGGCTCTCTAGGAGAAGCAGCTCAGAACCGTGCTGGGGGGAGGACTCGGCCAGAGCTCAGTGTCCAAATGAGGTGCAGGCAGGGTCTGAGACGGAGCAGGTGGACCAGCCACCCCAGGAGAGGTCCCGGCCAGGACTGCCCTCACCAGGAGTCCATGGCCAGACCTCTGGGGGAGACAGCAGGTGGTCAGCAGGTCATTAGGGTGGTTCTGTCCACTCTGCCTCTGGGCCTCCATGAACGGCGACCTGTTCTGAGTCTCTGGGGGACTCTGGCCCCAGGCAGTGACTTTCTGGTCTGGGGGCAGGAGGACAAGATGGTGGCCCCCTGTGAGCTGCCCCAGAGCCATCATCCTGGCCGGGCTCCCCACTCTGCAGAGCGCTGGCCAGGGCCTCAGACTCCTCCCGCGCTGGTGGTTGCTCATCCGCTCAGCACACGGTGACCATGGTCATTCCGTGTCAGGTTTCATGCCAGCCTCCAGGCCAGCCCCACCCAGACCTCTGCTCCTCGGGTCCTCATAACACTTGCTGCTTCTACCCCCAGCCCTGCCGTCTGGGCAGCCAGGATGGAGGAGAGGCCAGAGCTGAGGAGGGGCAGCCAGGCTCAGTGCGGTGGGGTCAGGAGTAGAGGGGAGGCCCGGATGCAAAAGACTTCTGGCCACCTGCTGCGAGGGCAGGCGCACGGGCATCAGGGATGTACTGAGTGGCACCTGCCGGGGCAGGAGACATGGGGAGTCGTAGAGTCCGGGAGGAATGGAACGAGATGAGCACATGGGGGTCTTTACAACAGTGCTCTGCTTGGGAGGTTAGGCTCCATCACTCGTGGCTCGTGGGAGAAGCCCTTGAGCAGGCGGGGTGCCGGAGGAAGTTGGTGGTGGCAGCGTGTGGGGCTGGAGTGGGCGAGTGAGGCTGCAGGCAGGTGTGTAGGGCAGACAGTCCAGCCAGAGGTGCTGAGCCTGCCCAGGGATTAGTTAGGAAGGGATTAGTTAGTTTGAGAATGCCGGAGGCCGTAAGCTTGTGGGGTGGGCAGTTGCCTGTACATCTGCGGGGCCTTGGCTGGACTGAGTGGGAAGGGGCGGGGGATGAGTGGCCTGAGCACTTGGCGGGATGGCACAGCATTGGCTGCCTGGCCCTAGGTGTGCCCCCGACTCAAGTCCTGTTGTGGTCCCGCGGGCCCTGTGCATACAGTAGCCAGGACCCCTTTCCTGGAGCCCGAGCTCTCCTGCCAGCTCTCCTGTCCGTGAGTGCAGCCAGGCCCGAGGGGTGGAGGAGACCCCACCAGGTCATGCAGTGGGACTTTCTGGTGGTTCTGTCCACTCTGCCTCTGGGCCTCCATGAACGCGACCTGTTCTGAGTCTCTGGGGGACTCTGGCCCCAGGCAGTGACTTTCTGGTCTGGGGGCAGGAGGACAAGATGGTGGCCCCCTGTGAGCTGCCCCAGAGCCATCATCCTGGCCGGGCTCCCCACTCTGCAGAGCGCTGGCCAGGGCCTCAGACTCCTCCCGCGCTGGTGGTTGCTCATCCGCTCAGCACACGGTGACCACGGTCATTCCGTGTCAGGTTTCATGCCAGCCTCCAGGCCAGCCCCACCCAGACCTCTGCTCCTCGGGTCCTCATAACACTTGCTGCTTCTACCCCCAGCCCTGCCGTCTGGGCAGCCAGGATGGAGGAGAGGCCAGAGCTGAGGAGGGGCAGCCAGGCTCAGTGCGGTGGGGTCAGGAGTAGAGGGGAGGCCCGGATGCAAAAGACTTCTGGCCACCTGCTGCGAGGGCAGGCGCACGGGCATCAGGGATGTACTGAGTGGCACCTGCCGGGGCAGGAGACATGGGGAGTCGTAGAGTCCGGGAGGAATGGAACGAGATGAGCACATGGGGGTCTTTACAACAGTGCTCTGCTTGGGAGGTTAGGCTCCATCACTCGTGGCTCGTGGGAGAAGCCCTTGAGCAGGGGGGGTGCCGGAGGAAGTTGGTGGTGGCAGCGTGTGGGGCTGGAGTGGGCGAGTGAGGCTGCAGGCAGGTGTGTAGGGCAGACAGTCCAGCCAGAGGTGCTGAGCCTGCCCAGGGATTAGTTAGGAAGGGATTAGTTAGTTTGAGAATGCCGGAGGCCGTAAGCTTGTGGGGTGGGCAGTTGCCTGTACATCTGCGGGGCCTTGGCTGGACTGAGTGGGAAGGGGCGGGGGATGAGTGGCCTGAGCACTTGGCGGGATGGCACAGCATTGGCTGCCTGGCCCTAGGTGTGCCCCCGACTCAAGTCCTGTTGTGGTCCCGCGGGCCCTGTGCATACAGTAGCCAGGACCCCTTTCCTGGAGCCCGAGCTCTCCTGCCAGCTCTCCTGTCCGTGAGTGCAGCCAGGCCCGAGGGGTGGAGGAGACCCCACCACCCTAATAGAGAACAGTGGTCAGTACAGGCGCCCGAATCACACGCTCGTCAGGAGGGAAACGGAAAGGAGGCCTGTGTTGGGTGGGAAAGGGAGCTTGGGAGCATAGGAGGGAAGTTCCCCTCGATCACGGTTGGTGCAGGAATAGTTTTATTTTTTTGGCTGAACTGTGTTGTCATTGTGGCACTCGGGCTTAGTTGTCCTGCGGCACATGAGAGCTTCGTTCCCCGACCAGGGATCAGACCTGAGCCCCCTGCCCTGGAAGGCGGAGTCTTAACCCCCAGACCTGCAGGGAGGTCCTAGCAACGCGCTTTCTCCCCTGGCAGCTCCGCAGTGGTGCACGTGCCTGGAGTGAATGACATCCAGTCCTCCTCCACGAGCCAGAACATGTCCCAGATCTCCCGGCAGCTCAACCAGAGTCAGGTGGCCTGGACAGGAAGCCGGCCGCCCTTTCCGGGACAGGTATGGGTGTCAGTGAGGGCGTCGTCCCCAGGGGCCCAGAGGGTGCAGAGCACGTGGGCTGTGCTTTCTGGGGATCCCGGCTCTGGGGACGAGTGGGCGCTCCGAGCTGGAGTTGACAGCCCTAACCACCGCTGGACTCCCAGAAGCACAGGAACTGAATGGACTTGGAGAACTGGGTCCCCCACCATGGGACGCATCTGGTTTCACAGGCTTTTCTCCCAGCTGTCAGGGGCAGCCCTGGAGAAGCCGGTAGAGGGGCCAGGCACTCAGAGACCCTCCATCAGGATAGAGCCCCTGACCACCCTGGACCTCCATGTCCCTGGCCCAGGAGTGCATGAGGCCACCAGCCCAGGAACATGCCCAGCTCCCAGCTCCCTGCCATCATGGCGGGAACACCTGTGCTCTAGACTGAGGGAGCCCTGGCCAGGGTCTCCTGAGCAGATGGCAGAGGACTGAGATCACTGTGGCCTTGGGGGTGGGCGAGCAGTTTCATCCAGACCTGCCCTGAAGACCCAGGGCCCCAGTCCCATCTCTTGGGCCAGCACACATTGGCCTGACCCGGGGCCCTTTGGGGGGTCTGCCCCGTGTCCTTTTGGTCCGGCCCTGTGCATACAGTAGCCAGGACCCCTTTCCTGGAGCCCGAGCTCTCCTGCCAGCTCTCCTGTCCGTGAGTGCAGCCAGGCCCGAGGGGTGGAGGAGACCCCACCACCCTAATAGAGAACAGTGGTCAGTACAGGCGCCCGAATCACACGCTCGTCAGGAGGGAAACGGAAAGGAGGCCTGTGTTGGGTGGGAAAGGGAGCTTGGGAGCATAGGAGGGAAGTTCCCCTCGATCACGGTTGGTGCAGGAATAGTTTTATTTTTTTGGCTGAACTGTGTTGTCATTGTGGCACTCGGGCTTAGTTGTCCTGCGGCACATGAGAGCTTCGTTCCCCGACCAGGGATCAGACCTGAGCCCCCTGCCCTGGAAGGCGGAGTCTTAACCCCCAGACCTGCAGGGAGGTCCTAGCAACGCGCTTTCTCCCCTGGCAGCTCCGCAGTGGTGCACGTGCCTGGAGTGAATGACATCCAGTCCTCCTCCACGAGCCAGAACATGTCCCAGATCTCCCGGCAGCTCAACCAGAGTCAGGTGGCCTGGACAGGAAGCCGGCCGCCCTTTCCGGGACAGGTATGGGTGTCAGTGAGGGCGTCGTCCCCAGGGGCCCAGAGGGTGCAGAGCACGTGGGCTGTGCTTTCTGGGGATCCCGGCTCTGGGGACGAGTGGGCGCTCCGAGCTGGAGTTGACAGCCCTAACCACCGCTGGACTCCCAGAAGCACAGGAACTGAATGGACTTGGAGAACTGGGTCCCCCACCATGGGACGCATCTGGTTTCACAGGCTTTTCTCCCAGCTGTCAGGGGCAGCCCTGGAGAAGCCGGTAGAGGGGCCAGGCACTCAGAGACCCTCCATCAGGATAGAGCCCCTGACCACCCTGGACCTCCATGTCCCTGGCCCAGGAGTGCATGAGGCCACCAGCCCAGGAACATGCCCAGCTCCCAGCTCCCTGCCATCATGGCGGGAACACCTGTGCTCTAGACTGAGGGAGCCCTGGCCAGGGTCTCCTGAGCAGATGGCAGAGGACTGAGATCACTGTGGCCTTGGGGGTGGGCGAGCAGTTTCATCCAGACCTGCCCTGAAGACCCAGGGCCCCAGTCCCATCTCTTGGGCCAGCACACATTGGCCTGACCCGGGGCCCGGTGTTCAGCAGGCCAGGGGGACCATGGGAGTTGCTCTCAGCCCAGGGCAGGACTGCCACCGCCGGCTAGACCTGCGGGCAGTGACCAGAGGGGCCATGGAGGGCCGGAGGGGCGTCTGCTGGTGATGCCGGCCACATCTTCGCTTTGTCCTGATTGAAGCAAATCCCCTCACAGTCCAGCAAGACTCAGTCTTCTCCCTTTGGGATCGGAACAAGCCACACATACCCGGCAGACCCCTCGTCCTACAGCCCACTCTCCAGCCCGGCTACCTCCTCGCCCAGCGGGAACGCCTACTCCAGCCTGGCCAACAGGACTCCAGGATTCGGTAGGTGGGGACGAATTCCTGGGAAGGCCAGCAAAGATGCTTTCTGAACGTTCTGGTTTGGGGGTCTGAGCTCATGGCCCCCAGAACCCTGATACCAGGGCTGGAGATTTCCAAATCTCTTCTCTCTGGCCATCAGGAGGCCAGTGGTGTCCCCATGAGACTGGCTGCCCAGACCTTGGCTTTGGGCATTGACTTTATCACTGTCAGGGCTTGGGGACTCTGCTCCCGTGTGCTGATGTCATCCAAATGCTATGTTTAACCCTTTAGGGCCCTTGAGAAGGATTTCTCAATCATCCAATTCAAAAACCCTCTACAGGGCTTCCCTGGTGGTCCAGTGGGTAAGGACACCCACCGCCTTGCAGTGCAGGGGGCGCCGGTTTGATCCCTGGCCTGGGAAGATCCCACGTGCTGCGGAGTGGCTGGACCAATGTGTCCAGTCACTGAGCCGGAGCTCTGGAGCACATGCGCCCAGAGCCAGTGCTCTGCGACAACAGAGGCCACCGCGATGGGAGGCCCACGCAGGCCAAAGAACAGAGATGGATGAAAATAGAGAAATGAAAGACCAACAGAAAGTGGCCCGCCCACCCCCCTCCGTCCCCACCCCCCCAAATAAATAAATGTTTAAAAAAAAAAACCCTCTACAGGGCTTCCCTGATGGTCCAGTGGGTAAAGAGTCTGCCTTGCAGTGCAAGGGGCACCAGTTCAATCCCTGGCCCGGGAAGATCCCACATGCCGCAGAATGGCTGGACTGGTGTGTCCAATTACGAGCCAGCACTCTGGAGCGCATGCGCCCAGAGCCAGTGCTCAGCAATGACAGAGGCCACTTCAATGGGAGGCCCACACAGACCGAAGAATGAAATGGATAAAAAATAAATAAAAAATCGATGAAAAGAAGCCAAAATTAAAAAAAAAAAAAACCCTCTACAGTCAGTCCCTACATATGAATGAGTTCTGTTCCAAGAGCGCGTTCATAAGTCCAGCAAAGTCAGCTTCGGTACCCAACTAACACAATGGCTGTGTAGTGTTGTACTGTCAAAGGTGTTAATAATATTTTTCACAAAATGATGAAAACACAAAAAGGAAAGAAAACGTTTTTTTTTTTTTTAAAGATTTATTTATTTATTTAATTTGGGCAGGGGTCAGGTTGGTGGGGGAGGGCAGCAGGCGGGCCACTTCTATTGGTCTTTCATTTCTCTATTTTCATCCGTCTTTTATTCTTTTGGCTCCTGTGGGCCTCCCATCGCGGTGGCATCTGTCGTCGCAGAGCACTGGCTCTGGGCGCATGCGCTCCAGAGCTCTGGCTCGGTGATTGGACGCATCAGTCCAGCCGCTCCGCGGCACGTGGGATCTTCCCAGGCCAGGGCTCGAACCAGCGCCCCTTGCACTGCAAGGCGGTGTCCTTACCTACTGGACCACCAGGGAAGCCCAAGAAAACGTTTTTAATCTTACATTCCGTACCTTAAAAAGTACGGTAGTGCAGCACACCAGCTGGGCATGCTCGCATCTTTGAAAGTTTGTGACCTAAAGGTTCATATGTAGGAACTCACTGTGATCTTGTTTCAGAAAGGTCGAGAAGCATGGGTCGTAGGGATGACCCATTGTGTCCTTAAATTGTTTATGGGATAAACAGCATAAAGGTCTCTCTCTTTTTAATACTACAAGAGGGATCCTCTCCCACTTAACAACATCTTGCCTAGCTCTGTCTGCACAGTGTCAGGCTGTAAAGGGTTAAGTGTCCGGTCCCTGTGGGGCACTTCTCAGGAGCCCCTGCCACGGCTCACCCCACAGGGGTTCAGCAGACCCCCTCAGCGTGTCTGCTGGGATCCGAGTCCCACGTCACAGAACAGGGGTTCAGAGGGGACCCTGGAGTCGGCAAGAAGCCTGAGCTGGTGCCCCCTTCCTGCGGGGCTGTCCCTGGAGATAGTCATGCTCGGGGGCCGGTTCTCTGCAGAATAGATCATTCTCAGATCTTAGGGGATCATGAAGCAGAGCCCAAACACCTGAGTTTCCATGGGAGCTGCAAGCTTCCATTTAGGCTCTGTCAGCCTTAGGAAGCATGTGTTGCCTTGTCCCTGGCCCACAGAAGGAGAGGCTCTTCCTGAAAGGCAGCTGCGTTCAAGCCAGCCAGGAGCTCAGCTTGGACCTACCCTGTGGCTGGAGGCCTGTAGTTCCCAGGAGAGCCCTCCTCCCTGCGGTCTCTGCATCCGGCTCCCTTGCCTGGCCCTCCCCACCACCGCCCTTCTCAGCACACGTGCATGAAGCCCCCCATCCTTCCTGAGAGCACAGGGCCTGCTGGGCGCTAACCTTCTTGCCAGACCTGCCTGATGCCAGGCCCTGTGCTGAGTCCTGGGGAACAAGGGAGGAGACTTGGTTCCACCCAGAGAAGGTCACGGTGCAGACACCGAAGAGGGGAGACAGACAGGTGCAGGGAGGAGGGCAGGCCAGGGCTAGAGGTGCAGCAACCAAGTCTGCAGAAAGCCTGGGGTCAGGAGAGGCTCCAAGGAGAGCTGGCACAGCCCTGGGTACGGCCTAGAAGCATCTGAGTGTGGCCCTAATGAGAAACGGGGAAGCCTCCCCATGCCCCTGAAGACCAGGGCCTTTAGCTCTGCATCTGTCTGGCCTCCACTTAGCAAATGCCAGGCTCTACAGTGTGAATGGAGGTGGAACCCAGGACGGACAGAGGCTGCTGCACGGCTTGATGAGTAAGAGCAGGACCGCACAGACGGGGCTCCAGACTGAGCAGCCACCATGAGAGCTGCTGCCCAGCCAGCTCACTTCAGGTGGTCATAGTGTTGTAATCATTACGACAGCAGCTTGCTCATACCAGAGGCTTACTGTGTGCTAAGCACTTTCCACCCTTGAGTTTAAGCTCATGGGGGGCTTCCCAGGTGGTGCTCGTGGTAAAGAACCCACCCGCCAACACAGGAGACCTAAGAGAAGCAGGCTGGATCCTTGAGTTGGAAAGATCCCCAGGAGAAGGAAATGGCCACCCACTCCAGTCTTCTTGCCTGGAGAATTCCATGGACAGAGGAGCCTGGCGGGCTTCAGGCCATGGGGTCGCAAAGACTCAGACACAGCTGAGCAACCAAACTAAAAACAATTCCAATTGCCTAATTGCTCATAGGTCTTTCTCAATGAATCCAGCCATTACAACCCATTGTACCCCCAACCGCTGTTCAGTGTCTGGTACACTGCGTTCACTGTGAGAACTGTTTATCAAGTGAATGCACGTGGGCTTCAGCATCCACAAGATCTCAGTTCAGACCCTGGCTCTGTCCCTTACCAGCTACGGGAGTTGGGCGTATTGCCTGACGAGTCTTTGAGCCCCAGCCTCTTCATCTGAAAAACGTGGAAGGTGGACTCATCTCTTAGAGTCAGAGTAAAGAAGAAAGGAAGAGAAGGAATGTCTAGAAAGTACCCAGCACAATGCCCAGCACGCTGTCAGTACTCCCCAGTTACTAAGCCCTGGGACTTGCCTGGTGGTCCAGTGGGTAAACAGTCCACCTTGCAATGCAGGGGGCGCCGGTTCGATCCCTGGTCCGGGAAGATCATACGTGCTGCAGAGCAGCTGGACTGGTGTATCCAATTACAAGCCAGCACTCGAGCACATGCACCCAGAGCCAGTGCTCTGGGAGGCCGCTGCAATGGGAGGCCCACACATGCCAAAGAATAAAGATGGATGAAAATAAAAACCAATAAAAGAGGCCAAAAAATTAAAAAAAAAAACTAAGCCCTTTCCCTGCTTCCCTAACAAGCGTATGCTGTTTCCAAAGCAACTCAAGGGGGCTTCCCTGGTGGTCCAGTGGGTAAGGACACCGCCTTGCAGTGCAAGGGGCGCCGGTTCGATCCCTGGCCTGGGAAGATCCCATGTGCCGCGGAGCGGCTGGACCGATGTGTCCAATTACCGAGCCAGAGCTCTGGAGTGCATGCGCCCAGAGCCAGTGCTCTGTGATGACAGAGGCCACCACGATGGGAGGCCCACAGGAGCCAAAGAACAAAGATGGATGAAAATGGATAAATGAAAGACCAATAGAAGTGGCCCGCCCACTCCCCTCTCCCCCCCCCCAACCAAATAAATAAATAAATAAATAAATAAAATAAAGCAACTCAGGACTTTCCTGGTGATCCAGCGATTAAGACGTCCCGTGCCCAGTGCAGGGGGCACAGGCTCAATCCCCAACTGACGCGCTGAGAGCCCACAGGGCACACGGCAGGGCTTGCAGTAAATGAACAACCCCCCCCAGCCGTGCTGACTCTAGTCCTCTGCTGCACTTTCCATCCCTAGAAACATGAACAAGTGAAAGAAACCATTGCGGATGCTGCCGTTCTTCCACGGCACAGGCTGAAAAGAAGCACTTCCCTTCCCAGGGAAATTGAAACTTAAGCTTCCCAGAAGTTTAAGAGTTTTTGCTCTGAAATCTTATCTCTGTCCCAAATAGAACCACCCTCAGACACAAGTTGGGGAAGCTAGGCTTCCTCTAATCCTCCCCTTCCCTTCCCTCCCCGAGAAAGAGGAGAAGATGTGTGTTTCACTGTAAGCTAGCGACAGCCAGGAAGCCTCCGATGGGGTAGCAGTGCGTGTGTAGAGCACTCTTGTCTCTTCCTCCTCTGCTCCTCTTTCCATTCCTTTATTCTTGTCTTCCACAGATAGTTATTTTATTGATTTATTTATGTGTTTATTTTATTTGTTTATCTGGCTGTGCAGGATCTTAGTTGCAGCATGTGGGATCTGGTTCGCTGACCATGGGTTGAACCTGGGCCCCCTGCATTGGGAGTGCAGAGTCTTAGCCATGGGCCCCCTGGGCAGTCCCAGCCTGATGCCTTACCGAAGCCTCCTTTAGTCCAGGCACTCTACTCAGGAGGGCCTGGGACAGACGTAGCTGAGGTGCCTGGCCTTCAGCCCTCCAGGACCAGGGTATGGGTCACCAGAGCGTCATCGTAGTGTGGTGGGCACCATCTGGAGAGAGCGTAGGTGTGGTGGGCGAGCTGAGGAGAGAGAATGCCAGGGACGGTCGTGCAGGGTCACGTTTGATCAGGACTTGGAGTGCGAGTCAAATCCTGGAGGCACAGAGCGGAGGCACACGCGTGTGAGAGAACCAGGGCAGCCGTCCTGGGACCCCTGGGGACCGTCCTCGCTTCTGCCCCGGCCTCACGGTCAGCAGGGGCACCTCTGCGCGTCTGTCCTCCCTCTGAACAGTGGGTGCCCCAGCTTGGGGCCGTGTCTGTCCACTGCGGCTCCCCGCAGCGCCCCCCTCTGGGGCTGCTGCATGTTTCATCTTCTTTAAGAAAAAAATGATCTATTTGTGACTGCTGGGTCTTCGTTGCTGCACACAGGCCTCCTCTAGTGGCAGCGAGTGGGGGCAGCTTTCTAGTTGGGATGCACGAGCTTCTCATTGCCGTGACTTCTCTTGTTGCGGAGCACGGACTCTGGGCTGCGCAGGCTTCAGTAGTTGAGGCTCCCGGATTCCAGAGCGCAGTCTTCAGTAGCCATGGCTCCTGGTCTCCAGCGCACAGGCTCTGGAACAGTGGTGCGTGGGCTGTTTGCTCCACAGCATGTGGGATCTTCCCAGGCCAGGGATCAAACCGGTTCCCCTGCACTGACGGGTGGATTCTTAACCACAGGACCGCCAGGGAAATCCAGTAGATTTCTTCTTTCCATACTTTTGAGCCAGGCCAGTTCTAGATTGTTCTGTTCCCAAATCAGACCAGGGGACATGATTCTTTGAAAAAAATTCTTCCTGGCTCATGGAGGTTTGTGACAGAGAGTGTTAGCATAAGGCATTTCAGCAAAGCCACATGCATTAGTTTAAACAGCAGAATCCTTTGTGCACAGTAGACTTAAATCCTTCTTGTGTGAAATAGGGAATTGTATCCTTCCCTGAGTTTCTAGACGCCTTTACCAACTGGGATCACGCAGAGCTCAAAGGACGCCGTGGTGAAGGATTCCAGGGAGTGCGTTCGTGTCTCAGGCAGTAGGTGAGAGTGCACGAGAGAGAAACGGACAGGCTCTTCCCCTGAACACGGTCTGGCCTTCCAAGATGAACCCAGAGCCCGCTCATCAGGCTGGGAATGGTTAGTACGACTGTTAAGAACAAGTGGGGCCAAGATAGGGCCTGTCCTGCTCCCCAGAGCTGGACTGTGAGCCCGTTGCCTCCAAAATGGCATTGAATGATTTGGAGCAAGGGGAAAGTGCCAGAAGTTTTTAACACACCTTAGGATAAACCAACTCTGGTATATTTAAAAACTACTCACAACCTGAAAGTTGAGACTTACGTTTTATTTGATGGGAATTTTAAGGGTGCCAGGCCTGGGGGGTAGCTCCCAGAGAGAACAGCTCCGAGGAGGCTAGGGGGAGCCACGTTATTTACAAGTTTTACAACAAAGGGCAGATAATCTGAACATCAAAAGACTATGGTGAAAGAAAACTGGATTTCCCAAGTTAGGGAATTTAGTGCTTTTCAATGTATGGGAAGATGGAAGAGTCTGGACTCACTGAATCATTCCTTCGATGTGCACCCCAGCTACCTGGGGCCGGTTACCTGTGTTTTCTCATCCTGAGCCTCCTCAGGCTCACCGTCGCGTGTGGCTGCCGTCTGGTGACTGCTAGATGGCAGGCGTTGTCTCCTTCCTGAGTTCCATCAGGGACCACCAGCTCATCATCTGTGGTGGCTGCCATGGCTGCAGACTGTGACGTCCTTGGTTACTGATAGAGCGGGAGATACTCCATTTCTTCCCCTCCCCCCGACCCTGGATTGAATCTTTAAAATGTTTTAGACAAAATTCTGCTCTTTTTTTCTACATTCTGTTTTTCAACCAAGTGTTTTTTGTAAAGTGCAGACAGAAGCAAGGTCGCTCGCATTCACAAATTTATTTGCCAAGTCCCACAAAGAGCCCTGTCTCCTTGTCTTAGCTGCACCTAAACGTCTTTCCTCCCAAACCAGTGGTGCTGAGGAGCGCTCTTTTAAAGAGATGGGCAGGAAGAGCCATGGCTCTCGGCCCCCGTGGCAGGACCGTGTGGAACGCCACACATGGCTTCAGCCAGGTTACCCAGAAGGCATTGAGGCTTGTGGAGGTCAAGGTTTGCTGAGGGGCGTGATCACGTTCTTTCAAAGAGGAGCCTGTGGGCATCTAGCGTGGCACATCCCTTCTCGTGCACGTCTAGGAGAGGACTTCTTTCAGCTGCAAACTTGCCTCCAGCGGTGATCACAAAGGGGCGAGGGCTGTGAGGCTTTACATCCCTGGTCACCTGGCAGGCGAGTCAGGGAGCGCCGCCCTCAACACCCAGTGCCTGTGCCGTCTGCAGAGGTCTCGTTGCTGTTTCACGCATTCAGCGTTCGGCTGCCTAGCTAACCACCCAAGACAGAAGGGCTGAGCGAGCAGTCAGCCAGCTCTGGGTGGAGTGTGGGTTTCCTCTGGGCCGCCGTGGTTCTTAGGTCTCCCGAAGCCCAGGCTGGCTTTAAAGGACATGTCCTGTGCGTCGCATCTTTCAGCTGAGAGCGGACAGAGCAGCGGACAATTCCAGGGGCGGGCCTCTGAAGTCTGGTCGCAGTGGCAAAGCCAGCACCACGGACAGCAGAGCGGCGAGGCGCACTCCCACCAGCAGCCCGGTCAGACTGAAGTGTTCCAGGTAAATCAGCGAGCAGCGCCTTCTCGTAGGTACCGCGTCGTCTCTCTGCTTCCTTTCCCCCTCGGTCTCTGCCTCCCCGCCGCAGCACCGACTGCTGATAGACCTTGTGAGTTCTGGCCCCTCCCGGGACGGTCCTGGCTCGAGGGGTCCAGGAGGAGGAGGAGGAAGCTCGGCTTCTCCTGAGAGTGCAGCCCATATATTGCCGATTGAGGCTCTCTGGGCACCTTGCAGTTCCTCTGTTGTTTGACCCAGCAGTTCCCAACCTCGTTGGCACCAGGGAGAAGTTTCGTAGAAGACAGTTTTTCCACAGACAGTGGGAGGGGATGGTTTCCAGATGATTCAAGGGCACTTCATTTATTGTGCACATTATTTGTGGTGTTATTATATCCACTTCAGCCCAGACCGTCAGGCGTTAGATCTCGGAAGTTGGGGTCCCCTGGCTTGAGCTTTCCCTAAGTGTGCAGCAGCAAAGGGCTCTGCTGGCAGCCCCGAGGTGCAGGGCTCAGTCCCCGTCGGGGTGTCAGAGCTCCACTTTTCAGCCAGGAAAGTTTTCCCTAAGAAGAGGCTCCGGATGGGGGTGTGACCCTGCTGGTGCCTCGTCCACCCGCTGGGTCTTCACGAACCTGGTAACGAGAGCCCCAGATGCCCTGCAAAGCCAGGACAGGGCAGGGAGCGCTTTGAGCACAGGACTGTAATCCCTCCAGCACAGGGAGAGCTTTCTGTTGACCCTCACCCCAGGCTAGGGCTTCCCTGGTGGCTCAGTGGAGAAGAATCCACCTGCCAGTGCAAGAGACACGGGTTCAATCCCTGGGTCAGGAAGATCCCCTGGAGAAGGGAATGGCTACCCAGTCTAGGATTCTTGCCTGGAGAATCCCATGGAGAGAGGAGCCTGGCGGGCTACAGTCCATGGGGTTGCAAAGAGTTGGACGTGATTGAGCAAGTAAACACCACCACCAGCCCGCGCTCATTTCCCCCAGGTTGAGCAGCATCTCCACAGGCAAAGCTCTAGGTCTCCGATGTCGCTCCAGGTCCCTAAAAGGGCAGAGCCCTTTCACATGTGCTGAGAGGGGCCCTCTCCGGGCACTGCCGGGCCCCGCCCTTCCTCCGTCTGTAAGCCTCAGCCCGGCCCATCCTCATGCCTCACGCTCACCGTGTGAGCAGACTTCCCCAGCCTGGCTCTTCATGGTCACGATGCGGAAAGGAAGTCTTGGTCAAATAAGTTTCACCGTGATTCAGCAGTAATTCAGTATTTTTTTAAGAAGCATGTAACTGCTTTATCATGTTGTGTTAAGTTCTGCTGTACAGGGAAGTGAATCAGCCATGTGTGTACACGTGTCCCCTTCCTCCTGCACCTCCCTTCCACCCCAGCCCCACCCCGCCCCTCGAGGTCCTCGCAGAGCCCTGAGCTGAGCTCCTTGTGCTCAACAGCCCTTCCCACTAGCTGTCAGTTTTACACATGGTGGTGTCTATGGGGCAGTGCTGCTCCCTCTATTCATCCCACCCTCTCCTTCCCCTACTGAGTCCACAAATCCGCTCTCTATGTCTGAGTCTCTGTTCTTGCCCTGCAGATAGGCTCCTATGTGTGACTGCAGGACTTATCAGAGCCTTTGTTGTACTAATGAGGACTCAGGGTTTTCAGAAGGTCAACTAGGTATGCCTTGTTTCTCAAACTTACTTGTCCGCAGAATTCTTTTCTCCCAGAGTATCTCAGGGGCCAGGAATTGGACACAACACCCTTTGGGAAAATTGCCATAAGGGATTGAAGTGCAACTCCTCCATTTTCTGGATGGGTAGTCTGAGGCCCAGAGAACTTGAAGGACTTGTGAAAAGTGACATCTAACCCTGCCGGGGGTTGTTCTTGCCCTGGACGTTCACAGTGAGGACAGGCCTCTCTGCTCTCTGTACACGTGGCCCTCCTGCGCGTCCCTACATCACAGTGCTGTTGTGTTTTGATCGTCAGTTGTGTGTACCTTGCTTGGAATCTTAGATGGCGGGGTGGGGCGGGGAAGCGGGGCGCATTCCCAGGCTGCGCTGTTGGAGAGATGGCCTGAGGGTGGCGGGCAGGCGGGGCTCCTGGGACAGGCTGGTGCCCGGGAGGATGAGCCGACGCCCCTGCGCTCTCTCCTCTTCTCTCCCGCAGGACATGCTGCCCATGCCCGGAGATCCAACTCAGGGGACCGGCAACTATAACATCGAAGACTTTGCCGACCTGGGCATGTTCCCGCCGTTTTCAGAGTAGCTGTGGGCAGAGCCAGGCTTCACCAAGCTGTGCACCCCCTGCTTTGACCGCCCCCCACGTGAACGGCCCCCGCCCTGCTCGCCCTGCCGCCCCCGCACCGGACACCATGCCCTCCCCCAGACTGCGTCCCTCTGCTGCCACCGCGACGCTCGGCTTCTGACCCACGGCTGTGGCTGCTCGGCCACCGGCCGGGAGCCTGGTGGACGTCAGGGTGGGCTTATTTATTGTATTTTCCCTGTGTGCTTGGGAGGCCAGCCCACTGGGTTCCTAAAATCTGGTTGTGAATAATCTCGTATTGGGCAGCTTGCATAAAAAGCTCACTTACAGCTCAGAGAGCTCAAGCGGCGCCCCATCCCCTCCCACAGGAAGCTGGAATCGGGGTTTCTCCTGGCCTTTAACGTCTGTCTCTGCGGGGCGCTCAGGGCGTGTGGGTAGAGAGGGCCTATCGCCCATGTTCTTAGAGCTGGGGATGAGCAGCCGGGGACCCCACGGTGGACACAGCTCCTCTGTCCCCCGGCTTAGCCGCATCTGTCCGTGCGTCCGTCCGTGGTGCCGTGAGATGTGTAGTTGGTGCAGTGCCGTGTGAATCCTTGTCCTGAGGGATGTGTTGTGCCCGTGTTGTCACGTGTGGCCAGAGCACGTGTCTAGGTGTGTGGGGAGTGTCCAGGGTGTGTGGCGGAGGTGCAGCCCCGCCCCCTGTGCAGGGCACCCCGGCTGGAGGGAGCTGGACCCCGGGCTTGGGCGCCAGGCAAATAGGCTGGACTGAGCAGGCAGGCACTCGACGGTGCCCCCGGGAGCCCCTGCCCGCAGCTTCTCCTCCTGCTAGCCCAGTTCTGTGGTGCAGGCCCCCTGGCTGCAGATTAGAATCCACAAGAGCGCCCAGCCTTTCCTCGCTGGTCTGGAGAACAGACCCTCCTGGTTCTACCAGGGTGTCTGGTCCTCGTCCTGTGGGGAGGGACAGGCTTCGTTCCTGCCTGAGGGGTGCAGGGGGCACCCCTTGGGCTCACAGGAGACCCTGCCCTGCTGGGGGAGGGGAGGGCGGGGGGCCCAGGCCTCCTGGTCCTTCTGCACCACACGGGCTTTCCCGGGACCAGCTTCCAGAGACAGAGGAGGGAGATGGGAACTTTGAGACGTTCCCCCACCCGGCGCCCTGAGCCTCCTCTCTCCAGCCAGTCGGCAGAGGATTTGGGCTCCAGTTCTGTCTGCTGCCCACCCCTCACCCCCACCAGGGCCTTGAACCCCTCAGGTTGTCTCAAGGCCAGATGAGAGCTGACTTCTAGCAGCTTCTGCTTGGCTGACCCCTGAGCCCTGGCTTGCTGTTTCTCTAGATTTGAGGAGATGAGTTTAAACCCATTCCCCATTTTACTTACCTCCACTCCATCCCGTGCCCTTTCCGCCGAGGAAAGAAGCCCACGGGTCCTCTTCTCTTCCTGATGGTCACCCTCCTGTCCTGCAGCCCCATCCCAGCAGCTCACCGATGCCCATGGGGAGACCTACCACCGCCCCGTGTCTGCTCGGGGCAGACAGAGGTGCCGTGCCCTCTGCGGGCGCCTGGCTCAGGGACAGTCCTCCTAGCCCTCCTCCTAGGATTCCAAGGGGCCAGGAGCAGTGGAGTTGTTTCTAGGCTGCCTGAACTGTCTGTGAGCTCGACCCACAGGAAGGAGCCTGGGGCAGGGTTTGCTGTCCTCTGAAAGGTGTGCCCCGTCCCCAGGGCCGGCATCCAGAGAGGATGGGCAGCCAGTTTTGCTTGGGGAGCTCCTGCTGTAAACATCCAGCTTTGTTCACCAGCGTACCCTTGGCCGGTAGCCACCTTCGTGTGATCCCAGGTCCTGGGCTTATCTAAGTCAACACCGACCTTATGGTTTCTAGAGTGGCTTTTAATCCTTGTGGATATAGTGGTGATTGGATTGGGAGGTTAGATGCACAGATGTCGTTTTCACCTTGGCAGCCTTTTGGTTCCTGGGAGAATGGCAGGTGGCTGAAAGCCCCCCACCCTGGCAGAACCAGACTCAGGAGGGGCTTCCCTGGGTGTGCCTGCCCCAAGGTCACCTCTGCCCCTGCAGCCTTGAACTTGTCCCAGACAGTGGGCTTATTTTCCCCAAAAAAGACACCAAAATAGCTTTTGGATCAAAGAATGGGTTCTCAGTGAAATGAAAACAGACTTCTTAGGGTGTTTAGTCTGAGTTTGCAAATTTGTGGGGAAGAGGGATGTTTGTCTCGCCTTCTAGTTTTGGATAGAATTTGGGGGTTTCTGAGGGGTGCACACTGGTTGGCAAGCTTGCTGGGAGCCTGGCATCCACCTGGGCTGCGCTGGGTGCCAAGGTTCTGACACAGGAGAACAGTCTTGCCCCGGGACCCTTCAGCTGCTAGCACCACGTCTGAGGTCAGGACCGCTCAGTTCTTGGTCCCAGTAGGCAAGGACTCCCCCAGGTTGTCTCAAGGCCAGATGAGAGCTGACTTCTAGCAGCTTCTGCTTGGCTGACCCCTGAGCCCTGCTCTGTTTCTCTAGATTTGAGGAGATGAGTTTAAACCCATTCCCCATTTTACTTACCTCCACTCCATCCCGTGCCCTTTCCGCCGAGGAAAGAAGCCCACGGGTCCTCTTCTCTTCCTGATGGTCACCCTCCTGTCCTGCAGCCCCATCCCAGCAGCTCACCGATGCCCATGGGGAGACCTACCACCGCCCCGTGTCTGCTCGGGGCAGACAGAGGTGCCGTGCCCTCTGCGGGCGCCTGGCTCAGGGACAGTCCTCCTAGCCCTCCTCCTAGGATTCCAAGGGGCCAGGAGCAGTGGAGTTGTTTCTAGGCTGCCTGAACTGTCTGTGAGCTCGACCCGCAGGAAGGAGCCTGGGGCAGGGTTTGCTGTCCTCTGAAAGGTGTGCCCCGTCCCCAGGGCCGGCATCCAGAGAGGATGGGCAGCCAGTTTTGCTTGGGGAGCTCCTGCTGTAAACATCCAGCTTTGTTCACCAGCGTACCCTTGGCCGGTAGCCACCTTCGTGTGATCCCAGGTCCTGGGCTTATCTAAGTCAACACCGACCTTATGGTTTCTAGAGTGGCTTTTAATCCTTGTGGATATAGTGGTGATTGGATTGGGAGGTTAGATGCACAGATGTCGTTTTCACCTTGGCAGCCTTTTGGTTCCTGGGAGAATGGCAGGTGGCTGAAAGCCCCCCACCCTGGCAGAACCAGACTCAGGAGGGGCTTCCCTGGGTGTGCCTGCCCCCAAGGTCACCTCTGCCCCTGCAGCCTTGAACTTGTCCCAGACAGTGGGCTTATTTTCCCCAAAAAAGACACCAAAATAGCTTTTGGATCAAAGAATGGGTTCTCAGTGAAATGAAAACAGACTTCTTAGGGTGTTTAGTCTGAGTTTGCAAATTTGTGGGGAAGAGGGATGTTTGTCTCGCCTTCTAGTTTTGGATAGAATTTGGGGGTTTCTGAGGGGTGCACACTGGTTGGCAAGCTTGCTGGGAGCCTGGCATCCACCTGGGCTGCGCTGGGTGCCAAGGTTCTGACACAGGAGAACAGTCTTGCCCCGGGACCCTTCAGCTGCTAGCACCACGTCTGAGGTCAGGACCGCTCAGTTCTTGGTCCCAGTAGGCAAGGACTCCGGGCAACTGAAAGCCAGATGTAACCAGGAGCATCGTGACTAAATAGCCCCACCCTGACTTCCCAGTGCTTAAGAATCCATGCTTCCACTGCTGGGGCCTGGGTTCAGTTCCTGGTCCAGGAACTAAGATCTCACCTGCCTCTCAGTGCGGCCCACCTCCCCTTCCAGCTCTGTTCCAGGAGCCCGCGAAGGGATCTGGCCGCAGACTGACTGGCAGTTTGAGTTTTCTAGTCCCCGTCCCACTCTTCGGTTGTGATTCTCAGAAGCCACCAGGTGGCCAGTCAGTAAGCAGGGAGACCCAGAGGATCCCACATCTGAGGGATTCTCTCCCCCCGACACAAGGAATTTTGAGGTTAACAGGAGTGAATGTTAAAGCCCTGGCAAGTCTAATTATCCCAGTCTGCAGAAGCCCCTCCATCTTGTCCAGCCCAGCTGGAAAGCCAGGATGCCCACTGTGTCGGTGTGGCCTTCAGCTCAGCCTCCTCTCCTACTGGAGACGGACACAAAGCTGGATTGAGAAGGGGAGCCACATGCAGGACTTGGGCTCTGGGACTCACTTCCTCACGCACACCTCCCCTTGCATCTCCCAGGCCTTCCCATGGCTTTCCTTTGTTGTCTGAGCGAGCACAAGCCTTTCCACCCAAGAGGACCGAGCAGTGGCTGTCTGAACCATTGGTTAGCAGCTGCAGCCATGGCTGCAGGGGTTCTAGAACATTCTGCCTCTGTGTCCCTCCACACTGGCTTCCTCTTTAGTTTTGCTTTCAGGGAACAGAGCGTCATCACAGTCGCTCACTTGATTCTCTGCGTCCCTGTGGATCAAATCCAGCCCTTTCATTGTCTTATGAATACCTGTTGCAATGAGTAGGATTGTCATCGTAGTTGACGTCGAAGAGCGTGACTCTCCGACGTCCATAAAGAGACTCTGGCCCCCAGACTGGCCACCGTTGACACTGTCAGTGCCAGGCTTGGTCAAGAGATGAGTCAGGCCCCAGGTAAATGCCCATGTTCTGTTCCTGCCACGTCAGCACCTAGGCCAGCAGATGAGCCCTGGACCTCTTTCCCCAGGGCCCACCTTCTCTGTAATACATATGGCATAATCAGGACCAGGATGGTCGCTTCATAGCTGTTTACAATCATGAGTCAGGGCGGAAACGCTCCTTTTACGAGGAAGTACGGGTTTGGGCACTAGGCCTCTGGGTCCTGGCTTACCAGGGCAACCCAACTTGTCCGTCCAGCCCTGCCTCCCAGCCAGATGCTCACCTGGTGGATGAAGGGACCTGACTGTCCTCCTTTTCCTCAGCTGACTGGGGGCTGGGAAAGCTCCAGAGGTAGCAGCCCTGACACAGGCACATTTTCACAGGTGGCTGTGCCTGGGTCTTGGGGCCAACGCCTGTGGGGCCACAGAGGGGGGAAAAGGGGAACAGGGGAGCCTGCCTCTAGTAACAGTCTCATTTTCCCCCCAAAACGAGCAAGTTCCCAGATGAGCTTCAGAGGACAGCTTCAGCACTTAATCGTTTCTCTCTTAACCTTTCTTCTTATGAATGTGAACCGTGCTGTGGATAAATCACTGTTTGTATTTCCTGAATGTTCTCTATGACTAACAGTTATTAAGTCAGTTGTGTATATGTGTAACTCCAGTTTTGGGGTTGGGGCACATGCAGGACTGGCCCCTTCCTCACGCACACCTCCCGCATCTCCCAGGCCTTCCCATGGCTTTCCTTTGTTGTCTGAGCGAGCACAAGCCTTTCCACCCAAGAGGACCGAGCAGTGGCTGTCTGAACCATTGGTTAGCAGCTGCAGCCATGGCTGCAGGGGTTCTAGAACATTCTGCCTCTGTGTCCCTCCACACTGGCTTCCTCTTTAGTTTTGCTTTCAGGGAACAGAGCGTCATCACAGTCGCTCACTTGATTCTCTGCGTCCCTGTGGATCAAATCCAGCCCTTTCATTGTCTTATGAATACCTGTTGCAATGAGTAGGATTGTCATCGTATTTGGGACGTCAAGAGCGTGACTCTCCGACGTCCATAAAGAGACTCTGGCCCCCAGACTGGCCACCGTTGACACTGTCAGTGCCAGGCTTGGTCAAGAGATGAGTCAGGCCCCAGGTAAATGCCCATGTTCTGTTCCTGCCACGTCAGCACCTAGGCCAGCAGATGAGCCCTGGACCTCTTTCCCCAGGGCCCACCTTCTCTGTAATACATATGGCATAATCAGGACCAGGATGGTCGCTTCATAGCTGTTTACAATCATGAGTCAGGGCGGAAACGCTCCTTTTACGAGGAAGTACGGGTTTGGGCACTAGGTCTCTGGGTCCTGGCTTACCAGGGCAACCCAACTTGTCCGTCCAGCCCTGCCTCCCAGCCAGATGCTCACCTGGTGGATGAAGGGACCTGACTGTCCTCCTTTTCCTCAGCTGACTGGGGGCTGGGAAAGCTCCAGAGGTAGCAGCCCTGACACAGGCACATTTTCACAGGTGGCTGTGCCTGGGTCTTGGGGCCAACGCCTGTGGGGCCACAGAGGGGGGAAAAGGGGAACAGGGGAGCCTGCCTCTAGTAACAGTCTCATTTTCCCCCCAAAACGAGCAAGTTCCCAGATGAGCTTCAGAGGACAGCTTCAGCACTTAATCGTTTCTCTCTTAACCTTTCTTCTTATGAATGTGAACCGTGCTGTGGATAAATCACTGTTTGTATTTCCTGAATGTTCTCTATGACTAACAGTTATTAAGTCAGTTGTGTATATGTGTAACTAATGGGACTGCCTTTTAAGATTTCATTACAATAAAAATGACTTTGCTCTGAACGCTGAGTGACCCAGGCCAGCTTGGTCGCCGAACGACTTGGAGAACATGCCCTTGGAGTTGGGGTGGGGCTCTCGTTCCTCCTCCTAGGAGCCGTGCCGTGTCGGCCCCAGGAGAGGGTGCAGAGGGCACGCGTGCTAAAGAGGGCACGGTCAGGGGTCTAGCTACAGGACACTGGAAAAGAAACTAGTGATTCTCAGCTTTGTGTGTTAGGCAAGGCTCTCTCGGAGGCTCTTTGCAAGTGCTCTTTCTGTAACCATTATTAATCACTGCGATGTGACCATTCCTGGTTTATAGATTCAGAAACTGGGACTCAGAGAAGGGAAGGGACTGGTCTAAGAACACCCAGGCAGAACCAGGAGTTGATCTTCGGTCTCATTACAAAACCCTCTATCTATGGTCCTAACATGCTATTTTGTTCTTAAATCCTTCCAAGGACTCTCCTGGAAGTCCAGAGGCGGTCCCTTGTTTAAGACGTCACTTGCCCGTGCAAGGTATTTGATCCCTGGTCAGGGACCTGGGATCCCACCTGCCTTGTGGCCAAAAAACCGAAACCTAAGCCAGAAACTGTATCATAGCAAATTCAGCAAAGACTTTTTAAAATAGCCCGTGTTAAAAAAATAAATAAATAAAGTGTGGGATTAGCTTAGAGAAAACTAGATCAACAGATCACCCCAAAGAACCTACAAGTACCCAATGTTCAGAAAACGGAATATTTGGTAGATGTGCTGCAGAGGTGGTTACTTGTCAGAGCATTCATTACAAATCACAGGGACCAGACAGGCTTCCAATAAATGGTGCCGGGGAAAAGAAGTAACTGTACCCTTATCTTACACAATGTATGAAAGATAAATTCCCCACCAATGAAAACATCTGAGTGTTGAAATGCAATATATGTAAAATCTTTAGAAAAAAATGTAGGAAAGTATATTGATGAAATCAACTCAGGGGAGGATTTTTTTTTTTTAATCAGGGAAGGAGATTTTAAACCAGGTGCAGAGACCACAAACCATATAGGAAAAATTGTTACGTTTGAGGTTACGAAAAAACAATTGGCTTAAATAAAACAAGACCACCAATAAACTGGTAGAAATACTTGCAATGTGTGTACCTAACAAAATGGTATTCCCATCATCGAGAGAGAATATTCAGAATATAAGGAGTCACAAAAATCAGCAAGATCCGCAAATCAATCAGTGTGATACACCATATCAACAAATTGAGAGACAGAAATCACATGATCATCTCAATAGATGCAGAAAAAGCCTTCGACAAAGTACAACATCCATTTATGATAAAAACTCTTCAAAAAATGGGCATAGAAGGAACCTATTTCAACATAATAAAAGCCATATATGAGAAGCCCACAGCAAACATTATCCTCAATGGTGAAAAACTGAAAGCATTCCCTCTAAGATCAGGAACAAGACAGGGGTGTCCACTTTCACCACTACTATTCAACATAGTCCTGGAAGTTCTAGCAACAGCAATAAGAGAAGAGAAAGAAATCAAAGGAATTCAGATTGGAAAGGAAGAAGTCAACCTCTCTCTTTTTGCAGATGACATGATATTATACATAGAAAATCCCAAAGACATGGTTACAAAGCTACTAGAGCTAATCAATGAATTCAGCAAAATCATAGGATACAAAGTCAGCACACAGAAATCACTGGCAAAAGAAATCACTGGCATTCCTATACACAAACAATGAAAAATCAGAAAATGAAATCAAAGAGGCAATCCCCTTCACCACTGCAACCAAAAGAATCAAATACCTAGGAATAAACCTACCCAAAGAAACAAAAGAATATTACACAGAATATTACAAGACACTCATGAAAGAAATTAAGACTTAAACAGATGGAGAGATATTCCATGTTCCTGGGTCGGAAGAATCAATATTGTGAAAATGACCATACTACCAAATATCATCTACAGATTCAATGCAATACCTATTCAACTACCATTGACATTTTTCACAGAACTAGACCAAACAATAACACAGTTCATATGGCAACACAAAAGACCTCGAATAGCCAAAGCAATCCTGAGAAAGAAAAACGGAGCTGGAGGAATCAGCCTCCCTAACTTCAGACTCTACTACAAAGCAACAGTCATCAGGACAGTATGGTACTGGCACAAAAACAGAAATATTGACCAATGGAACAAAATTGAGAACCCAGAGATAAACCCACGCACCTATGGGAGCCTTATTTTTGACAAAGGAGGCGAACATATAAGATGGGACAAAGACAACCTCTTCAACCAGTGGTGCTGGGAAAATTGGACAGCTACATGCAAAAAAATGAAATTGGAACATTCCCTGACACCACACACTAAGATCAACTCAAAATGGATTGAAGACCTAAATGTAAGACCGGAAACCATCAAACTCTTGAATTTTTGCCATAGAAGGAACCTATCTCAACATAATAAAAGCCATATATGAGAAGCCCACAGCGAACATTATCCTCAATGGTGAAGAACTGAAAGCATTCCCTCTAAGATCAGGAACAAGACAGGGGTGTCCACTTTCACCACTACTATTCAACATAGTCCTGGAAGTTCTAGCAACAGCAATAAGAGAAGAGAAAGAAATCAAAGGAATTCAGATTGGAAAGGAAGAAGTCAACCTCTCTCTTTTTGCAGATGACATGATATTATACATAGAAAATCCCAAAGACATGGTTACAAAGCTACTAGAGCTAATCAATGAATTCAGCAAAATCATAGGAT
The DNA here is from genome assembly GCA_022376925.1 of Tragulus kanchil. Classification (NCBI taxonomy): domain Eukaryota; kingdom Metazoa; phylum Chordata; class Mammalia; order Artiodactyla; family Tragulidae; genus Tragulus; species Tragulus kanchil. Next base: position 26,399,097 of record JAIOJX010000032.1, read on the forward strand.
ACAAAGTCAGCACACAGAAATCACTGGCAAAAGAAATCACTGGCATTCCTATACACAAACAATGAAAAATCAGAAAATGAAATCAAAGAGGCAATCCCCTTCACCACTGCAACCAAAAGAATCAAATACCTAGGAATAAACCTACCCAAAGAAACAAAAGAATATTACACAGAATATTACAAGACACTCATGAAAGAAATTAAGACTTAAACAGATGGAGAGATATTCCATGTTCCTGGGTCGGAAGAATCAATATTGTGAAAATGACCATACTACCAAATATCATCTACAGATTCAATGCAATACCTATTCAACTACCATTGACATTTTTCACAGAACTAGACCAAACAATAACACAGTTCATATGGCAACACAAAAGACCTCGAATAGCCAAAGCAATCCTGAGAAAGAAAAACGGAGCTGGAGGAATCAGCCTCCCTAACTTCAGACTCTACTACAAAGCAACAGTCATCAGGACAGTATGGTACTGGCACAAAAACAGAAATATTGACCAATGGAACAAAATTGAGAACCCAGAGATAAACCCACGCACCTATGGGAGCCTTATTTTTGACAAAGGAGGCGAACATATAAGATGGGACAAAGACAACCTCTTCAACCAGTGGTGCTGGGAAAATTGGACAGCTACATGCAAAAAAATGAAATTGGAACATTCCCTGACACCACACACTAAGATCAACTCAAAATGGATTGAAGACCTAAATGTAAGACCGGAAACCATCAAACTCTTAGAGCAGAATATAGGCAAAACCCTCAAGGACATAAATCAAAGCAAGATCTTCTCTGACCCACCTACTAAAATAGCGGAACTGAGAAGAAAAATGAATATGTGGAACCTCATGAAACTTAAAAGCTTTTGTACAGCAAAAGAAATTACGTGAAAGCTGAACAGACACCCCCCAGAGTGGGAGAAAATCATAGCAAATGAAACAACAGACAAAGAATTAATCTCCAAAATCTACAAGCAACTCAGACACTCAGCACTGGAAAAATGAACAACCCAATCAAAAAATGGGAAAAAGATCTAAAGAGATGCCTCTCCAAAGAGGACATACAGATGGCCCAGAAGCACATGAAACGATGCTCAACCTCGCTTATTATTAAAGAAATGCAAATTAAAACTACAATGAGATATCACCTCACACCCGTCAGAATGGCCATCTTCAAAAAATCTGCAGACAATAAATGCTGGAGAGGATGCGGAGAAAAGGGAACCGTCTTGCATTGCTGGTGGGAATGTCAATTGATACAGCCTCTATGGAAGACAGTCTGGAGATTTCTTAAAAAACTAAAAATAGAAGCACCCTATGACCCAGCAATCCCACTATTAGGCTTATATCCTGATGGAATCAAAACTGAAAGAAGCACCTGTACCCCAATGTTCATTGCAGCCCTCTACACACTAGCCAAAGCAGTCCTGCGAACGCAAAACGAAGCTGGAGGAATCAGCCTCCCTAACTTCAGACTCTACTACAAAGCAACAGTCATCAGGACAGTATGGTACTGGCACAAAAACAGAAATATTGACCAATGGAACAAAATTGAGAACCCAGAGATAAACCCACGCACCTATGGGAGCCTTATTTTTGACAAAGGAGGCGAACATATAAGATGGGACAAAGACAACCTCTTCAACCAGTGGTGCTGGGAAAATTGGACAGCTACATGCAAAAAAATGAAATTGGAACATTCCCTGACACCACACACTAAGATCAACTCAAAATGGATTGAAGACCTAAATGTAAGACCGGAAACCATCAAACTCTTAGAGCAGAATATAGGCAAAACCCTCAAGGACATAAATCAAAGCAAGATCTTCTCTGACCCACCTACTAAAATAGCGGAACTGAGAAGAAAAATGAATATGTGGAACCTCATGAAACTTAAAAGCTTTTGTACAGCAAAAGAAATTACGTGAAAGCTGAACAGACACCCCCCAGAGTGGGAGAAAATCATAGCAAATGAAACAACAGACAAAGAATTAATCTCCAAAATCTACAAGCAACTCAGACACTCAGCACTGGAAAAATGAACAACCCAATCAAAAAATGGGAAAAAGATCTAAAGAGATGCCTCTCCAAAGAGGACATACAGATGGCCCAGAAGCACATGAAACGATGCTCAACCTCGCTTATTATTAAAGAAATGCAAATTAAAACTACAATGAGATATCACCTCACACCCGTCAGAATGGCCATCTTCAAAAAATCTGCAGACAATAAATGCTGGAGAGGATGCGGAGAAAAGGGAACCGTCTTGCATTGCTGGTGGGAATGTCAATTGATACAGCCTCTATGGAAGACAGTCTGGAGATTTCTTAAAAAACTAAAAATAGAAGCACCCTATGACCCAGCAATCCCACTATTAGGCTTATATCCTGATGGAATCAAAACTGAAAGAAGCACCTGTACCCCAATGTTCATTGCAGCTCTCTATACACTAGCCAGAACATGGAAGCAACCTAGATGTCCATCGACGAATGAATGGATCCAGAAGCCCTGGTACATATATACAGTGGAATACTACTCAGCTGTTAAAAGAAATGCAGAAGACTCAGTCCTAATGAAGTGGCTGGCTCTAGAACTATCATAAAAAGTGAAGTAAGTCAAAAAGAGAAAGACAAATACAATGTACTAACACACATATATGGAATCTAGTAGGACGGTCTTGATAACACACGCAGGGAACTCATGGAAAAGCAGACAGAGCATAGACATAGGGATATTGTGGGGAAGAAACAGGGAGGGGGAGGCATGGAGGGAGTAACATGGAAACCTATACTGTTATGTGTGGAAAAGATAGCTATTGTCATTGTGCTAAGGGACTAGGAGTGCTCACAATGGCATGGGGCGATAGTCCGGAGGGGTGGGGATGGGGGTGGGGACCAGGGATATGCGTATGACTGGTCTGGGAACATACATGTCTGTGAACAACAAAACTCTGTGAAACCTTTAAAATAAAGAATTTTAAAAATCAGCAAGAAAAATACAGCTCAAGATGATGGCCAGAGATGTCCTTGGAGGTCCGGTGGTTAAGACTTCACCTTCCAAGGCAGGGGGTGCAGGTTCAATCTCTGATCAGGGAGCTAAGATCGCACATGCCTCGCTTCCAAAAAAAAACACACAAAACAGAAATAAGATTGTAGGGGCTTCCCTGGTAGCTGAGTGGTGAAGAGTTCGCCTGCCAATGCAGGAGACATGGGTTTGATCCCTGATCCAGGAAGATCCCACATGCCGCAGAACAACTAAGCCCATGAGCCACAACTATTGAGCCTGTGCTCTAGAGCCTTGGAGGTGCGACTATTGAGCCCATGTGCCACAACTGCTGAAGCCCGTGTGCCCTGGAGCCTGGGTTCCACAGCAAGAGAAGTTGCTGCAACAAGAAGCCTGCTCACCTCAACTAGAGAGAAGCCCCTGCTCCCTGCAACTAGAAAAGAGCCTGTGACAGCAGTGAAAACCTAGAATAGCCAAAAATAAAATAAATTAATTAAAAAAAAAAAAAAGATTGTAGTCAATAAAGGCTTTAAAAATGATCTACATCAAAAAAAAAAAAATCTGTTTTTTTTCTTCTTTTTGGCCACTTCTATTGGCCTTTCATTTATTTATTTTCACCCATCTTTGTTCTTTGGCCTGTGTGGGCCTCCCATCACAGCGGCCTCTCTCGCTGCAGAGCAGCGGCTCCGGGCAGATGCACTCCAGAGCTCCGGCTCAGTAGTTGGACACATCAGTCCAGCTGCTTTGCGGCACGTGGGATCCTCCCAGGCCAGGGATCAAACCGGCGCCCCTTGCACTGCAAGGTGGTATCTTTACCCACTGACCACCAGGGAAGCCCCCCAAAAAAGAATCTTTTAAAAATAGATAAATATTCAAAGAGTTTGAATTGCCAATGCATAGAAACTGTTGGCATTAGATACATGAGAAAACATGGATCCTCACTCATAGTTCACAGAAATGCAAAGTTACAGCAAGAGGTGTGTCGCTCCGATGGACCAGGACTGATAACGCAATTGGTGTGAGTGTCTAGGGAGATAGGGATTCTTCCCTTGCTGGTAGGAAATGGGACAGACACTCTGGGGAGGGTTACACAGCATCCTGACACGTAAAGATGCACGCACTGTATGACTCAGCCCAGCTCCAAGTGTCTGTCCTAGGAAGCCTTCTATGTGGGCACAAGAGGACAAGGGAAAAGAGAGAGGCCCTCTGCACGGCTTGGAGAAGAAGAGAAGTGGGAAACTGTCTCAGCTTCCTTTAGTAAAGAAAAAACTGAGGTGGGCACACAGGATGTGTGTGCAGCACTTAAAATGGTCTTGTCAATGTAGGCACACATTCTAAAAACATACTCTTGAACTTAAGAGATTGAACATTTATGTGTACAGCTCAAGGCAATTACATAGTATATGTCTGCATAAACAGATATGTAGTAAACATGTTTTAGAAAGAATCTCCTGGATGGATAGGTTCAGCTGTGGAAAGACAGAAAGAGTGGACAGAGGGGCTTGTGGGGTTGAATTCCTTAGTTCAGACTAAGGCAGAGGGGAGAGGGAGGTGTGGGTTCAAAGTGTTCGTCTCCCAGTGGTGTCTGACTCTCTGCAGCCCCGTGGACTGTAGCCCGCCAGGCTCCTCTGCCCTTGGGACTCTCCAGGCAAGAAGACTGGCATGGGTTGCCATTTCCTCCTCCAGGGGATCTTCCTGACCCAGGAATGCCCCATTGCATCGACATAAAATTCTGTGTGCATTTGTCTGCATGAAAGATGATGAAGCTGTAGTAACCTGTCTCCACGTGATGGAACCTCAAGTGAATTTACCTTTTGTCCTTGGAATTCTTAAAAACTATTTATTTACTTCTTAGGGTGCACCCAGTCTTTGTTGCGGCGTGTGGGATCTAGTTCCTTGACCAGATACAGAACCCAGGCCCCCTGCATTGGGAGCTCAGAGTCAGCCTCTGGTCTACCAGGGAAGTCCCTATCCTTGTAATTTTTAATACTGTTTTATGAAAAATGCGTAGGACTTATAAAATCATGGAAAATAATTTTAAAAACCCAATTCAATGGTCAGAATAAGAAATGACTTATTAGGAAATAATGACTGAATGTCCTTAATGAATGATAAATATTTTAAAATACTCATGTTTATTACTAATATGAAGTTAAAAATGCTATTGTGGTTATTTATGTTAATAAAAAGAAACACTTGCATAAAAAAAAAAAGAAAAATATAATGGATAATCAACAACCAGAGGGAACTCTGCTGCATGGTATGTGGCAGCCTGGATGGGAGGGGAATCTGGGGGAGAATGGACACGTGGAGAGGTAGGGCTGAGTCCCTTTGCTCTCCGCCTGAAACTATCACAACCTTGATTAACAAAGCTGAGCTCCAATCTAAAATAGAAAGTTTAAAAAGAATATGATGCTCCAGGATGTGCTAAGGTTTTAGGAGGAGAGCGCCCAACCTGCACCCCACAGATGGACAAGGGGGCTGGGATGGACAAGGGGAGGAGCTCAGAAGGTTGTGGTTAGTGTGGCTTTGCCAACAGTTCCCGGGGGTACCGTCAGAAGCACAGCCTCCCCATGGGGCGCTCAGTGTGTTGGCTCAGCTTTTACAGAAAGCGCTTAATGGGTTTTGTCTCCAAGTCCAAGACCCTTATAAATCACGAAATAGGTATGCCGCCCCTCAGCAGGACACTACATTAAAATGCCAAGAATGCAGTCCTCCTACCCCCTCCTAATTCTTCCCACATATTTCACTTAAGACTCGAATAAAAATGCCAGAAACAAAGAAACGTGACCTGGCGCTGATGGGAAAGAGAAAATCACGGGATTTATCAGTGTGTGAGCCCTGCTCTTGCACCAGGGTGCTTGACAGGAAGCCCACTACGGACCATTCTAAAACTTATCTCCCACGTGATGGAACCTCAAGTGAATTTACCTTTTGTCCTTGGAATTCTTAAAAACTATTTATTTACTTCTTAGGGTGCACCCAGTCTTTGTTGCGGCGTGTGGGATCTAGTTCCTTGACCAGATACAGAACCCAGGCCCCCTGCATTGGGAGCTCAGAGTCAGCCTCTGGTCTACCAGGGAAGTCCCTATCCTTGTAATTTTTAATACTGTTTTATGAAAAATGCGTAGGACTTATAAAATCATGGAAAATAATTTTAAAAACCCAATTCAATGGTCAGAATAAGAAATGACTTATTAGGAAATAATGACTGAATGTCCTTAATGAATGATAAATATTTTAAAATACTCATGTTTATTACTAATATGAAGTTAAAAATGCTATTGTGGTTATTTATGTTAATAAAAAGAAACACTTGCATAAAAAAAAAAAGAAAAATATAATGGATAATCAACAACCAGAGGGAACTCTGCTGCAGGGTATGTGGCAGCCAGGAGGGGAGGGGAAACTGGGGGAGAATGGACACGTGGAGAGGTAGGGCTGAGTCCCTTTGCTCTCCGCCTGAAACTATCACAACCTTGATTAACAAAGCTGAGCTCCAATCTAAAATAGAAAGTTTAAAAAGAATATGATGCTCCAGGATGTGCTAAGGTTTTAGGAGGAGAGCGCCCAACCTGCACCCCACAGATGGACAAGGGGGCTGGGATGGACAAGGGGAGGAGCTCAGAAGGTTGTGGTTAGTGTGGCTTTGCCAACAGTTCCCGGGGGTACCGTCAGAAGCACAGCCTCCCCATGGGGCGCTCAGTGTGTTGGCTCAGCTTTTACAGAAAGCGCTTAATGGGTTTTGTCTCCAAGTCCAAGACCCTTATAAATCACGAAATAGGTATGCCGCCCCTCAGCAGGACACTACATTAAAATGCCAAGAATGCAGTCCTCCTACCCCCTCCTAATTCTTCCCACATATTTCACTTAAGACTCGAATAAAAATGCCAGAAACAAAGAAACGTGACCTGGCGCTGATGGGAAAGAGAAAATCACGGGATTTATCAGTGTGTGAGCCCTGCTCTTGCACCAGGGTGCTTGACAGGAAGCACTGGCCTGCTCATGTTTCTCACGGCATCCCCACATCCCCAGAGGGCTGCCATGTCTTCATCGTGGCCACGCAGGGTGTACACTGGACCCACACAACTGAGCTCCATCGTGGTGGTGTGGCACATGGGTGCCTGGAAACCTTGGTGATCCCTCAGACCCTCGGCTGGGCTTCTGAGAGCTGCCTTTGGGAACCTTGGAAAGTCACCTTGTCACATCAACTCAGCGAGTGGCCAGGACCCCACAGGCTAAGAAGATGCTAGAGGCCGCTGTGTTATGTTTTCTTAGATTCCCTTCCCACGGGCAGACTGAGGTGTGAATGGACGTCCCAGTCAGCCAGTAAGCAGGGAGGGAGGGTTTTGTCTAAGCACAGGTGCTCACGCAGGAAGAGGGGCCAGTGCCCGGAGAGGTGGAACAGGAGAAACAGATGAGCCACAGTGTGGCCCTGAAGGGCTTTCAGTGCCGGCTTCTCCTTCACTGTTTTTTTTTGGGAGGGTGGTGGGTTGGGGTGGGGTGCAGGTTGGGGAGGGAGTGGGGCAGGCAGGCCACTTGTATTGGTCTTTCATTTATCTATTTTTCATCCATCTTTGTTCCTTGGCCCGTGTGGGCCTCCCACCGCGGTGGCCTCTGTTGTCGCAGAGCACTGGCTCTGGGCTCATGCCCTCCAGAGCTCCGGCTTGGTAATTGGACACATCGGTCCAGCTGCTCCGCGGCACGTGGGATCCTCCCAGGCCAGGGATCGAACTGGCGCCCCTTGCACTGCAAGGCGGTGTCCTTACCCACTGGACCACCAGGGAAGCCCCCAGTGTCGGCTTCTCCAGGGGTTTGTTCATCCGTCTCTGGGCAGGACATCAGATGGTACATGAAAGTCAGCAAATGGTTTTTACATGATCAGGAATTCCTTTGCTGGACACCGGAAATTAGTACAGCATTGTAAGTCAACTGTGCGTGCCAAGTCTCTTCAGTTGTGTCTGACTCTTTGCGAGCCTATCACCATAGCCCGCCAGGCCCCTCTGTGCGTGGGATTCTCCAGGCAAGAACACTGGAGGGGGTAGCCATGTCCTCCTCCAGGGGATCTTCCTGACCCAGGGATCGAGTCAGCATCTCCTGCACTAGCAGGCAGGTTCTTTCCCACTGGTATCATGTGGGAAGCCCAAATCAACGACACTCTGATATAATATACAATTGAAATTTTAAAATTGTTTTCAATTCTGAGGAATTCATTTTGATCAAAGTCACCAGCCTTTGACAGAGGAAGCAGTGTCAGGCTCCTTGATTGTGCAACTCAATGGTGAGCTCGTCATGACCACTGGCCGCTTACGAGGTTTCTGGAGAGGGTTCAGACCCCATGTAGGAGTCAGGGATGGCCATGCACACTTGTGGGTTCATTCCTGTCTGCCTCAAGGAGACGGGGGCCAGTGGAGAACTGGATGAGGTGTGGTTTAGCAGCCGGTCAGGATAAAAACCGGCTGAGCTCAAGGGAGAGCGATGGGCTGGGGGTCGGGGTAAAGGGAAAGAGAATCAGGGTCGGGAGGACTGGGGAAGCAATAGCCTCGACTCTGGAATCGTGAAGCTTTGCCCCTGTCTCGGCTAGAGTGGTTTCCTCCAGTGCTGTGCACGTGTGGTTGGGGAGGACGTGTTGAGGAGGTGCAAAGGGCAGGAAGTGAGAGGCGACTTTTAGCCTACTCTGAACCAGGATAGCAAGGGTTCCTAAAAAAATGGCATAAAGGAAGCACTTGAGAAAAGTGTGGGTGAAGGCACTTTCTGCTGCCTGAGAAGACACCTTCATGGACATGGAAGGAGAAACGGCATGTTCCAAACAGATGACCTAAAGATTCGGAAGAAACGGCAGGCTTCCCTGATGGCTCAGTGGTAAAGAGTTCACCTGCCACTGTAGGAGACATGAGTTTGATCCTTGATCCAAGAGGATCCCACATGCTGTGAAGCAACTAAACTCATGAGCCACAACTGTGGAGCCTGTGCTCTAGAGCCTCGGAGCCGCAACTGTGGAGCTCATGGGCCATAACTACTGAAACCCATGTGCCCTAGAGCCCGAGTTCCACAAGAGAAGTCACCTCAACAAGAGGCTGCTCACCTCAACCTGAGATGAGCCCCCACTCCCTACAACTAGAGAAGAACCTGTGGCAGCAGTGAAAACCCAGAATGGCCAAAAATAAGTAAATAAATTAAATTAAAAAAAAAAGAAGAAGAAGAATTGCTACTCTATGGCACCTCTTTAAAAAAAGAAGAAGAAGAAGAAACAGCAGAGGCACTTCCCTGGTGGTCCAGTGGTTAAGAATCCTCCTGCCAGCAGCAGTGGAGAGGCAGACATGGAGAACAGTCTTTTGGACAGAGGAAGCAGTGTCAGGCTCCTTGATTGTGCAACTCAATGTGGCCATGACCACTGGCCGCTCGAGGTTTCTGGAGGGTTCAGACCCCATGTAGGAGTCAGGGATGGCCATGCACACTTGTGGGTTCATTCCTGTCTGCCTCAAGGAGACGGGGGCCAGTGGAGAACTGGATGAGGTGTGGTTTAGCAGCCGGTCAGGATAAAAACCGGCTGAGCTCAAGGGAGAGCGATGGGCTGGGGGTCGGGGTAAAGGGAAAGAGAATCAGGGTCGGGAGGACTGGGGAAGCAATAGCCTCGACTCTGGAATCGTGAAGCTTTGCCCCTGTCTCGGCTAGAGTGGTTTCCTCCAGTGCTGTGCACGTGTGGTTGGGGAGGACGTGTTGAGGAGGTGCAAAGGGCAGGAAGTGAGGGCGACTTTTAGCCTACTCTGAACCAGGATAGCAAGGGTTCCTAAAAAAATGGCATAAAGGAAGCACTTGAGAAAAGTGTGGGTGAAGGCACTTTCTGCTGCCTGAGAAGACACCTTCATGGACATGGAAGGAGAAACGGCATGTTCCAAACAGATGACCTAAAGATTCGGAAGAAACGGCAGGCTTCCCTGATGGCTCAGTGGTAAAGAGTTCACCTGCCACTGTAGGAGACATGAGTTTGATCCTTGATCCAAGAGGATCCCACATGCTGTGAAGCAACTAAACTCATGAGCCACAACTGTGGAGCCTGTGCTCTAGAGCCTCGGAGCCGCAACTGTGGAGCTCATGGGCCATAACTACTGAAACCCATGTGCCCTAGAGCCCGAGTTCCACAAGAGAAGTCACCTCAACAAGAGGCTGCTCACCTCAACCTGAGATGAGCCCCCACTCCCTACAACTAGAGAAGAACCTGTGGCAGCAGTGAAAACCCAGAATGGCCAAAAATAAGTAAATAAATTAAATTAAAAAAAAAAGAAGAAGAAGAATTGCTACTCTATGGCACCTCTTTAAAAAAAGAAGAAGAAGAAGAAACAGCAGAGGCACTTCCCTGGTGGTCCAGTGGTTAAGAATCCTCCTGCCAGCAGCAGTGGAGAGGCAGACATGGAGAACAGTCTTTTGGACATTGGGGTGAGGGAGGGGAATGTGCTGCTGGACTAGGGGATCTCAAACAAGGGCTCTGTGGTGACCTGGAGGGGTGGGATGCGGAGGAAGATGGGGGGAGGTCCGGGAGGGGGACACGTGTGTACCTGTGGAGGAATAGGGTCAATGTGTGGCAGTAAACAACAGAACTGTAAAAACTAAAACTAAATTAAATTTTAAAAACTGCTGAAAGAATCTACCTGCCAACACGGAAGGTATGGGTTCAATCTCTGGCCTGGGAGCTAAGATCCTACATGACTTGTGGCCAAAAAAATCAAAGAAAACCAATATTGTAACAAATTCAATAAAGACCTTAAAAATGGTCCTCATCAAAAAATGAAGAAGAAGAAATGGAAGAGAGCCAGAAAATCAGGCTGTGTGGCAAGACCAAGATAGGAATGTTGGTTCTCCTGTGCCAGGGTCCAATGGAACTGAACTCCACCATGATGTCAGAAGTTAACAAGAAAGTCCCAACACATGACCGAAATGTGGGAGCCCAGCCCTTCTCAGCAGACCACAGAGGTCCCGAGACTGTTATTCTGCTGGCGGCACAAAAGAGCTGCCCGCAGACTTCCACCCACGTTTACACACCCCAGCTCTCTGCTTTGACTTTCAGTCACCAGAATCTGGGTCTCCTTGTGGAAGGCCTGTCCTCCGCCAGCTGGATTCTACTTTGCTGACACAAAGGGCCCAGAGTGCACACAGGGCCCAGAGTGTCTCAGATTTTTACATCCGCCCTTTACCAATGGTCAGTGCCTGCAGACCATTGGTACGCCCGCTCCCTTGCCCCTTGATGAGTATCTCTGGACGGTAACTTATTTTCTCTAGAGCATCCCTGTGAGATTACGATACCATTACCTCTGTAGAAACCTTATTTGCTGGATACTGGAGCTTGCTAAGCCTTTTTCCTCTTCAACTCCACTTCCTGGGGTGAGGCGTTCCTCAGAGCCTTCCCTGTGGGTGTTTTCCTTGAAATTCATTTATGGATTGGCTGAGCTGGGTCTTCATCGCTGCCTGTGGGCTTTCTCCAGCTGCAATGCACAGGCTTCTCCTGGCAGGGGCTTCCCTCGGTGCAGAGCACAGGCTCTGGAGTGCGAGCTCAGTAGTTGTGGTGCACGAACCTAGTTGCCTTGAAGACCATGGGATCTTCCCAGACCAGGGATGGAACCCGTGTCCCCTGCTTTTGGCAGGTGGACTCTTAACCACTGGACCAGCAGCTGTCTGAGGTCAGCCTGTGACTGTTGTATTTCTAGACTCGAACAGTTGTGGGAGGGAGGTGGTGGCAGGTCTAAGGGCCACATCCCTACCAGTCTTTCCTGGGAACACCCCTTAAATAAATCACAAGAACGTTTTTCTAAGCTGAGACTTCTAAAAACACTGATCACAGACAGCCCTTCTATAACAAATACTAAATTGCAGCAAAGTCAAGCATACGAGCAATCATACTTCATTCTTCCATCAGAAAACAAGACATTCATAAATATTTTTAAAGCTACGCATGCAAAGAATTACACCTTTCCTTTGCAAGAAAAATAAGACATATTCGATTGTATAGATGTGGAAAGGACTTTGTCCACAAAGAAACCTGTTTTTCAGGACTTCCCTGGTGGTCCAGTGCCGTGGCCTATGTGCCACAGCTACCGAAGCCCGAACCCGAGCCCAAGCCACCTCAATGAGAAGCCCGTGCATCATAACTAGAGATAGCCCTTGCTCCCTACACGCAGCAACAAAGACCCAGCAATATCAAACATAAATTGATTAACATTAATAAACAAGAACAAAAAAGAAGGTGGTCTTCTAAAACAAAAAAGACAATTCATAAAACCCTGTTTTTCCCAGGACTAGGGAAAAGTACTTTTCCTGGTTGACCTGAGACTCTCCCCATTTAGCAGTGCAGGTCCTGTGTCCTAGAAATGAAGAAAATTAGGACATCTGGCCACCTATCAGGACCTCCACATTTCCTGGCAAACACTGAGCCTCTGAAGAGGAAGGAAGATGCTAACTGGGTTTTGTGGAACCACAGAAGTTTAGTGTTGGAGGGAATTTTGGTAACAGATGTGGAAAATGGGGTTCTGAAGTTCAGAAGAACGTTATTCTGTTTCCCAGAAGCTTGGGCAATAGAGGAAACTCCTCTCGGCCTGGTTCTTCGAGATGGATGATGACAAGAATCTGACCCACCAAGATCCCCTGAGAGGCTGGCGACTAGGTGGCACTAGTGGTAAAGAACCTGCCTGCCAGTCTTGGAGACATGGGTTCAGTCCCTGGGTCGGGAGGATCCCCTGGCAACCCACTCCAGTATTCTTGCCCAGAGAATTCCATGGACCGAGGAGCCTGCCGGGCTACAGTCCATTTGGCTGCAAAGAGTTGGACATGACTGAGCGACTAACACTTTCATTTTCAGAAGACACAGGGCCTACAGAAGCCTCGGGAGAGCCGCCCCAGGCTTCAGAGGACGGCCTCCTCACCCCCGGAGGAGGGAGCGGAGGCCGGAGCTGCAGGGAGCAAGCGAGGCGATCACAGACAGCCCTTCTATAACAAATACTAAATTGCAGCAAAGTCAAGCATACGAGCAATCATACTTCATTCTTCCATCAGAAAACAAGACATTCATAAATATTTTTAAAGCTACGCATGCAAAGAATTACACCTTTCCTTTGCAAGAAAAATAAGACATATTCGATTGTATAGATGTGGAAAGGACTTTGTCCACAAAGAAACCTGTTTTTCAGGACTTCCCTGGTGGTCCAGTGCCGTGGCCTATGTGCCACAGCTACCGAAGCCCGAACCCGAGCCCAAGCCACCTCAATGAGAAGCCCGTGCATCATAACTAGAGATAGCCCTTGCTCCCTACACGCAGCAACAAAGACCCAGCAATATCAAACATAAATTGATTAACATTAATAAACAAGAACAAAAAAGAAGGTGGTCTTCTAAAACAAAAAAGACAATTCATAAAACCCTGTTTTTCCCAGGACTAGGGAAAAGTACTTTTCCTGGTTGACCTGAGACTCTCCCCATTTAGCAGTGCAGGTCCTGTGTCCTAGAAATGAAGAAAATTAGGACATCTGGCCACCTATCAGGACCTCCACATTTCCTGGCAAACACTGAGCCTCTGAAGAGGAAGGAAGATGCTAACTGGGTTTTGTGGAACCACAGAAGTTTAGTGTTGGAGGGAATTTTGGTAACAGATGTGGAAAATGGGGTTCTGAAGTTCAGAAGAACGTTATTCTGTTTCCCAGAAGCTTGGGCAATAGAGGAAACTCCTCTCGGCCTGGTTCTTCGAGATGGATGATGACAAGAATCTGACCCACCAAGATCCCCTGAGAGGCTGGCGACTAGGTGGCACTAGTGGTAAAGAACCTGCCTGCCAGTCTTGGAGACATGGGTTCAGTCCCTGGGTCGGGAGGATCCCCTGGCAACCCACTCCAGTATTCTTGCCCAGAGAATTCCATGGACCGAGGAGCCTGCCGGGCTACAGTCCATTTGGCTGCAAAGAGTTGGACATGACTGAGCGACTAACACTTTCATTTTCAGAAGACACAGGGCCTACAGAAGCCTCGGGAGAGCCGCCCCAGGCTTCAGAGGACGGCCTCCTCACCCCCGGAGGAGGGAGCGGAGGCCGGAGCTGCAGGGACGAGGACAAGCCACCGTGTTCTCCAGCAACAGGTGGACTCAGTGAGAAATGAAAGGTGGAAGGGGAGACTGTTTCCAGAAAGGCAGCTCCCAGCTCTCTAATTTTTTGTTTTTTATTGATAGACTAATTTATTACTTTTAAAATTTACTCTCTATGTATTAGCTTCCTTCTGGGTGCCGTGGATCTTTGTTGCCGTGCCCAGGCTTTCTCCAGTTGTGGCACGTGGGCTTCTCTTGTTGCAGAGCACAGGCTTCGTTGACCCAAGGGAGGTGGGATCTTCCTTCCTTGACCCTGCATTGGAAGATGGGTTCTCAGCCTCTGGACCCTCAGGGAAGTCCCCCACCTCTGTAATTTGTTGGGGCAAAAGGAGGGAGAGGGGGCGAAGGCAGAAATCGTGGTGAGGTTAAAGAAGCGGGGCAATGGAGACCCTGGACAGGACAGGAGCAAATGGTACAAACCCCTAAACCTGACACTGTCTCTTCCTGCCCAGAAGCCCCCATCGGAGAAAACAGTATGACGAAAAACCATGCAACACAGAAAGACCAGCTGTTCCCAGGAATGTGAAGCCACATGTTTGGGGTTTTTTTGGGTTTTTTTTGTTTTTTTTTTTAAATAACATCCTTTTATTTTCTTATTTTGGCTATGCCATGGAGCATGTGGGATCTTAGTTTCCCTACCTGATATCAAACCCACCTGCCCTGCATTGAGAGCACAAGGTCTCAGCCAGTGGACCACCAAGGAAGTCCCTGAATCTACAAGGTTTGAGCCCAATAGGTTCCATGACAGAGGTTGGGGTTTTTTTTATTCCTTTTTCTTTAGTTTATGTTTTGTGTTAGAAATGCTGCATTCTTATCTTTCTGAAATCTGCTTCTTAGGAAGCCAAGATTATGCTCCAGAAATACCTAGAACGAACAGATACCTAGACTGCGGTTTAGGTAAATTCATCTCTGTCTCTCTACCTTCCAGCACAACATCTATAAAGTGGCCACAGCATGTTTTTAGATGACTCGAATGCAAGGAGTTTATCTGAGGGCCATGATGAATGTGCCTATTGGGGTCCCATACTCTCTGTGTGCACCTCCTTCACCTGGAAATAATGGCAACATTCTCACACACACACAGGGACTGCGGGGTGTGGACCTAAACTTCCTGTTGGCTTTGACTTTGGGGGGTTATCCTTCACGTAAAGGGGTGGAACAAATCCAGGGAAATTTCCAGTGGACTCTGCAGACGCCTAGATGATTATGGATCAATGGCGCATGTTGAGTAAGAAGAAGAAGCTCAGAGGAGGGGCTGGAGGACCGCATGTTTGTCTATTGGACCGGGTCTCATCTCCAGTCCCTTTGGTCACCATTGCCTGCTCCTGTTTCTCTGAGTCTGAAGAGAGGTGGGATCCAGGGAGGTTCCCTTCCTTGACCCTGCATTGGAAGATGGGTTCTCAGCCTCTGGACCCTCAGGAAGTCCCCCACCTCTGTAATTTGTTGGGGCAAAAGGAGGGAGAGGGGGCGAAGGCAGAAATCGTGGTGAGGTTAAAGAAGCGGGGCAATGGAGACCCTGGACAGGACAGGAGCAAATGGTACAAACCCCTAAACCTGACACTGTCTCTTCCTGCCCAGAAGCCCCCATCGGAGAAAACAGTATGACGAAAAACCATGCAACACAGAAAGACCAGCTGTTCCCAGGAATGTGAAGCCACATGTTTGGGGTTTTTTTGGGTTTTTTTTGTTTTTTTTTTTAAATAACATCCTTTTATTTTCTTATTTTGGCTATGCCATGGAGCATGTGGGATCTTAGTTTCCCTACCTGATATCAAACCCACCTGCCCTGCATTGAGAGCACAAGGTCTCAGCCAGTGGACCACCAAGGAAGTCCCTGAATCTACAAGGTTTGAGCCCAATAGGTTCCATGACAGAGGTTGGGGTTTTTTTTATTCCTTTTTCTTTAGTTTATGTTTTGTGTTAGAAATGCTGCATTCTTATCTTTCTGAAATCTGCTTCTTAGGAAGCCAAGATTATGCTCCAGAAATACCTAGAACGAACAGATACCTAGACTGCGGTTTAGGTAAATTCATCTCTGTCTCTCTACCTTCCAGCACAACATCTATAAAGTGGCCACAGCATGTTTTTAGATGACTCGAATGCAAGGAGTTTATCTGAGGGCCATGATGAATGTGCCTATTGGGGTCCCATACTCTCTGTGTGCACCTCCTTCACCTGGAAATAATGGCAACATTCTCACACACACACAGGGACTGCGGGGTGTGGACCTAAACTTCCTGTTGGCTTTGACTTTGGGGGGTTATCCTTCACGTAAAGGGGTGGAACAAATCCAGGGAAATTTCCAGTGGACTCTGCAGACGCCTAGATGATTATGGATCAATGGCGCATGTTGAGTAAGAAGAAGAAGCTCAGAGGAGGGGCTGGAGGACCGCATGTTTGTCTATTGGACCGGGTCTCATCTCCAGTCCCTTTGGTCACCATTGCCTGCTCCTGTTTCTCTGAGTCTGAAGAGAGGCTCAGTCCTGGGCTGTTCCAGGACCACATTCAGGGAGACCTGGGACAGGCGGAGGCTGGAAGGGGTAAGGGTGGACTTGAAAGTCTTGTTCAGAGGCTTGGTCTGTGTAGGGATCTGTAAATCACAGATGGTTGGTAGCTACCTCTGTGCTAAGTCTATTCAGCTGTCCAGCCCTCTACAACCCGTGGACTATAAGCCCACCAGGCTCCTCTGTCCATGGGATTCTCCAGGCAAGAATACTGGAGTGGGTTGCCATGTCCTCCTCCAGGGCATCTTCCCAACCCAGGGATCGAACCCGTGTCTTTTGTGTCTCCTGCGTTGGCAGGCAGGTTCTTTACTACTAGGGCCACCTGGGAAGCCTACAGATGGTTGCTTGTATTTATTTGATGTACAGGTATATTTGCTTCTATATTGGCCTGATTTGTGTTAAGATCTGAATATCAGAAGGAGAGGATTGCAGTTTGGGGAGAACAGTAGACAGCGAGGCTGACTGAGCCTAGAAAGAGGGGGAGTCCACTCAGATTTCAGAGATAAAAGTCCTTTGTCCTTTATTCATCATAGAAGGTGTCTGGGGAACGCTAGGTCATGGCTAACTCGCTGAGTCTGTGGCTACAAGCATCTGCAGAATGAGATCGGCGTAGTATGGGGGCCAGAAGTCATCCGTGGGGCAGAACACCTTGTGCATAAGGTCCACTCCAGTTCAAAAGCACACACCCTCCGGCTGCCAGGTTTGCGTTTCTCAGCCTCAGCAACATCTGTGAAGGCACTCCTCTAAACGGGTGAAGGAAGGGTGGCAAAGTGGATTTCCAACCCGAGCAAGATGAAGATGGAGGTATTCTGGAGTGCCATAGGGAGTGTCCATGCTGACCCGAGATAGCAAGAGGACCCGAGACAGCAGGATCCATACCCATCCCTGGTGTGGGTCAGCGGCTGCAACAACTGTGCCGGACGAAGTGTGGAAACACAGGATGGGTACCCCAGTCAATGTCACTTCCCTCTTTTTCTGTTCCTAAAGAAAAACGTGGGAGGGAGTGTGTTTGGGAGGACTATTCTGGAAAGAGGACGGTGGTTACATTTATTGGAACTCTTCCAATGACAGTGCTAGATGTTTTGAGGGGAGATGGCATTCACATACCATGTTCCATTGTACAACTTGGCAGTCTCAGTCTATAAACAAGGTTGTGCAACTGTTGTGACTAATTCCAGAACATTTCACTACCCCACAAGGAAACCCCACACCCTGCCCCTTCCCCTCCTCCCTTCAACCCCTGCAGCCACTAATCTGCTTTCTGTCTGGATGGATTTGCTTGTTCTGTACATTTCATATAAATGGAATCCTACTGAATGCAGCCTTTCACATCTGGCTTCTGTCATTCAGCCATGAGGGCTTCAAAGTTCATCCCTGTTGTGGCGAGGACCAGTAGTTTAATCCCTTTTATTGCCAAAGAACATTCCTTTGTCTTAACATGCCACTTCCATCTCTTAAAGAAGGAGCAGAATTTTAAAGAGCAAAATTTTAAAATTTTACCCAAGTCCTGGTTATTAACCTTTGCTTTTGTGGATGTGCTTTTTGTGTTCCTAGTTAAGAAATCTCTGTCTAACCCAAGATCACCGTGGTTATCTCTGTTTTTCTTCTAGATACCAATATTTTTTTTAGAAATTTTAGACCAAGGATTATATTTTTAATTAAAAAAAAATATTTATTTCCAGCTGTGCTGGGTCTTCTTTGCTGTGCGGGCTTTTCTCTAGTTGCGGCCGGGGGGCTACTCTCTCACTGCAGTGTGCAGGCTTCTCACTGTGGTGGCTTCTCTTGTTGCAAAGCACAGCCCCTAGGGCGTGTGGACTCAGTAGCCGTGGCCCTGGGCTGTAGAGTACGTGCTCAACAGTTGTGGGCTTAGCTGGTCTGCAGCATGTGAGGTCTTCCCAGAGCAGGAATGGAACCTGCGTCTCCTGCATTGACTGCCTAATTCTTTACCACTGAGCCACCTGGGAAGCCCTGATATTGTAAGTTTCATCTTATTCTTGGGTACTGTCTCTTCAAATGTGTTGCTTCAAGGGATTTATTTTATCTTTGTTTTTTGTTTCTGTTTTTTGGTTTTGGAGGAGGACGGCATTCTTAGCTTCGTGAGATCAGGGGTCTTAGACATGCTGGTCGGGGCGCTAAGATCTCCCAGGCCATGGGGTACTGAGCCCTCCCTGTCTAGAGCCCATGCTCTGCAACAAAGACCCAGCACAGCCAAAGGTAAAAAAGGAAGAAAAAAGAGCATAACCAGATTACTACGAGAGAAAAGACATCAGAATGTATATCAAAAGTGCTTTCCACCCTACTTTAGGGATTGTGGTTGTTGCAACAGAAGATTTGTTTGATCCGGATTATTGTAGACTTACGAGTGAAACCTTTTGTCTTAACGACCTGAGGCCTTTACCCATTGGGGAATTAGCTAAATTAAAGCTGCCATGAGACATCCTTCCCATCCGTCAGAGTGGCTGAAATGAAAAACAGTGACAACCCCGAATGCTGGCGAGGATGCCGGGCGGCTGGCTGGCTCGATCGTTGCTGGTGAGGATGCAGACGGTACAGCCGCACAGAGAGGCGGACCAGCAGTTCCTCTCAAAACTGAAGAAGTGCATTTACCGTCCAGCCCAGTCAGAGCCCTCTTTGGGGTTTCTCTTAAGAAAAGGAAGAGTTACTTTTCACTCAGAAACTGTAAGTATTTTTAACAATTGTAAATATGCTTTCATAACGGCTTATAGCACAAGAAAAAAAAGAAGGGATAATCTGTTTGTAGGACCTATATCGAAGTTCACCTTAACACTGCATTTCAGTATGCACTGTGTGCTCGGTGGCTTCAGTCGTGGCTGACTGTCTGCCATAGGTGCAGACAGATACTGGTGGAGTCCACTTATACGAGGTACCTAGAACACTCAAATTCATGGAGTCAGAAAGTACGTTGGTAGGTGCCAGGCACCAGGGGATAGGACAGGAGGCGGGAGGGAGGGGAGCTGGTTTTAATTGGGACAGAGTTTCAGTTCAGGAAGGTGGGGAATTCAGGAGCTGGACGCGGGAGAGCGTCACACGGCCACGTGGATGTCCTCAGTGCCCCTGCACAATTAACCACGGATCCGATCATGTATTTTATATTGTGTTACTTTTTCCAGGATCAAAATGTTTCTTTAAATAGAACAGACTATTGATCCGTGAAACCATGTGGATGTGCCTTGAGGAAATCAGGCTGAGTGAGAAAAGCCATTGTCCAACAGATCCGTGCTACCTGATGCCATTAACGCGACGGCTGTCGTGAAATAACAGGATGACAGAGACAGGGAGTGGACTCGCGGTCACAGGGGGCCAGGGAGGGACGGACGGGCGTGGATGGAGAAGGCAGCAGGAGAGAGGCTCGTGGAGGTGTCAGGGGAGCTGCGCTGTGGTGGTGGTTCTGCAGGGCACGCGCACACACACACATACACACACACAAGTGCATGCAGAACTGGTGGTACCCGACAGTCTCTATGGATAGCACCAACGTCACCGTCATGGTTTGGAGGTCATGTGCAGCTATGAGAGAAGGAAATGAGGAGGCCAAGAAGACAGGAAGCGCGGGACTTCCCAGTACCGTTCTCTGCAGTCACCTATGAATCTGTCATTATTTTAAAATACCTTCTTTTTAATGAGGCTTTAGAACAGTACATTTCTAAATGATGAAATGCTTTTCCAGTTATGTTGATATGAATTGGCTCCAACCCTCAAGAAAGCCAAAAGGGAGCCGTCATGTTTGTGGTAACAGATAAGTATTAAGGAAGTCACATCCGCAGCATCCAGCGACACAGCTGTCAGGTCACAGCGGGCCTGGAAAGTGCCCATCGACCTTGGAGCTTAGAAGCCAGTGGGTGGAGCAAGGCCAGTGATGGAGCAAAGGCGGGGTCCTGGTGCCCTTCCCGTGAGGACCAGCCCCCAGGGGCACAGACACCAGGAAAAGAGAGATCCCGCAGAGCTCAATCACAAGGCGACACCCTGCCTTTCAGAACAGCTCAGTGAATGGATCAAACCGCCAGTGGAACTGACGGTTTGCGGCAGAGCCTTCAGGCGAGGCTGGGAGGTCAAGAGGTCCCAGCAGATGACAGAGCTAGGGGACAGGGAGAGGGGACACTTCTGATCGTTCAAGCACATGGTCAAGGCTGTCCCTCACCCACGCTGTGTTTGTTCATGCCGGCCTCAGACCACAGTCTTAAGGATAAAAATGGGACCCACAGTGCCCCTGAATTCCGATCGTATGTATTTTATATTGTGTTACTTTTTCCAGGATCAAAATGTTTCTTTAAATAGAACAGACTATTGATCCGTGAAACCATGTGGATGTGCCTTGAGGAAATCAGGCTGAGTGAGAAAAGCCATTGTCCAACAGATCCGTGCTACCTGATGCCATTAACGCGACGGCTGTCGTGAAATAACAGGATGACAGAGACAGGGAGTGGACTCGCGGTCACAGGGGGCCAGGGAGGGACGGACGGGCGTGGATGGAGAAGGCAGCAGGAGAGAGGCTCGTGGAGGTGTCAGGGGAGCTGCGCTGTGGTGGTGGTTCTGCAGGGCACGCGCACACACACACATACACACACACAAGTGCATGCAGAACTGGTGGTACCCGACAGTCTCTATGGATAGCACCAACGTCACCGTCATGGTTTGGAGGTCATGTGCAGCTATGAGAGAAGGAAATGAGGAGGCCAAGAAGACAGGAAGCGCGGGACTTCCCAGTACCGTTCTCTGCAGTCACCTATGAATCTGTCATTATTTTAAAATACCTTCTTTTTAATGAGGCTTTAGAACAGTACATTTCTAAATGATGAAATGCTTTTCCAGTTATGTTGATATGAATTGGCTCCAACCCTCAAGAAAGCCAAAAGGGAGCCGTCATGTTTGTGGTAACAGATAAGTATTAAGGAAGTCACATCCGCAGCATCCAGCGACACAGCTGTCAGGTCACAGCGGGCCTGGAAAGTGCCCATCGACCTTGGAGCTTAGAAGCCAGTGGGTGGAGCAAGGCCAGTGATGGAGCAAAGGCGGGGTCCTGGTGCCCTTCCCGTGAGGACCAGCCCCCAGGGGCACAGACACCAGGAAAAGAGAGATCCCGCAGAGCTCAATCACAAGGCGACACCCTGCCTTTCAGAACAGCTCAGTGAATGGATCAAACCGCCAGTGGAACTGACGGTTTGCGGCAGAGCCTTCAGGCGAGGCTGGGAGGTCAAGAGGTCCCAGCAGATGACAGAGCTAGGGGACAGGGAGAGGGGACACTTCTGATCGTTCAAGCACATGGTCAAGGCTGTCCCTCACCCACGCTGTGTTTGTTCATGCCGGCCTCAGACCACAGTCTTAAGGATAAAAATGGGACCCACATGTGCCGTCCTTCCTCCACTAAGTGGTCATTATTGATCTCAGGGCTGCAGCGTCCATCCCAGGAGGCCTCAAAAAGACCATTGCACGTTTCTCTCCCTTAGTCATAGGTCATCAGCCACACAGAGCCGTGTGCAGACCCTCTGATCCATTCTCTCAGAACCTGGGAATTTATTAGATCACATCTACTCAGTGGAAGGAATAGTTAAACCCACAGAATGCTTCATTTCTGTTATATTTGTGTAATAAGTAACAATTGAATATTAAACTGAATATTCCACTCCCTTTATCCTCTGCTGCCTTACCCACCGTTCTCTCAGGGCGCAGGAACAGCCTCTGTCTATCCTGGGAATAAGAAGAGCCTTTTTTTGAAAATATTTACTTATTTGGCTTTGTTGGGTCTTTGTTGCGTGTTGCAGGGTCTCTACTTGCAGTGGGTGGGTCCAGTAGTTCCAAAGTGCAGACTCAGCTGCCCTGTAGCCCCTGGGGTCTTCGTTCCCCACCCAGGGATCAAACCCTGCATCTCCTGCTTTGCAAGGCAGATTCTTACCCACAGGACCCCCAGGGAAGCCCCATAAAACACCTTTAAAAAGACAGGTTACATACAAACACAGAAAAACAATGCTGAGTGGACTTTGCAAGATTTGGCCTTTACTAAAAACTTGAAAGAATTTTCTAGGCATCCTAGAAACTAGACTCCAAAAATACAAAGGCAAGCTTGGTGGGTACTGAAGACTTGTGATGACCTAATCATGATCATTTTACATGCAAGGCTTCACCATATGTCACCCCCAACTATGCCATTTCGACACACCGATTACTTTTAATTAAAAATTAAAGATTTGGGAAACAGCTCGTGCAAGATGGCAATCTGACCCTCTTCTGCCCCCTGAAAACAGAAGGTGTATCTGCTGTCAGTTCAGCACTGGTGTGAAAATTGCCCTCCCGTTCCTGCCTGGGAAACCTCAAGGACAGAGGAACCTGGTGGGCGAAGTCCATGGGGTTGCAGAAGAGCCCCACACAACTCAGCAGCTAAACCACCGCCGCCCCAGGGGGTGGACGGCAGCCTGGTCACCAGAGACACGGAATTTGGGTCTGAAAAGCTAAGTGGTCATTATTGATCTCAGGGCTGCAGCGTCCATCCCAGGAGGCCTCAAAAAGACCATTGCACGTTTCTCTCCCTTAGTCATAGGTCATCAGCCACACAGAGCCGTGTGCAGACCCTCTGATCCATTCTCTCAGAACCTGGGAATTTATTAGATCACATCTACTCAGTGGAAGGAATAGTTAAACCCACAGAATGCTTCATTTCTGTTATATTTGTGTAATAAGTAACAATTGAATATTAAACTGAATATTCCACTCCCTTTATCCTCTGCTGCCTTACCCACCGTTCTCTCAGGGCGCAGGAACAGCCTCTGTCTATCCTGGGAATAAGAAGAGCCTTTTTTTGAAAATATTTACTTATTTGGCTTTGTTGGGTCTTTGTTGCGTGTTGCAGGGTCTCTACTTGCAGTGGGTGGGTCCAGTAGTTCCAAAGTGCAGACTCAGCTGCCCTGTAGCCCCTGGGGTCTTCGTTCCCCACCCAGGGATCAAACCCTGCATCTCCTGCTTTGCAAGGCAGATTCTTACCCACAGGACCCCCAGGGAAGCCCCATAAAACACCTTTAAAAAGACAGGTTACATACAAACACAGAAAAACAATGCTGAGTGGACTTTGCAAGATTTGGCCTTTACTAAAAACTTGAAAGAATTTTCTAGGCATCCTAGAAACTAGACTCCAAAAATACAAAGGCAAGCTTGGTGGGTACTGAAGACTTGTGATGACCTAATCATGATCATTTTACATGCAAGGCTTCACCATATGTCACCCCCAACTATGCCATTTCGACACACCGATTACTTTTAATTAAAAATTAAAGATTTGGGAAACAGCTCGTGCAAGATGGCAATCTGACCCTCTTCTGCCCCCTGAAAACAGAAGGTGTATCTGCTGTCAGTTCAGCACTGGTGTGAAAATTGCCCTCCCGTTCCTGCCTGGGAAACCTCAAGGACAGAGGAACCTGGTGGGCGAAGTCCATGGGGTTGCAGAAGAGCCCCACACAACTCAGCAGCTAAACCACCGCCGCCCCAGGGGGTGGACGGCAGCCTGGTCACCAGAGACACGGAATTTGGGTCTGAAAAAGCTGAAGGAAAATATTCTGTTACCTTTTTGCCATCTTATTATTCGGAGACCAATCTTTGTTCCATTGAGTCTTTACAAATGTATTGTTTCTTCTTTTTAATTTTTATTTTATTTTTAGTTGGAGGATAATTACTTTACAATTAAACCGCTTTACAATACTGTGATGGTTTCTACAATACACCAACACGAATCAGCCAGGGGTACACTTGTATTTTTTCTTGATCTGAAAGGAATAAATCTCCTCTGGTCCCTTACTTTGAGTCTCACATTTAATGAAGATCCTGTTTATACACCACAATCCAATGTGTTGGTCTCCTATTAATCTGTCCTTTTATTACAAGTTTGGGAACCCCTTGCTCTACTCAGAACATAATTAGATTGGAAAGAAAGCCAAATCTGAGTCCCATCTCTGCTACCGTCTGTCTAGTCAGGTTATCTTGGGCGAATGAACTCGTTTCTGAGTCCAGAATCTAGAAGGGTAAAAGGAAATAATTTTTCCTTCTCTTTTGCACCAAAAAATGAAGTGAGAGTTTGACCAGCAGAAGAGAAGAGGAAACTCAGGATGGACAAGTCCGTGTGAGTGAGTCCTCGGTCGTCTCTCAGAAGGCTAACCCTGGTGTAGCCCTGTGTGTGAGTGTCCCCGTGGGGCTATGAGCATCCCCCATGGGACTGGCATCCTCTTTGTCACCAAATGGTTCAGCACCTGAGCCGAAAGTCAGCCATAGTCAGGGCGGTCCTGAGGAAGCAGCAAGGGCACCCTGGTTCCCGGGGGGTGCAGAATTGCTGAGAGAGCTGGCGGCTGTTAGAGGTATAAGGATGATCCCAGGAAAATTTGCCTCAGTGTTTGACCACCAAGCCAGAGCAGTGCAGGTGTCTCCCCGGAGCCCGTGCCAACCTGTCCAGGGCATGTGAGGGCCCAACTGGGAAGCGGGAAAAAGGAGTCTGGACTTAGACACACCTGCCTCTCCCTCCGGGTCTCAGCATCTCTCAGACCGCAACCGGATGAACAGCGCAGGCGCGGGGAGGAGGGAGGTGCAGGAAGGAGCCAAGTGCAAACAGCACCATGCCCTCCGCTGGGGCGGGTGGACAGAAAGCCGTGTCCTCCTCCAGGGATGTGTGCATGCGTGCCCCTGGCAGGGACTGGAGCTTGTGAAGCAGAGAACCGCTGCCTCCCATCCCTCGTTTTCCAGACTGCCCCTGCCTGTCCTAAAGCCTGTTGTGAGCAGGACCTTGCTGACCGCGATGACTCCCTGGCTGGAAAGAGAAGAGGGGTGGTTTTTTGTCACCGTCTTCAGCATCTCTAGATCTGCGGTGACGCATGTTGACCGGAGGTACTGTACCATCAGGACAGCCACGCCTCAGTGCCGACCGGAGAGGCTCTCACCAGCCCCTCACTCATATCCACCACTAGGTGGACCTCTGAAGGTCTCTGTTGTGCAGGGTGGCCCCGCCTATTTGGTTTATTCTTCTCTGAGAGTCAGAAGTTCAAACCCAGTCTCCCTGGGCTAAAACCAAGGTGTTTGCAAACAGGTTCCTCCAGGCAGTTCCGGGGGAGAGTCCCTGCCTTCTCTGGTGGCTGCCTGCGTTCCTTCCCCAAGACCCTCCCTCCAATAGCTCCCCCCATTCCTTGTGCTCCCACGACTTATTCGTGATTCCCTTGGTCCACCCAGGTGATCCAGGTCATCTCCTTCTCTAGATCCTGATTTTCATCACATCGGCAGTCTCTTTGCCATGGGAAGTGGCATAGCTGCAGGAGGCAGGTATTAAGGTGTGGGCCCCTTTGGGAGGCATTGTTCAGCCTAACATACCTCCCAGGGGAACAGCAGTCTCATTTAACGGGAAGTCCTGTGGTTCTCAAAAGGCAGTCACGGAGCTTCCCTGGTGGTCCAGTGGTTAAGACTTCACCTTCCAATGCAGAGGGGTGCGGGTTGGATCCCTAGTTGGGGAGCTAAGATCCCACATGCCTCAGGGCCTAAAAAACCTCAAAATATAAAATGGAGGGCTTCCCTGGTGGTCCAGTGGGTAAGGACACCGCCTTGCAGTGCAAGGGGCGCCGGTTCGAGCCCTAGCCTGGGAAGACCCCATGTGCCGTGGAGCAACTGGACCGATGTGTTCAACTACCGAGCCAGAGCTCTGGAGCGCATGCGCCCAGAGCCAGTGCTCTGTGACGACAGAGGCCACTGCGATGGGAGGCCCACATGGGCCAAAAAACAAAGAAGGATGAAAAATAGATAAACGAAAGACCAAAAGAAATGGCCCACCAGCCCCCCTCCCTCCCCAACCCGCACCCCCTCAAAATAAATAAATAATAAAATGGAAGCAATACTGTAATCAATTCAATAAAGACTTTCAAAATGTCCGCATCAAACAAAACATCTTAAGAAACCGCAACCAGTCATGTTATAGCATGGTCTGTTTTCAGAGTTGCCTCAAGACAGACCTAAGAGAATGGACAGAGCCTCCGACAAGTCAGGAGCCCCACACTCGCGCCTCCAGGCAGTTTGCTTCTCTACATTCTCATCCTCTGATGTCTGCAGGTATAGAAAAGACACTGGGCTTCCCTGGTGGCTCAGCAGTCAAGAATCCATCTGCAGTGCAAAAGACCTGAGCTTGATCCCTGGGTTGGGAAGAGCCCCTGGAGGAGGACGTGGCAACCCACTCCAGTATGTGTGTCTGGAGACTCCCATGGACCAAGGAGCTTGGTGGGTTACCGTCCACAGGGTCGCAAAGAGTCCGACACGACTGAGCAAGTGAACACCCCTCCCCCTCCCAACACTAAAGAGAGAGCCATTTAACACACCCTGCTCTCTCATACCTGTGACCCTGCCGTGCTGGATTTGACTGTGAGGAAGCAGGCTGCGTGACAAGCCACTTCTCTGCTGCCAGACTTCAGTGAGGGCCTCTGCCTTTCAAAATGCAAACAACTCCTACTGACTGATGTGCAGTGTAACTCAAGCGTGTCTGAGTTTCTGTTCACTGTCCAGGTTGGTGGAACCTTCCGCTAAACAGAACCACACACGCACACGCATTCACCCCCAGAACACTAGGGTCTGCTGATACAACTTCCTGATCAGTCAGCAAACACTGAGTGATCCTCAAGCTGCCCTGTGAGGACATGACCCGGGCAGATGGTGAGGGCCCAGAAGGGAAGGAGAAGTGGTCACGGCTGTCCAGGTGCCTCTGCAGCCTCTCAGCACCTCCCAGCCCAGGGCACACTGTGACTCACGAACCTCCGAGCCAGAGCTCTGGAGCGCATGCGCCCAGAGCCAGTGCTCTGTGACGACAGAGGCCACTGCGATGGGAGGCCCACATGGGCCAAAAAACAAAGAAGGATGAAAAATAGATAAACGAAAGACCAAAAGAAATGGCCCACCAGCCCCCCTCCCTCCCCAACCCGCACCCCCTCAAAATAAATAAATAATAAAATGGAAGCAATACTGTAATCAATTCAATAAAGACTTTCAAAATGTCCGCATCAAACAAAACATCTTAAGAAACCGCAACCAGTCATGTTATAGCATGGTCTGTTTTCAGAGTTGCCTCAAGACAGACCTAAGAGAATGGACAGAGCCTCCGACAAGTCAGGAGCCCCACACTCGCGCCTCCAGGCAGTTTGCTTCTCTACATTCTCATCCTCTGATGTCTGCAGGTATAGAAAAGACACTGGGCTTCCCTGGTGGCTCAGCAGTCAAGAATCCATCTGCAGTGCAAAAGACCTGAGCTTGATCCCTGGGTTGGGAAGAGCCCCTGGAGGAGGACGTGGCAACCCACTCCAGTATGTGTGTCTGGAGACTCCCATGGACCAAGGAGCTTGGTGGGTTACCGTCCACAGGGTCGCAAAGAGTCCGACACGACTGAGCAAGTGAACACCCCTCCCCCTCCCAACACTAAAGAGAGAGCCATTTAACACACCCTGCTCTCTCATACCTGTGACCCTGCCGTGCTGGATTTGACTGTGAGGAAGCAGGCTGCGTGACAAGCCACTTCTCTGCTGCCAGACTTCAGTGAGGGCCTCTGCCTTTCAAAATGCAAACAACTCCTACTGACTGATGTGCAGTGTAACTCAAGCGTGTCTGAGTTTCTGTTCACTGTCCAGGTTGGTGGAACCTTCCGCTAAACAGAACCACACACGCACACGCATTCACCCCCAGAACACTAGGGTCTGCTGATACAACTTCCTGATCAGTCAGCAAACACTGAGTGATCCTCAAGCTGCCCTGTGAGGACATGACCCGGGCAGATGGTGAGGGCCCAGAAGGGAAGGAGAAGTGGTCACGGCTGTCCAGGTGCCTCTGCAGCCTCTCAGCACCTCCCAGCCCAGCCTTCTCGCTGGTCTTCCACACTGTGACTCACGAACCATCCGTGTCAAAGTGTGCTGGGACTTCCCTGGTGGTCTAGTGGCAAAGAATCCGTGCCCCCCGTGCAGCGGGCCTACGTTCCATTACTGACCAGAAAACTAGATCCCACATCACAACGAACCAAAACTAAAAAGATCCCACCTGCCACAAGGAAGGTGAAAGAGTGCTGCAACTAAAAATCCACACAGTTAAATAAATAAATAAATAAGGGTCTTTCCTGTGGTTTGGGGTTTCATAGGTGGGTAAAGAATTCACCTGCAGTGCAGGAGACTCAGAAGATCCAGATCTGGTCCCTGGATCAGCAAGATCCCCTAGAGGAGGCCATGGCAACCCACTCCAGTGTGCTTGCCTGGAGAATCCCGTGGACAGCGGAGCCTGGCGCGCTGCAGTCCAGCGGGTCCTAAAGAGTCAGACGCGACTGAGCGACTGAGCACGCACTCGCTGGTCGTCCAGTGGTTAAGACTTTCACTTCCAATGCAGGGACTACAGGTTTGATTCCTAGTCAAGGAACTAAGGTCCCATAGGCCTCGTGGCCAAAAAACCAAAATATAAAGCAGAAGAAATATTGTAGTAAATTCAATAAAGACTTTTTAAATGGTCCACTTTTAAAAAAGCTTTGAAATAAATAATTTATAAATAAACAAGCAAATAAAATGAATTCAAGAAATGTTCATCCCAGCAGAAGATATTAACCTGCACTCCACTAGTCCTCTCTTGAAGGTGGGCTCAGCTCCCCAGCATACATAAAGCTGCCCAAAGATGCTGCAGTTTATGAAAATCTCCCTTGGTGGCAGTAAACCATTAAACCAGCAAGTCTAGCACTCTAAAACTCCCAGAAAAGGACAAATGTGATGGAAGCTGGATATTACTCACCAGCAACATTTGTTTTCCAGGTTGGTGGAACCTTCCGCTAAACAGAACCACACACGCACACGCATTCACCCCCAGAACACTAGGGTCTGCTGATACAACTTCCTGATCAGTCAGCAAACACTGAGTGATCCTCAAGCTGCCCTGTGAGGACATGACCCGGGCAGATGGTGAGGGCCCAGAAGGGAAGGAGAAGTGGTCACGGCTGTCCAGGTGCCTCTGCAGCCTCTCAGCACCTCCCAGCCCAGCCTTCTCGCTGGTCTTCCACACTGTGACTCACGAACCATCCGTGTCAAAGTGTGCTGGGACTTCCCTGGTGGTCTAGTGGCAAAGAATCCGTGCCCCCCGTGCAGCGGGCCTACGTTCCATTACTGACCAGAAAACTAGATCCCACATCACAACGAACCAAAACTAAAAAGATCCCACCTGCCACAAGGAAGGTGAAAGAGTGCTGCAACTAAAAATCCACACAGTTAAATAAATAAATAAATAAGGGTCTTTCCTGTGGTTTGGGGTTTCATAGGTGGGTAAAGAATTCACCTGCAGTGCAGGAGACTCAGAAGATCCAGATCTGGTCCCTGGATCAGCAAGATCCCCTAGAGGAGGCCATGGCAACCCACTCCAGTGTGCTTGCCTGGAGAATCCCGTGGACAGAGGAGCCTGGTGGGCTGCAGTCCACGGGGTCACAAAGAGTCAGACGCGACTGAGCGACTGAGCACGCACTCGCTGGTCGTCCAGTGGTTAAGACTTTCACTTCCAATGCAGGGACTACAGGTTTGATTCCTAGTCAAGGAACTAAGGTCCCATAGGCCTCGTGGCCGAAAAACCAAAATATAAAGCAGAAGAAATATTGTAGTAAATTCAATAAAGACTTTTTAAATGGTCCACTTTTAAAAAAGCTTTGAAATAAATAATTTATAAATAAACAAGCAAATAAAATGAATTCAAGAAATGTTCATCCCAGCAGAAGATATTAACCTGCACTCCACTAGTCCTCTCTTGAAGGTGGGCTCAGCTCCCCAGCATACATAAAGCTGCCCAAAGATGCTGCAGTTTATGAAAATCTCCCTTGGTGGCAGTAAACCATTAAACCAGCAAGTCTAGCACTCTAAAAACTCCCAGAAAAGGACAAATGTGATGGAAGCTGGTATTCATTACTCACCAGCAACATTTGTTTTTCCACAAGTGTGATTCTTGATTAATGGTTTTGTAAAACATTTGGGAAAATATAAAAACCAATTAACGTGATTCTCTGATTGCCAAATCCCTGCCAGCCTTCCTCAGTCATGTATTGCCACCAACGCTCTGACGAGCATCTCTCCTCCCCGCCCAGCCCTTTAGAGTCTTGGGGGGAAACTCAACAACCGGATTTGAAGCAACGTCCTGATGAGGGACACACTGATGTCACTGGCCCAGGAAGAGGGTGACACAGAGCAGTTACCATCTCCTGCCTGAAGGCTGATGTGTGATCCAAGAGAGCTCTTTTATTTCTTCATTTCCTCTCTCCTCTGCCCTCAAATGACTTTGGGGGAATAAA
This sequence comes from Tragulus kanchil, assembly GCA_022376925.1. Classification (NCBI taxonomy): domain Eukaryota; kingdom Metazoa; phylum Chordata; class Mammalia; order Artiodactyla; family Tragulidae; genus Tragulus; species Tragulus kanchil. The sequence goes on from JAIOJX010000032.1 coordinate 26,430,047, forward strand.
ATAAACTTTCCAACCACGATTTGGACTCAACAGATGTAGAAGGCAATCAGCAACCGATAAAGATGTCTGGTAATAGATGTTCAACAACAGATACCTCTTCTTGACACTTCATGTGCTGTAATTTTTTCCTAACAGGATCTCAGTGTCGTAAGGACCAAGCTTGCTCGTTACAGGTGTGGGAGCTGAAGCTGTCTGAATTGTTTGTTCCTTCAGGGATTTATTTTTGGCTGCGCTGGGTCTTTGTTGCTGCTCATGGGTTTTTCTCTAGTTGTGGCACAACAGCTTCTCCCTGCAGTGGTTTCTCTTGGTGCGGAGCATGCGCTCCAGGGCACATGAACTCAGTAGTGCTGACACACGGACTTAGTCACCCTGAGGCACGAGGGATCTTCCCATCCAGGCACCTGTTTTGGCGGATGGATTCCTAATCACTAGACCACCAAGGAAGTCCCTCATCTTAATTATCAACCGGAGATGTATTAATAAGCGTTTTCTTACCCAACATTTCTGATTTATCGATACGTTGTTTGAGAGTGATACAATCATCGTGCGAAGTTGTTAGATCGAGGGTTCATTATGCAACTTAACATTGTCATTATCATTCACACTTTTTTTGTTCCCACCTTGTGTACATTATAGAAATAAAATTTTCAAAAATGATGCATCCTGAAATTTTCTGTGAGAATTTTTGGTGAATTTTACACTTTCTCTGTTTGTCCCAGCAATGTACAGACTAGCGTCTCATAAGAGAGTTGTGATTGAGACAATGTGAATAGTAGGCCAACAAAAGGACAAAAAACCTTAGTAATTGATTCTGATACAGAAAGTGAACATGAAAATCACCGTGCTGGAGAAGGCTTCTCGGCTTCAGTCCTCTGCTTTGGTTTGAGAACAATATTTCGTGAAAATCAGGAGACTTTATAGGTGTGTCAGGTGGAAATATTGAATGTAACAACCCACAAAGTGTTAGTGAAATAACAGAATTAATTTTGGGCTACCCATAATAAAAAGTGCCAGTCAGGGATATTAGCTTCTGCAAAAATTCCCCAGTCAACAATAAATTAACTAACTTGACCAGATGGAAGTGGCCGAGCCCGAGGTCTGAACCTAGGACGGCTGTGACTTCAGAGCCCGTGCTCGGAGCCGCTGTGTTCAGTGTGTGTGTTTGTGTGTGTGTGTGCTTCACTACTCTGTCGTGTCTGACTCTTTGTGACCCCATGGGCTGTAGCCCACCGGGCTCCTCTGTCCACAGGATTCTCCAGGCAAGAAGACTGGAGTGGGCTGCCATGCCCTCTTCCAAGGGATCCTCCCAACCCAGGGGTTGAGGCTGAGTCTCTTGCATCTCCTGCGTTGGCCGGCAGGTTCTTCACCACCTGGGAATCCTTCAGTGTCTGAGTCCTCCAGCTCTGCCGCGTTGTCCATGAATTCTGATTCAGATCATCCTAGCAGCCAGACCTGCCCCGTCTCCCGCCACCCACAACCTTTCTGCACAAGCAGTGACATCATTGCCTCCCGATATATGTATATCGATGAATGAAATCATTTTTTAAAAAAAGAGGTGAAGACTTCCTCTGCAGAAGGTCAGAGAGTAAATATTTCAGGCCCTGTGGGCCATCCAGTCGCTGACCCAACCATCTGACGCTTCCACTGCAGCAAAGAAAGCCACCATAGACACAGGCGCAGGTCAACGGAGGCAGTGGTACACAGTAGAACTTTAAGTGTAGACACTGAGTTGTTACCTGGATATCATTTTAACGTCAGCAATATTACTTAAATTTGTTTCAAGTATTTAAAATGTAAAAACCACTCTAAGCTTGCCAGCCATACCAGAATAGGCTGGGGTCCTCTCTGGCCCACTGGCCATCATTTCCAGACCCTTGGTCTAGAGTGTTTACTGAGGCCAAGTGTCAGCTGGGGTGAGAGACTCTGGACCACACGGTCTCCCAGAGAGCTTAGGCCCCGGACTCTGAATGTGCGCCATGTGCTGTTTATATCCCGATGACTCTTCTGGAAATAATGTGGATCCTGCCCCTGGAGCTTTATAGGTGTGTCAGGTGGAAATATTGAATGTAACAACCCACAAAGTGTTAGTGAAATAACAGAATTAATTTTGGGCTACCCATAATAAAAAGTGCCAGTCAGGGATATTAGCTTCTGCAAAAATTCCCCAGTCAACAATAAATTAACTAACTTGACCAGATGGAAGTGGCCGAGCCCGAGGTCTGAACCTAGGACGGCTGTGACTTCAGAGCCCGTGCTCGGAGCCGCTGTGTTCAGTGTGTGTGTTTGTGTGTGTGTGTGCTTCACTACTCTGTCGTGTCTGACTCTTTGTGACCCCATGGGCTGTAGCCCACCGGGCTCCTCTGTCCACAGGATTCTCCAGGCAAGAAGACTGGAGTGGGCTGCCATGCCCTCTTCCAAGGGATCCTCCCAACCCAGGGGTTGAGGCTGAGTCTCTTGCATCTCCTGCGTTGGCCGGCAGGTTCTTCACCACCTGGGAATCCTTCAGTGTCTGAGTCCTCCAGCTCTGCCGCGTTGTCCATGAATTCTGATTCAGATCATCCTAGCAGCCAGACCTGCCGCGTCTCCCGCCACCCACAACCTTTCTGCACAAGCAGTGACATCATTGCCTCCCGATATATGTATATCGATGAATGAAATCATTTTTTAAAAAAAGAGGTGAAGACTTCCTCTGCAGAAGGTCAGAGAGTAAATATTTCAGGCCCTGTGGGCCATCCAGTCGCTGACCCAACCATCTGACGCTTCCACTGCAGCAAAGAAAGCCACCATAGACACAGGCGCAGGTCAACGGAGGCAGTGGTACACAGTAGAACTTTAAGTGTAGACACTGAGTTGTTACCTGGATATCATTTTAACGTCAGCAATATTACTTAAATTTGTTTCAAGTATTTAAAATGTAAAAACCACTCTAAGCTTGCCAGCCATACCAGAATAGGCTGGGGTCCTCTCTGGCCCACTGGCCATCATTTCCAGACCCTTGGTCTAGAGTGTTTACTGAGGCCAAGTGTCAGCTGGGGTGAGAGACTCTGGACCACACGGTCTCCCAGAGAGCTTAGGCCCCGGACTCTGAATGTGCGCCATGTGCTGTTTATATCCCGATGACTCTTCTGGAAATAATGTGGATCCTGCCCCTGCGGCTCCACGTCTCCACCCAGTCCAACATCAAGCACCTCGTCACATCCGCTGGCATCTTAACTTCGTGGTGTCACTCCTGGGAAGGCTTGGCCTGCCCAAGAGGAATATGTGACAGCTGGAGCTGATTCGTTCCTGAAAAAGGACCTGGGAAAGAAAGATGATGAAGAGGAAACGTGAAGGTTTAGGGATAATATCAATTTGACAGGAAATCAGGCACTTTAGGGAAGCAGCAATGAACCAAGAGTTGGGGTAGGCCACTGAGTGGATCTGCTGAGTTGCTCAGTCGTGCCCAACTCTGTGTGACCTCATGGACTGCAACCCGCCAGACTCCTCTGTCCATGGGATTCTCCAGGCAAGAAGACTGGAGTGAGTTGCCATGCCCTCCTCCAGGGGATCTTCCCAACCCAGGGATCGAACCCATGTCTGCACTGGCAGGTGGGTTCTTTACCACTATCACCACCCAAGAAGCCCTGGTCCACTGAGGACTCAGTAGTAATTCTTCCTGGAGCTGAACATTTACATTTTCCCATCATAAAAACATGTATTAAACTTGATGCACCCTTTTTGGGATGCATACCCTTTCTGTGATGAGAGAGTTATGGGGGGAAAAGAAACTAGAGCTAATTTTAAATACCTCTTCCGTTGTTTGCATCAGGTTGTTTTCTTAATCTGGACTTGGGGGTTTTGAGTTCTGCTAAATATTGTTATTTCTTTTAAATCCTCTGTTTGTCTTAGGAAAGTCCCAGGGCTCCTGTTCCCGTTTGCGTGTTGACTTGTTGGCCAAATCCGCTTGGTTGTCCCCTATTCTGTCGTGCTTTCTCTGCTGCCTGGGGAAAGGAAGCCCACGCGGTTCAGGTGGAAGCAGCAGTGCTTCAGTGGGGACAAGGAGCCCACGCAGTATTTTTAAACTGTTGTTACCTGGATATCATTTTAACGTCAGCAATATTACTTAAATTTGTTTCAAGTATTTAAAATGTAAAAACCACTCTAAGCTTGCCAGCCATACCAGAATAGGCTGGGGTCCTCTCTGGCCCACTGGCCATCATTTCCAGACCCTTGGTCTAGAGTGTTTACTGAGGCCAAGTGTCAGCTGGGGTGAGAGACTCTGGACCACACGGTCTCCCAGAGAGCTTAGGCCCCGGACTCTGAATGTGCGCCATGTGCTGTTTATATCCCGATGACTCTTCTGGAAATAATGTGGATCCTGCCCCTGCGGCTCCACGTCTCCACCCAGTCCAACATCAAGCACCTCGTCACATCCGCTGGCAAATTAAATTCGTGGTGTCACTCCTGGGAAGGCTTGGCCTGCCCAAGAGGAATATGTGACAGCTGGAGCTGATTCGTTCCTGAAAAAGGACCTGGGAAAGAAAGATGATGAAGAGGAAACGTGAAGGTTTAGGGATAATATCAATTTGACAGGAAATCAGGCACTTTAGGGAAGCAGCAATGAACCAAGAGTTGGGGTAGGCCACTGAGTGGATCTGCTGAGTTGCTCAGTCGTGCCCAACTCTGTGTGACCTCATGGACTGCAACCCGCCAGACTCCTCTGTCCATGGGATTCTCCAGGCAAGAAGACTGGAGTGAGTTGCCATGCCCTCCTCCAGGGGATCTTCCCAACCCAGGGATCGAACCCATGTCTGCACTGGCAGGTGGGTTCTTTACCACTATCACCACCCAAGAAGCCCTGGTCCACTGAGGACTCAGTAGTAATTCTTCCTGGAGCTGAACATTTACATTTTCCCATCATAAAAACATGTATTAAACTTGATGCACCCTTTTTGGGATGCATACCCTTTCTGTGATGAGAGAGTTATGGGGGGAAAAGAAACTAGAGCTAATTTTAAATACCTCTTCCGTTGTTTGCATCAGGTTGTTTTCTTAATCTGGACTTGGGGGTTTTGAGTTCTGCTAAATATTGTTATTTCTTTTAAATCCTCTGTTTGTCTTAGGAAAGTCCCAGGGCTCCTGTTCCCGTTTGCGTGTTGACTTGTTGGCCAAATCCGCTTGGTTGTCCCCTATTCTGTCGTGCTTTCTCTGCTGCCTGGGGAAAGGAAGCCCACGCGGTTCAGGTGGAAGCAGCAGTGCTTCAGTCAGGAGACAGAGGGTGTCGCTCCCCAACAGGTCACGGACTCCCCTTCGCTGGTCATTGGCCCATACCGAGGAATGGGTATGGAGGTCCCCAGGCAGTGGGTCGTGAAGAAGGGTGAGAGGTCCAGAGTAGACACAAGAGTTGGGTCTTAGTGTTGACAGAAGAAAGTCCAAGGTTCAGTAAGCCTCCTCCACATAAACCTTTCAGTTGCAAACTTTCAAAGCTGCTGATGGTCATCGCCGGGTTGTTTTTTCAAGAGGGCAGATAGAACTGAATCCAGCAAGGAACCAGACCCTGTGTGTGACGTGGCAGCTGGCCTCCGTCTCCTGTTGCTGATGACCCTCCAGCTCCACCTGCTCCCACCTCATTTCCCTCCTCCTCCAGCCCCTCCTCTTGCCTGCTCACTCAATGCCAGCCCCTGGGTGCCCGCCGCTGTACTGTACCACTGTACTTTCAAGGTACTGTGCTGGAAGAGGAAAAATGTTTCCTTAATTTTTTGTGTTTGTTTTTTATGTATTATTTCTGTGAAAAGAGTAGTACACCTACGACAGTGCAGTACTATATAGCTGAGCGTGTTCACTGGGTATGTAGGTCAACTTCGTTGGACTCAGGGAGAAACTGGACTCACAAACGTGATCTCAGAATGGAACCCATTTATCTGTAGGGGACTTACTTTGCATTTGCCAGTCCCGTTCTGACTCACAAGTCCGAGGAAGGAAATGAGACTCATTTCCAAATTGTCAGTAGACTGATTACGTGAACCACACGTTGGAGCTATTGTAAATAACGCATTTTTCAGATAGTGGGACATGTTGACGGACTCCCAGAACATGTGATTTCACTTCTCTGAGGTATCCAGTGTAATCAAATTAATAGAGACTGAAAGTAGGACAGAGGTGACAGGGGCTGGAGTAAGAGCGGGTGGGCCATTCCAGTTCACTTTGGGAAGACGAGGTTCTGGGTGTGGATGCTGATGATGGACGTCCAGTAAGGTGAATGTACTTAATGCCTCGAACTGGATAAAATGGTACATTTTATGTTATGTGTATTTTATTACAATTAAAACAATTATCCATTCACAAAAGAAATATAGGGCTTCCCTGGTGGCTTAGTGGTAAAGAATCTGCCTGCCAAAGAAGGAGACACAGGTTCTGTTCCTGGTCCAGGAAGATCCCACATGCTGCAGAGCAACTGTGCACCACAGCTGCTGAGTCGGTTCCCTCAAGCCTGCGCTCCCTAGTGAGAGAAGCCACAGCAGTGAGAAGGCCACGCTCAGCAACTAGAGAGCACCCCTGCTCACCACCAGAGAAAAGGCTGCCAACAGCAAAGACCCAGCACAGTCCAAAACAAATAGATAAATAAAATTATTTTTAAAACATACAAAACATACACTCCAATACCTATAAAACATTGTTGAAAGAAATTCTAGAAGACCTAATAAAAGGCATCCTATGTTTGTGGATTTGAGGACTCGTCGTTAAGATGGCAATACAAATTGAGCTGCAGATTCAATGCCTCTCTCTCAAAATTCCATGTAGCTTCCTGGCAGACATCAACACAAGATGATTCTAAATGTATATGGAAGGTAATTCCCCAGTAGTCTAGTGGTCAGGATTCTGGGCTTTCACTGCCAGGACCTGGTTCAATCCCTGGTCAGGGAACTGAGATCCTGCAAGCTTTGCTGGAAATTCAAGGTACTCACATGAGTTCAAACATCCCCAAAAAGAAGAATAAAACTGGAGAACTCACATTTCCTAATTTCAAACTTACTGCAAAAATGTGATTATGGGGATTTTCCTGGTGATCCAGTCAGTGGCTAAGACTCTGCACTTCCAATGCAGGGGCACAGGTTCACTCCTGGTCAAGGAACTAGATCAACTAAGACCCAGGCACAGCCAAATAAATAAATATAAACATAGCTTTTGGGATTTCCAGGTGGCACTAGTGGTAAAGGGCCCACCTGCCAATGCAGGAAACATAAGAGACACAGGTTCGAGCCTTGGGTTGGGAAGATCTCCTAGAGGAGGGCACAGCTTTTAAATATATATGTATAAATATATATCTATTGTCTAACCAGTATAAGGTTAGACAATAGATCAGTAAAATTGAGCTGAAAGACCAGAAATAAACCCTCACATTTACAGTCACTTAATTTTCCACAAGAGTTGCCAAGACAATCCAATGGGGAACAAATAGTCTTTTCAACAAGCGGTGCTGGACCACTGTATATCCACCTGCAAAAGAGACAAGTTGGATCCCCTACCTCAAGTAGGGTATACGGAAATCGATCACCAACCCCTCCCATGATATGGGAGTGTGGGAAACCATGATATGAAGTGTGGGAACCCAGAGCGGAGGCTCCAACTGACTCTGAGAAGCCATGGTGCACATTCCTCACCCCTTGGGCACACATCCTTTGAAATCCTGCTTTGCTCTCTGCATGCCCTGCGTATGGCTGCTTCGGGGAGATGAGTAGTATTAAATACAAACCCCCTGTCTCCAGGAAGGCCACTACTTGCTTAGTCTCTTAGAGAATATATTCAGCTTCATCTTGACTGTTTATTTACTTTTTTTTTTTCGTCTTTGATTTTGGTTGCATAGCCTGTGGGAGCCCTAGCTCCCCAGCCAGAGATCAAGCTCACATCCTCTGCACTGGAAGCACATGGGACCTAACCACTGGACCACCGGGGCAGTCTCTGGCCTGTTTCTCTCCTGATGAGCCCTCCTTCTTACCTAATGCAGCCGAAACCTTGATAAGCTCTCCTTACACTTCTTCCTGGGTCAACAACAAAAGGCCTCTGACGTCCAAAGGGCTAAGGGAGCCCGCTCCCTTTTCCAGGCTCAGTCTTCATTCCTCTGGATCCCAGCCCCTCCCTACCAATGGTCAGTCTCCATGGTGACGGGGTCAGGTCCTTGAGGCTGCACCAGGGGAGCTGGTAATGGCTTTCTGAGAGATAGCTTTGCTGCTTGCTTCCTGCCCCCACCCACTTACCCTTGGCCCTGGGAACAGGGGGGTGAGTGTGTGCTGTAGGGCTGCAGGGACCCCACCATTCAATGCAGGAAACATAAGAGACACAGGTTCGAGCCTTGGGTTGGGAAGATCTCCTAGAGGAGGGCACAGCTTTTAAATATATATGTATAAATATATATCTATTGTCTAACCAGTATAAGGTTAGACAATAGATCAGTAAAATTGAGCTGAAAGACCAGAAATAAACCCTCACATTTACAGTCACTTAATTTTCCACAAGAGTTGCCAAGACAATCCAATGGGGAACAAATAGTCTTTTCAACAAGCGGTGCTGGACCACTGTATATCCACCTGCAAAAGAGACAAGTTGGATCCCCTACCTCAAGTAGGGTATACGGAAATCGATCACCAACCCCTCCCATGATATGGGAGTGTGGGAAACCATGATATGAAGTGTGGGAACCCAGAGCGGAGGCTCCAACTGACTCTGAGAAGCCATGGTGCACATTCCTCACCCCTTGGGCACACATCCTTTGAAATCCTGCTTTGCTCTCTGCATGCCCTGCGTATGGCTGCTTCGGGGAGATGAGTAGTATTAAATACAAACCCCCTGTCTCCAGGAAGGCCACTACTTGCTTAGTCTCTTAGAGAATATATTCAGCTTCATCTTGACTGTTTATTTACTTTTTTTTTTTCGTCTTTGATTTTGGTTGCATAGCCTGTGGGAGCCCTAGCTCCCCAGCCAGAGATCAAGCTCACATCCTCTGCACTGGAAGCACATGGGACCTAACCACTGGACCACCGGGGCAGTCTCTGGCCTGTTTCTCTCCTGATGAGCCCTCCTTCTTACCTAATGCAGCCGAAACCTTGATAAGCTCTCCTTACACTTCTTCCTGGGTCAACAACAAAAGGCCTCTGACGTCCAAAGGGCTAAGGGAGCCCGCTCCCTTTTCCAGGCTCAGTCTTCATTCCTCTGGATCCCAGCCCCTCCCTACCAATGGTCAGTCTCCATGGTGACGGGGTCAGGTCCTTGAGGCTGCACCAGGGGAGCTGGTAATGGCTTTCTGAGAGATAGCTTTGCTGCTTGCTTCCTGCCCCCACCCACTTACCCTTGGCCCTGGGAACAGGAGGGTGAGTGTGTGCTGGGTAGGGGGCTGCAGGGACCCCAGGGCATCTTGGAGGTTCAAGCTCTGCACTCAGGCATCCCACATTCACTGCGCCTGCCTGCCGTCCCCCGAGTGGGAACCGCTATCTGTAAGAAGAAATTAGGACCGCCTGGCTTCCGCCAAACCCGGTTCATTCCGAGAAAGGAAGCTAACCAGGAACTGAGGCTGGGGTATTTGCCATCAAAGCATAGGCCTCAGAATGGCAACATTAATGTCTTCTAGAAACATGTGAGAAGGGCAAACATTCTACCCCCTAATCTTGCTCCCAAGGTAGACCTAGTAAGCTAGAAGCTGAGGGCGGGATGGGCACAGTGAAACCATTTGCTGTTATTCTGGGGGCTCTTAAGAGTCTGGTACCCTCGTCCTTGATGTGTCAGCACAGAAAGAATTCAGCAAGAGACAAAGGGGTGGACGAGAAACGACTTATTAGACTAGGACTCTTGGGAGGTTTACAGGTGGACAGGTGAGAAATGCCATGCCCTGAGAACTTACTGGGCTACCATTTTATAATCAAAGGAAAAGTGGGGAGGAGGAGAGGACCTTCTTTGTCTTTCTTGAGTGGACGTCATGCTTCCATCCTCTCAGCTCCTCCTCCAGGCTGGGCAGGGGAGTTTTCTTGTCCCTACATGTGAAACTGGGTCCATAAATGACTGCTTTTCATGTGTGCAGAGAGCGTGTCCTGGGGATCATTAACTTGCTGAGCTCACTGGGCAGGGTGTGGGGCTCATGCCACTGTTGCTTTATTGTTCTGGGGCACGTTTCCTACTTCTGATGCACGATTTTGTCGCTAAGCCAACCTGCTTGGTTCTGTGGTTAAGCAAGCCTGCTTTCTTTTTTTTTTTTTTTCGGCCCACCCACCTCCCGCAAACCCACTTTCTTGAGTGATCGTGAACTTACAGGGATCTCCCATATTTTTTTTGCTTATAATCTCCTGTGTTAAGTCACTTCAGTTGTAGCTGACTCTTTGGGACGCCATGCCAGGTGTCTGTAGCCTGCCAGGCTCCTCTATCCATAGGATCCTCCAGACAAATGTACTGAAGGACGTAGCCATGCCCTCCTCCAAGGGATCTTCCAGATCCAGGGATCGGTCACAGATCTGCCTGCCTTGCAGGCAGATTCTTTACCGTCTGAGACACTGGGGAGTCCCCTATAATCCCCTAGTGGGGTTAGCTATTTAATCACCTATTTTGTCCCTTTATCCTATCTGTGTTTCATCAAGCCTCCAGGTAGTCCCGAAGCGTGTTAAAATTGGAGGGCTGTTACACTAAGGCAGTGGACTCCGATTTTATCTGCACTTTGGCCTCAACTGGAAGCTTCAAAGGGGGCTTCCCTGGTGGCTCGGTGGGTATAAAGAATCCGCCTGCAATGCAGGAGACAGGGTTTGATCCCTGAGTCAGGAAGATCCCCTGGAGAAGGAAAGAGGAACCCACTCCGGTATTCTTACCTGGAAAATCCCAGTGAACAAAGGAGCCTGGTGGGCTACAGTCTGTGGGGTCACAAAGAGTCAAGACATGACTGAGCATGCAGGCACGCCTGTCCTGGCTGTGGGCTACAGCCAGCTTGTGCCAGCTTGCAGGCGCTGGGTACAGGGAGTTGATTACAAAAGCATTAGAAAGGTGTGAGAAGAGCCTACAGGAGTGAGCAACTGTGACCTGGAGTCTGGGGTCGAGACAGCCCTGAGGCTGAGGCTCCCGCACCCCTGTGGTTGCCAACCCTTTGGTGCCCCAGGAGGTCAGCACCTACATTCCTGCTGCTGTTGGAGCCAGACAGTCGGATCCCCGCCCCCACCAGGGCTGGCCCTGACATCTCCTGAGCCACAGTGCCAAGCCTCGGGCTGCACAGTCACAGCAGCCTGAGCTGGAGCCCAGGGGACTTCGCTCCCCACTGCTGCCGCTGAGACGATGGCCGGGAAAGCCTTCTCGTCCCCATCTTCCAAAATCCTACTTGTTCCCTCCAAGGCCAGAATCTAACCGGTGTGCAGGAGCATCTAAAGGCAGTGTGCAGGGCCCAGCCTCCTGCCACACAGGGCAGCCCACAGAGGGATGGAACGGGGACTGAGGGACAAAATGACCAGCACAGAGTGAATGGCAGAGCCTTTCATGGCTGGAGGTAGCTAAGTGGGAAAGTCCAGTCAGTCCCCTATACAGGGACCTTGAAACTGCCAGCTCTCAAAGATGCTAACGTGTGCTCACATGTCCAATCACAAAAGCTAGTTCACGTGTCTGGCGTACGTTGTCACGCGTGAGCATCCTCTACAAGGGATTGTGAGGTAGGAGATAGACGGGCTCCAGGTTATACATGTACCACTGGCCTCCCGTTTGCATTTCGTGGGCAGGAAGGAGTGGGCCTCAGGCTGGACGCTTACAACTGCTAGCATTTCTTGAGAGAAGAGATAGACGGGCTCCAAGGTAAGGCATTTACAATCAGACTCTGGTTTGCCCTCTGAAATGGAAAAAACAACAGAAACAGGATAAATAGCCCGTGTTTGTCTCTTGTAAACACCTTAAGGGTCTAGTCCTGGTGAGGACAAAGAGCGGCCAAACCCTGCTTGAGTGAAGGATTAAGGGATCTCTGCTCCCCGCTTCTGGGACCAGGACAGCACTACCCACGCACAGAAAGGCTCATTGTCGGTCAAAATTCAGGGGCAAACGCCCGGCCAGAGTGAGTCTTGTTCCTCCCAGAAGCCTCTACCTTGAGATCCATCTTGGCCGAGGGGCATGTGCACACTCACACGAGGGTCCCAGGGTAGGTCAGATGTGGAAAAAGAAGCCACATACCTGGCCTGAAGGAAGACAAAGGCCCAGAAGCACTGATCTGTGTACTTGGCCTAACCGCCTCTCGTGGGCTCCTCTTCCCAGGGCGCCCATGTGCCTTCTCTCGGGGTGTATCTCTGCCCTGCTTCCATCTTAGAGCATTTTTTGGGAGCCAGACAGTCGGATCCCGCCCCACCAGGGCTGGCCCTGACATCTCCTGAGCCACAGTGCCAAGCCTCGGGCTGCACAGTCACAGCAGCCTGAGCTGGAGCCCAGGGGACTTCGCTCCCCACTGCTGCCGCTGAGACGATGGCCGGGAAAGCCTTCTCGTCCCCATCTTCCAAAATCCTACTTGTTCCCTCCAAGGCCAGAATCTAACCGGTGTGCAGGAGCATCTAAAGGCAGTGTGCAGGGCCCAGCCTCCTGCCACACAGGGCAGCCCACAGAGGGATGGAACGGGGACTGAGGGACAAAATGACCAGCACAGAGTGAATGGCAGAGCCTTTCATGGCTGGAGGTAGCTAAGTGGGAAAGTCCAGTCAGTCCCCTATACAGGGACCTTGAAACTGCCAGCTCTCAAAGATGCTAACGTGTGCTCACATGTCCAATCACAAAAGCTAGTTCACGTGTCTGGCGTACGTTGTCACGCGTGAGCATCCTCTACAAGGGATTGTGAGGTAGGAGATAGACGGGCTCCAGGTTATACATGTACCACTGGCCTCCCGTTTGCATTTCGTGGGCAGGAAGGAGTGGGCCTCAGGCTGGACGCTTACAACTGCTAGCATTTCTTGAGAGAAGAGATAGACGGGCTCCAAGGTAAGGCATTTACAATCAGACTCTGGTTTGCCCTCTGAAATGGAAAAAACAACAGAAACAGGATAAATAGCCCGTGTTTGTCTCTTGTAAACACCTTAAGGGTCTAGTCCTGGTGAGGACAAAGAGCGGCCAAACCCTGCTTGAGTGAAGGATTAAGGGATCTCTGCTCCCCGCTTCTGGGACCAGGACAGCACTACCCACGCACAGAAAGGCTCATTGTCGGTCAAAATTCAGGGGCAAACGCCCGGCCAGAGTGAGTCTTGTTCCTCCCAGAAGCCTCTACCTTGAGATCCATCTTGGCCGAGGGGCATGTGCACACTCACACGAGGGTCCCAGGGTAGGTCAGATGTGGAAAAAGAAGCCACATACCTGGCCTGAAGGAAGACAAAGGCCCAGAAGCACTGATCTGTGTACTTGGCCTAACCGCCTCTCTCGTGGGCTCCTCTTCCCCAGGGGACGCCCATGTGCCTTCTCTCGGGGGTGTATCTCTGCCCTGCTTCCATCTTAACTGAGCGAACTGTTTCTCTCTGTGCTCTCCCATTTGCTCTGCTCTGTGTCTAATACTTCCTGGCATCCCTAGGGTTTTACTTGGTTACATGTGTACCCTGAGGAGAGCAAAGACTGCTTTCGCACCATTCTATTAAAGAGGCGGGAGCACCCCTTCTCCTTAAGGGAACGAGACCTTCTCTGACACTGAATTCTAAATAGAATCTGTTGAGTGGAGCTTTCTAAGACACACAGGCCCAGCAAAGTCCATCTGGCGCTTCCAGTGGGGGCATCAGTGAGAAGCCCAGGGGCCAGCAGGAGTCTTGTGAGTGGACAGTACCGGCCCCTGCAGGCATTGGGAATGTAGGGGAAGAACATGTGTTCTAGGGGGTGGGTATCCGTGATGAGATGAGACCCCCTGGTGCCCTCCAAGCTCAGCTTTTGATGGTCACAGTCACCCAGCAGAGCCGCCGCTGGGTTGGGATGAACAGAGGGTGCGTCGGCTGGGGAGGGTCATGGCCCTGCTGAATTGTCTCCTGCAGTCCCCTTCAGATCCTGCTGGGGGCGAGGTGGGTGAGGCTGATGATGGCAGGAAATGGCCCTCGCACAAGCCAGTCCTCCTCTTTTAAAATCACCCTTCTGGCCCCCCTGGCAAGGGACTTACCAGAGTCGGGAAACCACTGTGTGAGCTGAGCAGAGTCTGTGGGAAGGAAACAAAGGCACCTGAGGAAGAGGATGCTCTGCAGGTCAGAGTGTTGTCGTCCAGTCATTAGTTGTGTCCAGTTTTTTGTGACCCCATGGAGTATAGCACACCAGGCTTCCCTGTCCTTCGCCATCTCCCAGAGTTTGCTCAAACTCATGTCCATTGAGTTGGTGATGCCATCCAACCATCTCGTACTCTGTCACCCCCTTCTTCTCCTGCCCTCAATCCTTCCCAACATCAGGGGCTTTTCCAATGAGTTGGTTCTTCTTATCAGGTGGCCAAAGGATTGACTCTTTAGCTTTAGTATCAGTCCTTCCAATGAGTATTCAGGATTTATTTATTTATTTTTTTGTGGATTGCCTGGTTTGATCTCCTTGCAGTCCAAGGGACTCTCAAGAGTCTTCTCCAGCAGCACAGTTTGAAAGAGTCAATTCTTGGGTGCTCAGTCTTCTTTATGGACCAACTCTCACATCCATACATGATGACTGGAAAAACTATAGCTTTGACTGTACAAACCTTTGTTGGCACAGTGATGTCTCTACTTTTTAATACACTGTCTAGGTTTGACGTGGCTTTTCTTCCAAGGAGCAGTGTGGCCCCAGTGAATAGACATGGGGATTCCAAAGAGGAGATTCTAGAGTAGCTGAACGTGTCTTGGTGAGCCACCCTGGGTGGAGTGGGCATGGAAAACAAGGGGAGATGCAAGGAAAAAGCAACAGACAGAAAAAGGAAGCCAACATAGAGGATAAACAAAGTGCAATACCTAAAATAAGAGATGTCAACCACAAATTGGCACTTGTCACGGGCGCTTGCCGTCTCCTCTACAGAATTAGATTGGGTGCTGCTGTAGCTGCTGACTTTCAACACCGCCTGCAAGAAGTTCAGGGTAGAGATCAGGAATGAGACATTCTGTGCTCAAGGGGAAATGGGCAGAGAATGTCTCTGGATGGTTAAATATTTTCAGAAGCCGATTTTACAAGCCTGAGGTAGGAGTTAGATGGGCTCCAGGTGAGGCATTTACAAGAGACAGAGACTGGCTGTTTACCCTGTTTCTGTTGTTACTTCCATTTTGGAGGGCAAAGAGGAAGCTGATTGTAAATTCCTCAACTGGAGCCCACCTATCTCTTGTCTCAGGGAAATGCAAACCAGAGGCTACCTATAAGTGTCCAACCTGAAGCCCACTTCTTCCTGCTCCACGAAATGCAAATAGGAGGTCAGTTGTAAATGTCTAACCTGGAGTCTGACTCCTACCTTGAGCCCAATTTGTGTATCTCCTCAGAGCTAGAAAAGCACTGAAATCCTTCATGGTGACGCCTGCTCCTTGTGACTAGCAGAAAACTTCTGCAAAAATACATGCTTGATGGCATGTATTCCCCCCTCACTGAAGGGCTTCCCAGGTGGCACACTGGTGAAGCATCTACCTGCCAAGGCAGGAGATACAAGAGATATGGGTTTGATCCCTGGGTTGGGAAGATCCCCTGGAGAAAGAAATGGCAACCTTCTCAAGTATTCTTACCTGGGAAATGTCATGGACAGAGGAGCCTGACAGGCTACAGTCCATGGGGTCACACAGAGTCAGACATGACTGAACGAATAGACAGCAGCAGTCTAGAGAGACCCCATGGGCATCTTCCACCCGAGAGACCAAATGGGCATTTTCCCTAGCTGAACGTGTCTTGGCTAAAAGGCCACCCTGTCTAGGTTTGACGTGGCTTTTCTTCCAAGGAGCAGTGTGGCCCCAGTGAATAGACATGGGGATTCCAAAGAGGAGATTCTAGAGTAGCTGAACGTGTCTTGGTGAGCCACCCTGGGTGGAGTGGGCATGGAAAACAAGGGGAGATGCAAGGAAAAAGCAACAGACAGAAAAAGGAAGCCAACATAGAGGATAAACAAAGTGCAATACCTAAAATAAGAGATGTCAACCACAAATTGGCACTTGTCACGGGCGCTTGCCGTCTCCCTCTACAGAATTAGATTGTGTGCTGCTGTAGCTGCTGACTTTCAACACCGCCTGCAAGAAGTTCAGGGTAGAGATCAGGAATGAGACATTCTGTGCTCAAGGGGAAATGGGCAGAGAATGTCTCTGGATGGTTAAATATTTTCAGAAGCCGATTTTACAAGCCTGAGGTAGGAGTTAGATGGGCTCCAGGTGAGGCATTTACAAGAGACAGAGACTGGCTGTTTACCCTGTTTCTGTTGTTACTTCCATTTTGGAGGGCAAAGAGGAAGCTGATTGTAAATTCCTCAACTGGAGCCCACCTATCTCTTGTCTCAGGGAAATGCAAACCAGAGGCTACCTATAAGTGTCCAACCTGAAGCCCACTTCTTCCTGCTCCACGAAATGCAAATAGGAGGTCAGTTGTAAATGTCTAACCTGGAGTCTGACTCCTACCTTGAGCCCAATTTGTGTATCTCCTCAGAGCTAGAAAAGCACTGAAATCCTTCATGGTGACGCCTGCTCCTTGTGACTAGCAGAAAACTTCTGCAAAAATACATGCTTGATGGCATGTATTCCCCCCTCACTGAAGGGCTTCCCAGGTGGCACACTGGTGAAGCATCTACCTGCCAAGGCAGGAGATACAAGAGATATGGGTTTGATCCCTGGGTTGGGAAGATCCCCTGGAGAAAGAAATGGCAACCTTCTCAAGTATTCTTACCTGGGAAATGTCATGGACAGAGGAGCCTGACAGGCTACAGTCCATGGGGTCACACAGAGTCAGACATGACTGAACGAATAGACAGCAGCAGTCTAGAGGAGACCCCATGGGCATCTTCCACCCCGAGAGACCAAAGGCTGGTCACCACATTTCTCCTATTCTTGGCTATGGTGTTCTGCGGCCGGAGTGACCAGGATACAGAGACTCAGCAGGAAGAGGAAAGCCATCATTGTGTGCAACATGACGTTCTGATGACAGGAAGTCAGTGAGTTCTATGAGACTTCTCTAAATGTCAAGTTGACAGTCTCATTGTGTTCTGTAGAGATAGCAAGGGAAATATTTCATTTCCTATTCAGTATGTGTCATTTTGCCATCTGGACCTGATGTTGACTTACTGAGTCTTGATGGAATCGTCTTCCAAAACCAAGAGGCACATAGCCTATAGAGGACATCTGGTGATCAACCCATGGAAGGAAGACTATCTTAGTGACCATGAAGTCGACCATGTGTGGAGACACCTGTTAGTGCTAGGAATGAACCATTCTCCTGATGGGGTCTGCCAGAGGGCCATGAGTGTGGAGGGGTTAGATGAGACACATGGGTGATAAAGTCCAGGTGAGCTGTATCTCAAGGCCACTGTGCCCTTGGGCCTTGCCCTTTGGTATGCTACTTACTCTGTTTTTGTCTAAGTTTGGGCCGCGCAGCATATGGGGTTTTAACTCTCCTACCAGGGATCAAACCAGTGTCCCCTGCTTGGAGTCTTAACCATTGGACCAGCATGAAAGTTCTGTGTGCTGCTTATTGATCTATCCTTTTATTTGCTGTTAAACAGAGCTGGAGCAGGGACTCTACAAACTCCATTTCCCAGATCCCTTGCCGGAGGGCGTCCTTTTAGATTTTGCCAAAAAGAAATATTAAAGAGAAATTGAAGAGAGGAAAAGGGAGGAGGGATTCCCCCATACCAGTTTTTTTCCTATTTTGGGCTGAATCACTTCAGCTTCCAGCATCTTTGAGGACCTCCCACCTAGGACCGGCTGCCTGTGGAATGCCAGGTCTAGAGTGAATATAAAGGCATTTTTTAAAGAAGATTTAGAATGTCATCCAAAATGTGTTCATCGGGTTCTAAAAGAAGACCGGAGCGAATGTCATCGTTAAGGGGCAAGTCAAGAATGCCAGGCTCGGGCTTCCCTGGTGGTCCAGTGGGTAAGGACACCGCCTTGCAGTGCAAGGGGCGCTGGTTCGATCCCTGGCCTGGGAAGATCCCACGTGCCGCAGAGCGGCTGGACCGATGTGTCCAATTACCGAGCCAGAGCTCTGGAGCGCATGCGCCCAGAAGCGGTGCTCTGTGACAACAGAGACCACCGTGATGGGAGGCCCACACGGGCCAAAGAACAAGGATGGATGAAAATGGACAAATGAAAGGCCAATGGAGGTGGCCCGCCTGCCCCCCTCCCTCCCCACCCCCACCAAAATAAATAAATAAATAAATCTAAAACAAAGGAGGGAATCCCATCTCATCCTGTTTTTAAAAAAAAAAAGAATGCCAGGCTCCTCCTTGGCCATGGCGGATGAAGCACTCGGAGACAATTCAGAGAAAAAGCTACAAGCTGTTAAAACACACACACACACACACACAAAATACAACCATGCATATACACAAATGTCCACTCCACCAGTAATTTTTAAAAAAAGGAACAAAGAATCAATATTGAAATGCCATCTTCTACTCGGATTGATAGTTTAATGTAGATGATAAACAGTGATTCTCAGGAAATAATTATCGTTATGCACAAAATAAATTATGTAATGGATTCTTCACTAACATGTTATTTATGATAGTGAAAAAGGCCATATACCTAATAGAATGGCATTGATCAAGATTGTAAATCTACAGTATGAAATACTATTTAGACATTTAAAGGCCTAAATCATACATTAAGAGTGTACAAAATGTAGACTAAGTGTGATAGTGTCTTTAAAATGTCTAAGTTAAAATAATACTGTAAGCAAAAATCTATTGACATATATAAAAGTTTGTAAAATAAAATTGCTTCATAAAATAGAAAAGGCAAAGTTAATAACAGGGACTTCCCCAGTGATTCAATGGTTAAGAAGTCACTTTCCAATGCAGGGAAAGGGGTTTGGTTTCAGTCCTTGGTCAGGGAGCTAAGCTTCCACATGCCTCATGGCCAGAAAACCAGAATATAAACAACAGAAACAACGTCATAATAAATTAAAGACTTTCAAAATGGTCCACATCAAAAAAAACACAAATGTTGAATATGATCCCATTGTATTAAATGTGTGCAGGTGGGTGGGTTTCCCTGGTGGTCCAGTGGGTAAGGACACTGCCTTGCAGTGCAAGGGGCACCGGTTTGATCCCTGGCCTTGGAAGATCCCACGTGCCGCGGAGCAGCTGAACCGATGTGTCCAATTATGAAGCCAGAGCTCTGGAGCGCATGAGCCCAGAGCCGGTGTTCTTTGACAACAGAGGACACTGCGATGGGAGGCCCACACGGGCCAAAGAACAAAGATGAATGAAAATAGATAAATGAAAAACCAATAGAAGTGGCCTGCCCGTGCCCCCTCCCTCCCCATCCCATCCCTCCCCGCCCAAAATGTGTGCAACTATGTATGTATAGTAAGAGAAAATTTTTTAAAGGAAAATTTCTCAAAGTCCTCTTGCCTTGAGTCACACCTCAAACCAATTAAATCATGATAATAAGTTCTTGGGGAACTTCCCTGTTGGCCCAGTGGTTAAGAATCTGCCTGCCAATGCAGGGGACAGGGGTCTGATTCCTGGTCAGGGAACTAGGTCCCTTAAGCCATGGTGCAGCTAAGCCTGTGCACCACTATGGAGCCTGTGCACCACTATGGAGCCTGTGCACTATAGAACCCAGGAGCTGCAGCTACTGAAGCTCCCATCCCCTAGAGCCGTGCTCCTCAAAAGAGAAGCCCTCGCAGTGAGAAGCCTGCACACCCCAACTAGAGAGTAGCCCCTGCTTGCCACAACTAGAGAAAGCCCTTTCTCAGCAACAAAGACCCAACACAACTGAAAATAAAAATAATTAAAACCTTTTTAAAATTTACTGGGTAGAAATCAGGCCTCAGAAAACACCTCAGGGGCTTCCCTGGTAGCTCAGTGGTAAAGAGCTTGCCTGCCAATGCAGGAGACACGGGTTTGATCCCTGGTCCAGGAAGATCCCACATATTGCAGAGCAACTGAGCCCGTGAGCCACAGCTATGGAGCCTGTGCTCTAGAGCCTTGGCGCTGCAACTATGGAGCCCATGTGCCACAACTATTGAAGCCCATGTGCCCTAGGGCCTGAGTTCCACAACAAGAGAAGTCATCACAACAAGAAGCCTGCTCACCTCAAGTAGAGTAGCCCCCACTCCCTGCAACTAGAGAAGAGCCTGTGGCAGCAGTGAAACCCAGAATAGTCAAAAATAAATAAAAATAAATATTAAAAAAAAAAAAGAAAGAAAACACCTCAGGAGATGACCACATCCAGTCAGGACTTCTGTGTTGTTGTTTTTTTTTTTTTAATTTTTATTACTTTTTAAAATTTTGGCCTCTTTTTATTGGTTTTTATTTATTTTCATCCATCTTTATTCTTTTGGCCTGTGTGGGCCTCCCATTGCAGTGGCCTTTCTCATTGCGGAACACCAGCTCTGAACGCATGCGCTCCAGAGCGCTGGTTCAGTTGTTGGACACACTGGTCCAGCCGCTCCGTGGCACATGGGATCTGCCCCAGCCAGGGATCGAACCAGTGTCCCTTGCGCTGCAAGACGGACTCTTTACCCACTGGACCACCAAGTGTTTTACACTCTCTGCACTCTTCTCTACACCTCTAAAATTCAAGCGTTCTTTCAATATTTTTTATTAAATTGGTTTGATTTTGTTAGTTTAATCAAAATTTGGTTCGTTCTGATTAAATTGATTGTTTTCTAATTTAATTATTGATTCAGTCCATTAAATCCCAATTGACTTTTTTCTATGTCGGTGATCATTTGATTTCAACAAAACAGACAGCCCCCATAGGACAGACTTGTGGCAGAGACACCTGGAGCAGTTTGCTGGGTGCTCTTCATAGCCAGCTTGCCCTCACCTGAGTAAACCATCTTCCTCCTCTCCCATAACCAAAAGAACAAAGGGTCTAGCTCACTTCATTCCACCATGAAAGTGTTAGTCGCGCCGCTGTGTCCAATTCCTTGCGACCCCATGGACTGTAGCCCACCAGGCTCCTCTGTTCATGGAATTCTCCTGACAAGAACACTGGAGTGGGTAGCCATTCCCTTCTCCAAGTGATTTTGCCAACCCAGGGATTGAATCCGGGTCTTCTGCTCTGTAGGCAGATTCATTACCATCTCAGCCACCTGCCTTTTGTTATTATTTTTATTTTATTTTTTTGGAAGTGCTGGGGTCTTAGTTCCCCAACCAGGAATTGAAGCCATGCCCCTTACATTGGGAGCACAGAGTCCTCAACCACTGGACCAGCAGGGAAATCCACCCCACCTCCAGCCAAGCTTTTTAAAAGGAATAAGGAGTCAGGCGGATCACAGCAGAGAAGAGGGACTGAGCTGTCTAGTGGGCTCTGTCATTATCTTTGCAAGAAGGTGACTCCACATGTTTTCAGACCTCAAAATGGCACCAAGTATTTCAGCACAGTCAACATGTAGGGCCAACAGAAGGTTGGAAGCCTCCTAGAGCCCCATCCAGCCCCGCCCAGCTTGGTCCACCTGTAGGACGCCTCCCATCACTTTATCACCTGCTGATGCTGTTCCCATAGAGACTCTGTCCCTCAAGGGGAAGAAAAAGAAGATTCTCTCTACTCTTCTAAGTTCTGTGGTTGAGACCCATATGTAGTAAAAGATGAACAAGGAAAAACCCAACAGAAGTTTCATTATAGATATGTACACCTTGTGATGGGCTTCCCTGGTGACCTTGCTGTAAAGAATCTGCCTGCCTGTCTGAGCTCGACCTCTTGTCAGGAAGGCCTCCTGGAAAAGGAAATAGTAACCCACTCCACTATCCTTTTCTGGAGATTTCCATGGACAGATGAGCTTTGTGGGCTACAATCCATGGGGTCTCAAAGAGTTGGACACAACTGAGTGACTAAACAACAGCAATAATAGACAGACAGAGAAAAAACCCCTGGAGCAGTTTGCTGGGTGCTCTTCATAGCCAGCTTGCCCTCACCTGAGTAAACCATCTTCCTCCTCTCCCATAACCAAAAGAACAAAGGGTCTAGCTCACTTCATTCCACCATGAAAGTGTTAGTCGCGCCGCTGTGTCCAATTCCTTGCGACCCCATGGACTGTAGCCCACCAGGCTCCTCTGTTCATGGAATTCTCCTGACAAGAACACTGGAGTGGGTAGCCATTCCCTTCTCCAAGTGATTTTGCCAACCCAGGGATTGAATCCGGGTCTTCTGCTCTGTAGGCAGATTCATTACCATCTCAGCCACCTGCCTTTTGTTATTATTTTTATTTTATTTTTTTGGAAGTGCTGGGGTCTTAGTTCCCCAACCAGGAATTGAAGCCATGCCCCTTACATTGGGAGCACAGAGTCCTCAACCACTGGACCAGCAGGGAAATCCACCCCACCTCCAGCCAAGCTTTTTAAAAGGAATAAGGAGTCAGGCGGATCACAGCAGAGAAGAGGGACTGAGCTGTCTAGTGGGCTCTGTCATTATCTTTGCAAGAAGGTGACTCCACATGTTTTCAGACCTCAAAATGGCACCAAGTATTTCAGCACAGTCAACATGTAGGGCCAACAGAAGGTTGGAAGCCTCCTAGAGCCCCATCCAGCCCCGCCCAGCTTGGTCCACCTGTAGGACGCCTCCCATCACTTTATCACCTGCTGATGCTGTTCCCATAGAGACTCTGTCCCTCAAGGGGAAGAAAAAGAAGATTCTCTCTACTCTTCTAAGTTCTGTGGTTGAGACCCATATGTAGTAAAAGATGAACAAGGAAAAACCCAACAGAAGTTTCATTATAGATATGTACACCTTGTGATGGGCTTCCCTGGTGACCTTGCTGTAAAGAATCTGCCTGCCTGTCTGAGCTCGACCTCTTGTCAGGAAGGCCTCCTGGAAAAGGAAATAGTAACCCACTCCACTATCCTTTTCTGGAGATTTCCATGGACAGATGAGCTTTGTGGGCTACAATCCATGGGGTCTCAAAGAGTTGGACACAACTGAGTGACTAAACAACAGCAATAATATGAGCCCCACATCCTGCCCAGTGAGCTCAGCAAGTTAATGATCCCTGGGACATGCTCTCTGCATGAAAAGCAGTCATTTGTATACCCAGCTTGACCATGTAGAGGCAAGAAAACTCCCCTGCCCAACCTGGAGGAGGAGCCGATGCTGAAAATGTGACGTCCACTCAAGAAAGGCAAAGACGTTCTCCTCCCCTACCCGACGTTTCCTTCCTTATAAAACTGTAACCCAGGGCTCCCCTGGTGGTCCAATGGGTAAGGACACCGCCTTACAGTGCAAGGCTCGATCCCTGGCCTGGGAAGATCCCACGTGCCACGGAGCGGCTAGACCGACGTGTCCAACAACCGAACCGGAGCTCTGGGGCGCATGCGCCCAGAGCCGGTGCTCTGCAGTGAGAGAGGCCACTGTGATGGGAGGCTCACACAGGCCTAAAGAATGAAGATAAATAAATGAAAGACCAATAGAAGTGGCCAAAAAAAAAAAAACAAAAAAAAAACCCCTCTGTAATCCAGTAAATTCTCAGGGTGTGGCATTTCTCGCCCGTCCTGCTTGTAAGCCTCACAACTTTCCTATTCTAATAAATCACTTCTTTTTAAAAGAAAAAAATTTTTTTTGCTTTTTACTTTTACAGAGTTTTGTTGTTTACAGATATATACGATCCCAGATTAGTTTTATGTATATCCCCCCCATCCCACCTCTCCAGGCCATCACATGGCACCCCTGCAGGATCCCCTTTTCTCTCAGCGCAATGACAATAGCTAAATAAATCACTTCTTAACCATCACTTTGCTTTCACTGAGTTCTCTGTGCTGAGACAGAAAGGACTGTGGTACTGGAGCTCTTCAGAGCCCCCGAAATGACACCTAACGGTTTCAGAATGAGCTGAGAAACTGATATGCTGTTGGTCTGGGATGCCCCTAGCACATCAGGACGTTTCAGAACACCCAGAGTGACTCCAGTGCCCCGCCAGGGCTGAGCAACCCTCTGCACTGGATGTCAAAGTGTGTCTGAACAGCAGACACACTTTTAGGAGAGAGATTCTCAGAGCAGAGAGGGGCCAGCAGCCACTGCATCAGCACC